>JAIXNV010000055.1:3659800-3697688 GCA_020917445.1 Riparia riparia
CTGTTCTAAGTTGTCAGTGGGATCCATGACTCGAAAAGATACTCTTCCCCTAAAGAACTGATGAAAGACTATTATCTTAGATAGTGAAACTGACTGAAAATGACAAGTTTTATCTCTTTATGTTGTTTTGTAAGAAAGTGAACAGTTTCTAAGGGGAGGGAAGAGTGTTTTTGAAATTTCATTCTGTTTTAGTTTTTTTTCCAACTTTCTTTTTTCTATTCTTTTCGTGTATAGTAATAAACTATTTGTTCATTTTAAAGTTGAGCCTGCTTTGTTTTTCTCCTAGTCTCTCTCCCACAGAAAGAGTAAGTACTAAGACCAAAATTTAGTGAACGTGAAACCACTACATTAATTGGTGTTTCCACCCGGTTTCGAAAATAAAACTATTACACAGGGATATCTGTTAATGGAAATTGCAACAGTTGTCATTTAATACTGCACATTGCTGCAGAAATGGATTTAAAAGTCTAACCATGGGTCATGGTCTGTAATCTTGAGCTGTGGAAGATGCTGGCACTTGGGTTCCTGGGAATATAGGGAACTAATGAATAACCTTGGTGTGTTTGCATGTGTATAGTTTAGCATACTTGTAACAAAGATTCACATTTGTAATGGTAGTAAGTGCATTTCTAAATCTGTAGAACAAAAGTAGTTATCTTGTCAGTATTTTCAACTTTAAAGTTAATTCCCATTAGGATCACGAATGATAAAACATTGAGGATAAATTCACTTCTCTTGCCAATGAAATTCATTCTTCTCAAATTAGTGTCTAAAAAGGAAGATAGTTAGCAGTTTGTTATTCAACTTTGCAAGTATTCATACACTCACTGAAAAACATCACATTTCCCTTGAAAAATATTCACAGAAGAACACTATTACACCACTGAGCTTTGTTATGGGATGTCCCACTTGCAGCTTGTCTAATTGCTAACTGCAAATCAGACAGTAAAACTATTGGAGGGACCATAGGTCACACAGAAGAAGATGAGAACCAGTATAATTATATAAGCACCTAAGGGGTAAGCAAAGGTAGTTATGTGTTACAGTAATTTTAATTGAAATCAGGAAGTAAATTTCTCAAAAAAAAAAAAAAAAAGTTAACAGTATCCTCTATTCATCTTGTCTACAACAGACGTAATGAGGAGGACATCTCCTAGTCGTGAACTAGTAATGGTTTTGAGTACAAGCAGATTTATTATTATTTAAAAAAAAAAAAAAAAAAAAAAAAAAAAAAAAAAAAAAAAGCGGGATGAACATTGAACATGGAATTTTGTTATTGCATTAATCTGACCCCTGTCTGCACAAAAACTCACTAACAGCAATTCAGTTTGCTACTATGTACAATGACCCCTTCCACAGTCACTAATCAGTTGCAGCAAAATAAAGTTTAGCCCTAGGAAAGCATATATTTAAAGATTTTTTTAATCCACTCTTTAATAAAATATAAGCTCTAATGAAATGCAAGCTCCTAAGGCTAAAACCCGTCTCTATTACCCTAGTGTAACTACATGTAAACATTAGCTACACAAGCTGAGCTCTTCCAACAGGTCCAAATGACCACCCCAACTGCTCTGGAGTTTAGTGTGTTACTATTGCCTATCCAATATTAAGTGCTTTGCAAGACTGTTAGCAGCTAGAGCTGAAATCAGCTTTGCCACTTACAGATGATTTCACTCCCTTTGTTATGTATCTGATATGCCACAAAGATTGTTAAAAGAGAGTTTAGTTACCACCTAATGATGGAAAACTATGTGGGTTTTTTTTTGTGTGTGTGTGTTTGTTTTTTTTTGTTTGTTTGTTTTGTTTTTTTTTTAAATAGAAGACTATTTCCAATAAGTACTCACAAGTTTCTGCAGTTTCTCACTGTTGCTGTGTCAGAGCCACAGCCACAAGTTTTCAGGGAAAGAGAATATCTTAACATATACATTTCTACTACTTTTTATCTGATACTTGTCATCTACCTAAACATAATTTGTTAAATCAGGGAAACAATTTACTGTCATCATTTTATGTTTAGGTATAGTCTTGAATATAGCACACTCTTAGAATAAGTATGAGAAAATGGATACGAAAGAAAATACCAATTCTCCTGGGAGAAGAGACACCAAGACAGGACTACAAAAGTTACTGAAAACTATATATTCAATTCCCCTAGAAACTTTGCCTATTTATTTTCATATATAGTACAATCAATTTTTTAAGTGTTTTATTTCCTGTGTATTCACTGTAGAATTTAGCATAAAACTAGACTTAAATACTGCAGTGCTTTAATTAATTTTGTCTTACTCAAATAAAAAATGGTGTGAAAATTATCTGAACTCTTGTTCAAATGCATAACTGTTTGAAAATCATCCACTTTTTCTATTCAGCATTTCTTCACATTTCACTATTTTTTTCATTATTATTTAATTGAATTTCAGCTTTAAAACTCCCTCAAAGGAAACTGGAATAAAAGAATTCAGACTGTGTTAATGGCCATATTATGCTTGATTGATTCAGTGTCCTAAATGTCTTCAGTGTCACGTAGACACAAAAATTGTTCAACATTTCTAAGGATTTGGGGCAAGAAAAGCTATGGAAGTCCTATTTCAATTTAATTTCATGTGCATGCTTTCATTCCTTACTATCAAAAAAATACCACCAAATTTTTAAAATTCCAGATTTTAAAAAGCAAGGCAATTCTCTAAAGACCTGGTCCTATGCCCAGTGAAGTGAACTTGGATTTAATGAGATAATGAGCAGGAGGGATTGGAGCAGTGCTACACATTTCAGTTGGCTTGACTGACCAAAAGGACTGCTTGCTATTTAAGAAACGCTAGTGCAATAGCAGAATAGACAATGTAGTGTAACTATATTATTTGAACACAACTTTTCTGGATCCTTCTGAAAGAAGAATCTTAATTTTTAACAGATAAAGTGCAGTTACTTCAGAGAGCAAAGGGAAGATTCAAAATATCATATTAATAGGTTTATAGTTTATCATACTTATAAAAAAGAAATACTAATATCTTAATTGAAGATCCTGCTTTTAAGAAATAACTTTAAGAGATTACCTTTTCCAGTTTAAATTAGTTAAAAATACTTTAGGAATCTCTACTTTACATTATAAAACATTATTCTGAATTGTGGGTATTCCACTTTTCAAGAATTGTTTGGTAGCATTTGAGGTTGTCTGTGACTTCTTTAACTTTCTGTCTTAACTCTGAATAAAACAACACCAGAAAAAGCCCATAACCCAGAATAGTTTTAATCCCAATTTTCTTATCTGGCTTATTTTTAACAGTGTTAAGAGCACGTCAGGTGGGTTTAGAGCACAAGGGGAAGGGTAAAGTTACCAGCAGACTATTTTTTTATATTATCTGGGCTCCAGATCACCTCTCTAGGGTGAAAACTTTCTTTCTATATGTGTGTAGTGTACAGCTGTTCAATACAAACATGTTTTGCTGTTCACCCCTTCAAACAAAAAGTGAACAGTCTGCTAACAGGAAAAAATATCTCTAGTCCAAGTTCACAGTAGTTACATGGCAGCACAGTACACCATGATACACTGCAGTTAAAAGGGAAATGACAAACCTACATTTCACAGTCATCCATAATCCTTCCTTCATCAATGTTGACATTTATATAATGAGTATATATACCGTATGTGTGTTTTACTTAATTTTATAGTAAAATGAAAATTCAGGTTATTGAACTGTTTATAGTATCTAGCATATTTTTTGGTTCCCTCCTTTTTTGAGTCCAATAAGAAATTTGGGAATCTGTCACTAGCTCTTGGATTTTGGCTTGCTTGCAAGGGAAGAGAAGGAGGGAATAAATCGGTAAACAGAAGGTTGTATTAATCTCACAACCAACTTAAACAAGCCTCACTGAGAAGCTCAATCAGAATGTAATTTTTCTTTAGTTTTGTTTCATTTTAGGTGTTTTTTTGTTTGTTTGTTTGTGTTTTTTTTGTTTGTTTGTGGGTTTTTTTTTTTTTTTTTTGTTTTTTTTTTTCCCCCTAGCAGTTTTGAAGAAAGTGACAGGGAACACATGGGAAATGGATATTAGAGAAATTTAATCTCAAAAGGGGAGAAAGTGTTTTATGTTACCTCCTGGTTAGCAGCAGCTAGTTCTTCTTCCAGTGCAGAGACTCTTTCTAAAGAAACCCTCAGTCGTTCCCTTACCTAGAAAAAAAATCAAAATATGTGCAGTAACTTAATTTCTATTAGTTTTTAAAGATTATATAATCTGCCATAAGCTCTACTGTATGCCCTGCCACTCCATTTGCAGGCATGTGTGTTGCACTCTTTCATGAGACATACTGTGTAGTAAACATTTAAACCTAACTATAGGAACACTTAACCCATTAAAATAGGTGCCAAACTAAATGCCACATGGCTGTTCCACAGTCTGCCTGTAATTTTATGGAATACACAGCAAATGAAAATATTTTAAAATCACATTAGGCAAAAAAGTAAAACTTTCACATCTTTTACAAAGGATAAAGAAAAAAAAAAACAAAAACATTTGTAGATGCTTTAAGTTCACTCCATGGAAGATAACTATCTGTTTATAGTAACTGAATGTAATAAATTAATTGAAAAATAACTTGTAACATTGCCTTCAGGTCCATATACTAGAGATCTTTTATATCATCATGCATTTGTTTCAGTTTTGCAAAAAGTCATAAACAATGTATATTCTGATATGCAGAAAATGCCTCTGTGTTTGCACCAGTTTCATAAATAACCTAATCTGTTCAAAGGATCATTATGATCTCAATTATTATTATTACTAGCATTTTAATTATTGCTAAATGTTGATTATTAATAGTTAATAATAAATTAATACTAAATTTGTCTGAAATCATATTCATAGCTGATTTAAGTGCTCTGGCTCATTGTAGCTCATGTAACCTAAGCCAGCAATGTAGCTGCAGTCTCTCAGTACAATCAAAGGCAAATCAGACCTGAAGTGACCTCCAGTGCTGTGTGTGACTCTCTCTCCTGACTGTTAAAGGAACCTGTCACTATCCCAATCTTCATTAGGCACCTCACAATAAATGAAGTTATAACCTGGCTAATCAGTCAACACTCAAGGTATATTTCTTTACATATTCCAGCTACACCACAGCAATGCTGTTCCAGCTGCTGATCCACAGATGTTTAAGGCTATTAGCAATGTTAGTAGGCTAAGGTAGCACATACTCTATTAGACCAAGAGATGTAGCTGGAAAATAAGGCAAAACAAAATCAGTCTTTCATTTACAAAGAAACAAAACATGTCTTCATTTTTTTCACATCCTTTGCAAATACAGATCTCTGAAACAGTTGTATATGTTCTAATGCTTTCATATTTTTTCCAGTGATAGCTCTTAGTCTAATAAATACAACCTTTCTTTACACATTTAATTTTCATTTACTACTGACAGAAATGAGATTTTGCAAACAGATTCACTATATCCCAAGAATGGATTAGACTTTAGTAGATGAAAATTAGCAAAACGATAAACCAGCATGTTGACTTGACTTTAAAACTGACCAAATATAAAGATGAAATACATATTCAGGAAAAGAACACTTAAAAATAAAACTATTCACCCTTTCTAACAAATTCAAATACAGTTTTTATGCAGTACTTTATGGCTTTTGTTCCTCATTACATAGTTTATTTAAAACAACTAGTGAGGGTTGTAGACCTGTTTTCAAGATGCCTGATTTCAACTTCTCCAACCACAATGGGAGCTGGTATATAACAACTTCTTAACAAAAATCTCAGATTAGATCTATTAAAAAAAAAAAAAAAAAACATGGAAAAATTGCAATCATTTTTCTGGCTTCAATCCCTTTGGCTGTAAGCGCTGCCTTGGGACAACATGACTGAGAGAAAATTCACAAGCAGACAGTTGTTAAAAGTCATTATAATGTCTAACACTGACATTCACTTTGAATGGTACTAGAATTTGCAAACCAACTAGGCCACATTACTGAGGATGTCACAGCTCTACAAGGAGCTGGAATCAGAAGAATTATCCTTAAACTTTATGCAATGTGGAATTGTGGAACTGAATCCTAGTGGGTTTCATACAGCCAGTTTAGAGCTTGTAAACAACACCCTCTAAACAGGACACAACTTTGGATACACAATTTTTTTACATGGCACTTCAGCAAAACTAGGTAGAGAATTAATGTTTCTATCCTGACTATTGAACTATTACAGTCAAATACATTTCATTCTTGGCCTACTGCTAGTGACAACACTCAATATTATCAGTGTAAGACAGAGCAACAGTTGGAAGTTGTTTCTTTGTCCTGCCTTGCCTTACCTTACCTTGCCTTCCTCCCATGTACACAGTTACTACAGTGCTTTTTTTTTGTAATGACCTAACCAAAATTGCAGTCTGGTGGCTCTTATTTGTTCTCTGAATCTAAAAGCTGCTAAAGAAACTGAAAGTAATTCTTCCTTGGCACAGAAAGTATCTTTTTCCTTTCATCTGACCAGTGAACAACAAATTCAGATTTAAATTTGCCATAGTGACATTGAAAGGGCTGCAACTAATTCTTCATTTTCAAACATAAATAACAGCTGTTTAAGTTGAGAGAAATATTTGATTCTATTAGTAAAAAGAAAAAAAGTTACGTCAAGACTCTGATCTGAAGGAGAAATCAGCTCTGGTTTACAACCCAGAAGCTGTAACTTTATTTCTCATCTTACATTTCTTACTCAGTCATACACAAATGTACTGCAAAGGATTTTTATTGGATTCCCTCTTAAAGTTTATGTTTACAGTGAAAAAAAATCTCAAACAGAACCATCCTCATTTCTGAGAGATTCAGGGAAGGTTGTTGTTCCTATGTTGTTGGTCACTATCTTGTTAAAGAAAAAGGAACTGGAACAAATGCAAACTATTTCTATCTGACAATATTTGTTTGGGTAGTGTGTGTGGGGGGGGTTTTAATATGATGAATGCCAATTAGTGATTGGCATATTATACTGTTTTCTGTTTTCTGGAAGTGACAGTAAGTGAGTAACTATAGTTATATAAGAATTATTTTAGCGAGATCATGTGTATCACTTTAGAAGTTACTCTGCTTAAATTTCATGTGATTCTTCAACATATTTCTATTTTCTTTGGCACATGATAGAGCTTTACTAAAAAAGGTTTCACAAAATAAGACTAATCAGATATCAACTGATCTAACAGAAATGCTATCATAAACTTTTTTAAAGAACAAATATCTAGAGAATAGAAGGCTCTAGGGAGAACTCGTAGCACCTCCCAGTCTCTAAAGGGGCTTACAAGAGAGCTAGAGAGGGACTTTTTACAAGGGCAGGTAGTGACAGGACAAGGTGGAAGGGATTTAAACTGAAAAAGGACAGATTTAAATTAGATATTAGGAAGACATTTTTTACTGTGAAGGTGACGAGACACTCAAACAGGTTAGACTTCCACAGAGAAGCTGTGGATGCCCCATCGCTGAAAGCGTTCAAAACCAGTTTGGAGAGGGCCTAGAGCAACACAGTTTAGTGAATGGTTACCCTAACACAGCAGGGGGTGCAAACTAGGTGATTTTCAGTTATTTCTTTCAACCAAAACCATTTTGTGATTTTATGATTGCAGTGTCACAGGCAGAGTGGAAAAGAGTTGCTCTCTCCATGTTATAGCGAGTATCCAACATATTCCCAGATGACTGAGTATTCTTCTGGCTTTTAAATGCAACCACATTATCTTTAAATGTAACATAGTCAATGTCATGTTAGCACTGCTGTCAGTGCAAAATATCACCTGTTACCCTGGTTTTTCTGAGTTTTTTAAAGCCTTTTGAATTTCATAAATGGAGTCAGATCTTTTTAGTTACTGTAGAATATTAGAGCAGTTTTCTACCTTTTTCCCACAGATGTAGCATAAACAAATCCTTTGTTTTTCATTCTCTGTCCTTTGTTTGCATATTTCTAACCTGAAAACAATTGTAACTGACAACTGGTCTGGCCACTGAGGCTGAGGGGTGGAAACCCCAAAAAGCCAATCTTCTGCTAGACCCACAAATGTATAAAAAGTAAGAAATAAACAAAGGGGCTCTCTCTCCTCCTGTCTCAGCTTGAGCCGGATTGGAGGAACCTCTGCTCTGCGAAAACTCTCGTCTGCGTGTGGCTGCTTTGTGTGTCTCAGTGACAATCACCCATCATTCTGTGTCTCCTAGCAACCGCTTCCCACTTTTTTGCTTGCTGTCAAATTCTTTATTAATTCTTTTCAGTTCTGTAGCCCATAAAGAGCTTTTAAAAAAACACTTGCACACTAGAATTGTAACACTTTTTTTTCCATGAACGGTCTATTGAATAAAAGCTCTCCTAGTTACCTGTTAATGAATAAAAAAGATAGTGACAATGCTAGACAGGAATAGGCTAATTTTGTTTGCAAGAATATTAAGTATACTTTTCTGATATTAATTAAATTCAAGAGAACCAGTGGGTTTTTGATTCTTAGCTAAACAGTAGTACCTGGTAGCTTGTTGTTGTGTATTATTTGGGTTTATATTGTATTTCATTTTTATACTGGGTTTTTTAATGGTTTCTTCTGTACTCCCCTGTTCCCCTCGAAAATCCTAAGGTTTGTCCCTGCCCCTTTTCCCCACCCATTCTCTCACACTGGAATGTAATCCAACTCTGTTCCACCTTACTCCTGATTGGGTAGTGGCTTGTCCCTGCCTTTAGCACCTTCCCCTGGAAAATCCAGAAAAGCACGTGGAAACCTCCTCTTGGCTGTGAGACAGGGACTGGGCTCCTGACCCAGGTGAGGGCAGGACCACAGAAGAAAGACTGAATAAAGCCTTGATTTCCCCCGGATCAAGTGAAGACCTTCCTTTGCCATCAATGGACACCTGCTCTGTCTAAAGGAAAAGGTTCACAGCTACTCCTGGAATTTTTGGTGCCCTGAGGAAAAAACCCTTCCAACTGTGGTTTGTCTCTCAAGATAGCCAGGGCTCAGAGAGAGAGACTGCCACAAGTGATGCCCAAGTGTGGTGCCTGAAGCCACTGGCGTGGCTCCCAAGAGAAGGCTTGAAGAACCAGGTGTGGAGCACGTGGCCCATCCACACAGAGACAGACCCGTCAGGCTTGGCGTTCACTGTGGAGTCCCCAAAACACCAGACTCCACAGAGAGAGGCTGTGGTTTTCCTTTGGACTTAAAGAACCCATCGGACTGCTGCAAAGAAGCCCCCCGAACAGGAGGTTGATCCCAGAAGAAAGCGACCACCTTTTTGTGGACAGCTGATGCTGGGAACTGAAACTGGAAGCCCTTTTTGCACCTAAAAGGGTCAACTTCAGGCAAAGGGGAGCAACTAGGAAGTTTCTTCGTCACCATGCTGGAGTTTGGTATGTAAAAAATCTTTCAGAGGCTTCAAATCTTAGGGAAAGATTTCTTCCTTTGGGGGAAGGTTCTCACCTTCAGGGCAAACCTTCAGGGCTGCTTTTAAAAGCAAATCAGTTTTGGCTGTGCAGCCCCGGAGTGGGGCAGGTAAAAGTTTCTCCTCCCGGGTTCTTTTTCTCTCCAGCGGGTTTGTTTTTTGTTTTGTTTTGTTTTGGTTTGGTTTGGTTTGGTTTGGTTTGGTTTTTGTTTTGTTTTGTTTTGTTTTGTTTTGTTTTGTTTTGTTTTTCCCCTCCGGTTTCCCAGTTGCAATCAAGGGAGACACAGAAACTTAAAATCTGAGCCAAAAAAAGGGTGCTAGGCTGTCTGTGTCCCAGAAAAAGGTCTTTTACCAAGTTTTAGGTGCCTTAGATGATGGTGGGACCCATTGTTCAAAGAAACAGTTGGAAAAATGTATTCGCTGGTTGTTTTTTTCATTTTCCCCACATGTCCTCAGAACAAATAAGCTTCCTGTAATTTTGGGGGACTGTTGCAAATAAATTGGCTGAATCAGGCACTCCTAAGGACACAGAAACTGCAAATTTTGCTCTCTGGAGTTTGCAAATTCGGCTTGCATTGGAAAATCAAAATGAAGTGAAGAAACAGCCAGTTCCTAGTGAATTTTCCCCAGTTTCCCCAGTTTCTCCCTCTCCCGACCCCAAAATCCCTTCCCCAGTCTCAGGTATTCTGAGGAAAGCAGCTTACCAGACAGCGCAGGGAAGCTGCAGTTCCCCTGGCTTTCCCCAAATTCCTGAGTCCCCCTGCTCAAGTAATCCTGGCCAGATTGCTGGAGAAACCCCTAAACTTATGCCAAACCTCTCTTCTTCCCCAGTCTGTAAATCCCATGTTCAGTTTGCTTTTGTGGACAGTTCAGGTGTCCAAAATCCCTATGTTAGTGATCCCCAAGTTAGTTTCAGTTTTGAGGGGGGGGTCACAAGATGGAGGGGACCACGAGGGATTTTTCTTCGTTGTTCCCCAAGATGGCCGGTGCCATATGCTACCAAGCCATGTAAAACCTCTTTGCCTCTCCCTTCTTCCCACAATCCCTTTTGTAACCTGAGCAACCCTTTCCGCTGCTCAGACCCCTCCTTCCCTTTGGCGCTGCCCCCAGCACCACCCTCTCCTCTGACTCTGTGCCCTACCCTCAAACCTCCAACTCCGCCCCTTGTGAGTCAATTCTCCAGCCCCTCCCTGCCTCTGGTTCCCACAGTTTACTGCCCACAATCCCAGTTCCCACGCCCCGGAGGGAAGTGGGGGGAGCCGGAAACTTGGAAGCAGAAGCCGATCCTGGCTTCTCTGCCACCCCTGTCACATATCAACGGTCAAAAACGGGTGTTGTCCTTGGTGATTGGGACCCCTTCCCCCAACAAGCGATTTGGGATTTATGCAAAGCTTATATCAAATTTGGACATGAAGGTGAATGCTTTCACAACCTTTTAAAAGCAAATTTAGCAGGGAATCCTATAGTCCCATATGACCTGAGACAGCTTTTCTCTTCCCTACTAAAGTCCACAGAATTTAGACTTTGGGAAGTTACATGGGGGAAAAAAGTTAAGAGATTTACTTCCTGAGCTGTGGCAAAATCCTGAAATGGCTGTTGATAATAACAACTTGCGAATTCGATTAGAACATCTATGTGGTGATGGTGAATGGGTCTCAGCCCTCAAGCAGGCTCAGGAAATTCCTTTAGCTGTTTTAGAGCGCATTAAAGATGATGCTTCCAAAGCATTCTTTTCAATCCAGTCCAATGGGCCTTTCCAACCTTACAGTAAAATAAAACAGCTTCCATCAGAATATTTTGTAAAATTTGTGGAGTGATTAACCAGAGCTATCAAGTTATAGGTTACGAAAGAAGGAGCCCAGGAACAGGTCCTGGAGGAAATGGCGCTGACCAATGCAAACAAACAGTGCAAGGCAGCCATCCTCAGCCTGCCCTTGGAACCAGTGCCAACCTTAGATGACATGCTCCAGGTGTGTGCCAGGAAGGTTCCCTTCATGACAGCTCACCAAAGCCAAGGTTCGAGAGATGCATTCAAGCCACCACAAAGAGCTGCTGTTGAAGACACCGTGCCTCCTGTGCCAGTTCCATGACCACCACCCAAGAGAACAACTTGTCTCCTGTGCAATGAGGCTGGACATTAGGCATGTCCATGCCCTTTAAAGAGACAATTTATGGACTTTTGGGACAATGGGGGCGGGGGGTCTCGAGGGCCCAAAGGGAATCCTTCAAAAAACTAAAGGATGTGCTTGCCCAGCATGCTGACATAAATGGGGCAAGGCTGAGGCAGGGGAAGAAAAAACTGGAAAATGCGAATGTTAATGTAACTAATCCTGCCTTAACCAGTTTTGCTTTTCAGCAGAAGAAGTCACTGGATGTGATCCTTTCAGATCATGATGTGAGTAGACCCAATCTAACCACTGAATGTCTCTGAAAGCCTTTTAAGTTGCAGCTGACAGAGTCCTTGCACCTAAGTGACACAGACTGGCATTTAGGTTCATTGGATCTACAGGAGCCAGGCTCCTGGCAACACATTGGCAGTAAGTATGTCATCCTTGGGGACACCAAATACACAGAGAGAGATATTGAGATCCTTCCGCGTCTTGTCTCATCAAACCCTAAACAACTACTTCTTTGGCTGCGCTGTGTCCGCTCACCCTCATTTCTGCTTTAGGGGCAGATAATAGCTCAGGCAATTCCAGCATCTGACCCGTTCCCTGAAAAAGACATCACGAGGAACAAACACCCTGAGGTTTGCCCCACACAAGTTATGGGGAGAGACAAACTCATAATAGGTTGTGAGGTCCATCGCAGTGGGGAAGTCATAAACATCAGGGGGTTTTGGACATGGGCAGGATATAACGATCGTATCAGAAAGGATATGGCCGTCACATTGGGAACTGCAAAATGTGGCAGGGCACGTGCGAGGTGTAGGGGGAATGAAATTGGCAAAACAATCAAAGAGTGTTGTGCAAATTAAGGGGCCAAATGGACAATTGGCTACACTTCATCTGTTTGTTTTGGATTATTTGAAGCCCTTGTGGGGGAGGGATCTGATGGCTCAGTGGGGGGTCATGATTGGCATTCCAGATGCCCCCCCCAGTTTTTCAGACTGCAGCCACTGAAGAGTGCCCTACCTGGAAACTCAGTCGGAAAACTGATTCACCAGTCTGGGTAGAGCAGTGGCCGCTCAGTAAAGAAAAACTGAAGGTGCTTCAGGAGCTAGTGGATGAACAGCTAGATAAAGGCCACATTGTGGAAACCACGTCTCTGTGGAATTCCCCAGTCTTTGTTATAAAAAAGGCAAACATAGGCAAGTGGTGGCTCCTCCATGATCTCCGTCAAATTAATAATGTCATTGAGGACATGGGTTCTCTCCAACCAGGGATGCCATCCCCAGCAATGCTCCCTCAAAACTGGAATTTGGCAATCATTTATATCAAAGATTGTTTTTTCCATATCCCTCTGCACCCTGACGATGCCCCACGTTTCGCCTTCTCAGTCCCTACCCTCAACCGAGAAGCCCTGCGGAAAAGATACCACTGGGGGTATCTTCCCCAGGGACCAAAAAACTTGATACTTATTTGTCAGTGGTACCTCTCTTCCTTGCTGTCCCCAATGTGTGCAGTTGCGGGAGAAGCCATCATCCTGCACTACATGGATGATGTGTTTGTGTGTGCCCCCAGTGATGACTTACTGTCCCATGCGCTTGACCTGACAATTGATTCTTTGGTTGCAGCCAGGGTTCGAGCTTCAGGAGGAAAAGATTCAAAGGATGCCACCTTGGAAGTACCTGGGAGATTGGTAAGCAGACCATTGTGCCAGCAAAATTGGCTGTCAAAAATAACATCAAGACCTTAGCAGATGTCCAGCAGTTGTGTGGGTCCTTAAATTAGTAAGACCTTGGCTGGGTCTGACCACTGAGGATCTAAACCCCCTCTTCAATCTGTTGAAAGGGGGGGAGGAGCTAAGTTCTCCTAGGACACTTATCCAAAAGGCACGAGCAGCCCTAGAAAAGGTGCAGGACTGTATGGTCTCCAGACAGGCCAACAGGTGCAAATCAGACCCCATTTAAATTCATAATTTTAGGCAAACTGCCACACCTACACAGGATGATATTTCAGTGGAAAAAAGTGGAAAAATTAAAAAAGGACAAAGACTGTAGGGATCTCCTCTTAATAACAGAGTGGGCTTTCCTCAGTTATCACTGGTCCAAAAGAATGACCAGGCCACAGAAACTGGTAGCAGAATTTATTCAGAAAGCCGGGACCCAGATCAGGGAGTTGGCAGGATGTGATTTTGAGTGTATTCACATCC
This sequence comes from Riparia riparia, assembly GCA_020917445.1. NCBI lineage: Eukaryota > Metazoa > Chordata > Aves > Passeriformes > Hirundinidae > Riparia > Riparia riparia. The sequence goes on from JAIXNV010000055.1 coordinate 3,673,501, forward strand.
CAACTGAGGTAAATTCAGGCCAAATCACAAAAGCAATGTTGGAGTACCTGCTTCATGAAAATGAAGCTCTGCAGCTTGCTCTGGAGAGTTACACAGGTCAAATTTCAAATCATCAGCCTGCCCACAAATTATTCAGAGAACAAATTCAGTTCAAATGGTCATAAGAAGTGTTCAGAGCAGGAGACCCTTAAAGGCTCTAATCATTTTTACAGATGCATCTGGAGTCAGATGCATCCCACAAGTCAGTAATAACTTGCAAATATCCTCAAACTCAGCAGTGGGAGAAAGATATTGTCGAGGTGGAAGCATCACCTCAGGTAGCTGAGTAGGCTGCAGCTGTTAAGAGCTTTTGAAAAGTTTCCTGAACCATTCAATTTGGTCACAGATTCAGCCTATGTAGCAGGTGTAGTATCCAGAGCTGAGCAGGCTGTACTGAGGGTGGTCTCCAACACTCCACTTTTCAACTTGCTCTCGAAACTAGTAAATCTGATCTCCCACTGAGAGCAACAATTTTATGTGATGCATAGACCACACACTGTTTTACCAGGGTTCATAGCTGAGGCCAACAGAAGGGCTGATGCTCTTGCTGCGTCTGTGCAGATGGCCCCACTCCCAAACATCTTTGGACAAGCCAAAATCAGCCACCAGCTTTTTCACCAGAATGCACCAGGCTTAGTTCGACAGTTCCACCTAACTCGGGAACAGGCTCAGGCAATTGTGGCAACTGGCCCCTCATGCCAGCAACACACACTTCCATCCCTTAGTGCAGGAGTAAACCCCAGGGGATTGAACAGCTGTGAGGTATGGCAGAAGGACATGACACACATCATATCCTCTGGCAGGCAGAGGTATGTCCATGTATCTGTAGACACCTTTTCTGGAGCTGTCTATGCCTCTGCCCACACAGGGGAGAAGTCTAGTGATGCCATGAAACACCTAATACAGGCTTTCTCCTTCCTGGGCATCCCCAAATCAATGAAAACTGATAACGAACCCACATACACATCCAAGGAGTTCAGAAGCTTCCTGCAGCAACGGGGAGTAGAGCACAAAACAGGCATCCCCTACTCCCCAACAGGTCAGGCCATTGTGGAAAGGACCCACCAGAATCTCAAAAGGGTCCTCAGCCAACGACATCGGTCTCTAAAAATAGAAACACACCAAATCCAGTTATCCAAAGCCTTGTTCACTCTGAGCTTTTTAAATTGCATGTTTGAAAATCTTAACCCACCAATTGTGTGCCATTTCAGAGAGAACTGCCAACTGCACCTGAAAGCAAAGCCACCAGTAATGGTAAAGGATCCAGCAACCTGGGAAATAAGAGGGTCCTCATGATCTGGTCACCTGGGGTCGTGGGTACGCCTATGTGCCCACTCCCTCAGGTCTCAGGTGGGTACCAGCCAAGTGGGTGAAACCTTTTATCCCTAAAAGTGCAAAGCCACCTGCAGAGGCCCCACAAGTGGCCGGTGCTGCCTGGAGAAGGAGAAAGCGCCGGACCCTCTCCTAATTATCCTTTTCCTTAACAGTGTTTTTCTGAACAGTTTATTTGCACTAGATGTCATTTTATATTTTTCAGTTTTAAAGGTACTCAAGGTCCGAACTCTGAACATCTCCCACGGACTGAGCCTTCCTCCTTTTCAATTTGATAAGAAAGAGGGAAATGTTTTTGTGAATTATTTGGGTATATACTGTATTTCATTTTTATATTGGGTTTTGTAATGGTTTCTTCTGTACTCCCCTGTTCCCCTCGAAAATCCTAAGGTTTGTCCCTGCCCCTTTTCCCCACCCATTCTCTCACACTGGAATGTAATCCAACTCTGTTCCACCTTACTCCTGATTGGGTAGTGGCTTGTCCCTGCCTTTAGCCCCTTCCCCTGGAAAATCCAGAAAAGCGCGTGGAAACCTCCTCTTGGCTAGGGGACAGGGACTGGGCTCCTGACCCAGGTGGGGGCAGTACCACAGGAGAAAGACTGAATAAAGCCCTGATTTCCCCTGGATCAAGTGAAGACCTTCCTTTGTCATCAATGGACACCTGCTCTGTCTAAAGGAAAAGGTTCCTGGGATTTTTGGGGCCCTGAGGAAAAAATCCTTCCAACCGTGGTTTGTCTCTGGAGCTAGCCCGGGCTCAGAGAGAGAGACTGCCACAGTAGCTGTGTTCCACAGTGAAGATCAACTGGGCACTTTTCTTATGGCACTGATCAAAAAATTAGGTTTGGAGAAGTTTGTTCTTTCCTCTTTCCAATGCAAATTTTAAAAATTGAACCCAAACTTTAAAGCAAAATAGGAAAAATGTCTGCAGGACAACAGGCATGTTCAGATAGATATTAGAAGTCAAGTAGAACTATAGAATGGCACAATTAGCATACTAATTTTTTCTATCTTTTGTTCTTCCTGAATTGTCTATAAGGACTATGTATCTCCTGAGCTACTCAATGTCTTTTCTAAGCATGAAGTTAACATGAGCTTCTATTTTTTATTCATCTCTAATGATTTCTAGGAAACATTGTCTTCACTTGCTCTTTTATAAATAATTCCATTGTATTCAAATAAAATATCATTAAGTATTTTGTAGTGCTTTCTTACATTAGTTCCACAACTTTTCATTGCATGAAAAAAAGCACACAAAAAAGGTATGAGCTACTCAGCAGAAGTAAGAGTAGTGGTTGAGACCTGTAGCATTAAGAAGGACAAAGTGAATAACTGAAAGATTTCTATTCTATGAATACTGCAAATTTCACCTGACTTATACAATAGCAAAAGCTATGTTAAGTCAGAATTTCACATTTGTCCTAGCCCAAATCACTCCTAAGTTCTAGCATTTAAAACTTCATATTTTTTTAACAATCCTCATTGTTTGTGAGATATGACCTAACTGTACACTTAGGTAAAAGAAGCACTGATTTGAACTTCTCACATGATGAAAATTTAAAATTGCTAGCAGAACTGTCCATGTGCTTTGATTTTGTATTTCTAAAAATGCTAGCATAATTAGATCTACTCTTTTTTTGACAATATGTATAGCTTCTGTCAAATTAGATTTCTAAACAACAACAACAACAACAACAACAACAACAACAACATAATAATAATAATAATACAGTTATTTTTTATCAATTTCATTTGTTGTGACACAACTTACCCAAGGAGACACAATGAGATTTTTCTGAGGGGCACATAGAATGGTAAACATTTAAAACGAAATTAACTCTGTCATTATCCCCATGCCCTGAAGAGAAAATTCTCATAAAATACATTAAACCTGCAAAAAACAGTCTATGAAGACTTTTGTTTGGCACTACTAAGATCTTGTACAGATGATGGGGTAAGACAAAAACATGCTCTTACCATTTCCTACTTCCTAGAAGATATCTATTTGGTCCAGCAAAACAAGACTAGCTCTCTCACATGGAAAGCCATGACAAGCCTTCATTCTCCAGAGCTGTGGCATGTGGATAATGAGAGGGACCCTGAAGGAGCTGTCAGACTGAAAAAACTGCAATGACAGCTATGTTTTCTCTGAATAGTACAATCACAGCCATGATCTCTCTGTAGTGATCTATCTTTAAGACAAAAGGTAAAGGCAAAGCCCAGAGTTCATGTAATAGATAAAAAGTCAACAGATTTTGAAATAAGGTATCACTCCTGATTTTTTTATACTTAAGCAGGCCTGCCTAGAAATTGATATATTTTATTTTTCATCTTCCAATCTGTTAGTAAGTTTCATTGCATTTTCTTATAGTAATGAGGATGGTTTTGTAGTTCTTGTACTGTGCATGTAGCAATCCTTTCACCAGCAGCCAAGTTCTGTGGCAGAGCTTGTTATAATACATCAAGATGTTGTAGTGTAGGAAGTGAAAACATGAAAGAAAATTTGCATTTATGAAGAATTTTAAGATTTTCTTCATATTTTTGTAAGTTTAAAGGGCAAAACTTATCATGAAAATATTTGTTATGCTTTTCCAAGAAAATAACAAGTACATAAATAGTTTGTGTCAACGTTTTTTGTGAAGAAAAAAAAGAAAAATGTCCATTATTCATTTGCAAAGTGTCATGATACACTTCTAGTGCACTTTTGACAGTTTTTATTATTCTTTATCCATTAACCCACTTCAGCTTTGAGCACATTTTCTGATGGGGCACTGTTTATTGTGCTGTGACACCAGTGTACCATAAATCATGGTTTTTTACCTCAGTTTTAAAAAGTTTTTACCTGTGAGATTCTGCCCGCACACCTCCCCTGAGCACAGCAGCAAAGTCTGGATGAGTGGAACATTACCCACAATACAGGAAGACATGACATACGTAAGTCAAAGGCAGTAGATTGACTCCATCCACAGATGCCAAGAAATTTGATTAGTTTGTCATAATAAGGCCTTTTTCAACTTTGAAAGTAGGAGAATTCAGGGAGATTCCTGAGGAGTGCAAACCTCACAAATGTTTTGTCCTCCTTCATGAAATATAGGAGTTATCCTGGGAAGATCCAGGAAAGCATATGCTGGCCAGTATAGGGAAGGTTATAGAGCAGCTCTTCCAGGAAGTATTTTCAGGCACATAAAGGACAAGATGGTGATTGGGGAGAGCCCATATGGCCTTGTCAAAACCAAATGATATCTGGCCAACCTTGCTGCCTTGCATACTAAGAGGGCTGGCTCCATGGATGAGGGGAGAACAGTGAATGTTTTTTGTCTTTACTGAGGTTTTCTGCAAGACCTTCCATTTATCCCTAGAGAAACTGGTGAGATGTGAATTGGTGAAATAGATTCCATGGTGCATCATGGACTGCAAGACCTTTGTGATCAGTAAGACAAAGTCTGTGTGGCAGCCCATTGCCACAAAATCCGTAACCCTGGGGAATGAGACAGGCCTCGGGAAGAGAAAGCAGTTTTGTAGAAAAGACCTAGTGGTGAAAAAAGCCAGCACACAGTTTGGCCAGTGGGTTAGAGGAAATTATTATTTCCCTCCAGACTTCTGAAGCTGCATTTGTTTCAGGCTACCTGGTAGAAGAAACATATTGGCAGATGAACACTCACCAAGCTGGCCATGGGCTGGAGCACATAGCATATGAGACAGGCTGAGAGAACTGGGTCTGGTCAAAGTGAAGAAGAAAAAGTTCATGGGAGATCTAATTGCTGTCTACAACCAGCTAACCAGAAGATGTGGAGGAAATTAAGCCAGGTTCTTCTTGTAGATGCAGGAAGGGAAGACCTTGCAGGATGTGAGGGAACCAGTGCAACAGTCAACAATAGAAACTCCAGATAGGTATTATGGGAAAAAGTTACAGTGAGGGTGGTGGAACACCAGAATAGGTTTTCTGCCTAGAAATATTCAGAAGTTATTGGATATAGCCCTAAGCAACCTGAAACAGTTGGCCCTGCTGTGAGCAGGAGGTTGGGCTTGATGTCTCTGTGGAGCTCCAACCCATGTTGTCCTATTAGTCCCTGAAAAGTTTCAGTGCATTTTTATAGGTGGATTGATATCTTATTTCTGAAGGGTCTGAAACAAATCTAACTTACATAATTTTTCTGTCACCATGCAGAATATATGACTCACATGTCATAAAAAAATTTTAGCACATTTGGGTGCATGTAGTCTTTTCTACTTTCATTATTTTTAAATAAAAATCACCATAATGCTGACAATTTGTGAAAGCATTATATTATTAAGTATCTGGGCAATATATGCAACATCTTTTGATCCAGTCCTTCCAGAGACACTGTAACAAAACCAGATATTTATATAGTATTTGTATTTAAAAATAATGTGTGCTGTGTTTATAACAATTTATTTTAAAATAATTTATTAAACAGCTTACTGGACTTATCTCAGAATGTTTTATAGTAAAAATATGATTTATTGCATCAAAATAAAAAGGGTTCCACACACAGGTAAACAGCATGTTGGAAAAAGAAATTTTGACCAACCAATTTTAAAACCTGTTTTATGATGTAAATGAATCTTCTGTTAATATGAATGCAGATGGTTGACTTTTCTACCCTCATAGTTGCCATTATCAATGAGACAGGAATCAATTAGATACATAAGATGTCTATCTATGTCATTCCAAAATTTTTTGACATGCTGATTTTAACCTGTTACATTTAAAATAATATAAGAATAGAATTTTCAACAATGTAAGTCAATTTTTTTCAATGATGCTAGTCAAAATATAACATGTAGCTTAAATCTAGTTCCAAATAATAATTTCTAAAATGTAATGTAAAATAAACCGCATAGAACCAAAACACGATAACATTCACAAAAGAAAATGTGTAAGAGATACACAACTGTTGAATAACCAGAATGTATTTCAAATTTAGTTCTTACTATTTCTCATACTTATCCAACACAATGTCAAAAAGTATAAAAGCTGGACAGCTCCCTACCCTAGCTTTATTGATATTTAAAGTGCTGGATAAAAGATCAAAGCTCAGAGCACAAACCCCATCAATCCTCAAAAGATCTTTTTATTAACAGAGGATTTTTTAAGTCTTAATTACATCCAAAAGCTTATTATAGTGGCTAAAAGTAATTTTATTTCATTTTCTAGGTTTTCTTTAAAGAGGCTTTCATGATATCTGAGTAGAACATATAACCCAAAAGATATACCTAAACACATAATAAGTTTTTATTTGGTCTCAGTTTCTTAAATTTATTTAACTTTGAACCGGGTAGCTAACCTAGTATGTCTCATCACCCACAGTATCTCATCCTTTCATTACCAATAATATATATATTGCTATACATCTACAGCTAACTCAGTTCATTAAAAAATGTCAACTTTATGAGTACATTTCTAGATATTAAATCTATTACTGAGAGACTATTAAACTGGCTCTGTACAATACAGCTGATCTGTGTAGTCAATGGTTTCAGATGCTGTGCTGCACAATGTCATCCCTGCTTACCCAACCACCTCAAGCAGAGAAGCAACTCAGCAGCAGCAATGAGCAAATCAGCCAAAACAGACCCTCTAAGGAACAAGGTTCTTTGCTCAGGAGCCCTGTTTCTCACCTGCTCCCTGCATGTGTCATTTTGAGGCACTAATTTAGATATATCACCTCCCGAGCATATTGTTTCTAGACTTCAATCAGATTTCTGAATTCATGTACACAATACTCAAGGTGATTATTCATAGTTGCATAAAGTTTCATTCATTTGAATATAGTCTTTCCAGCACAGGATACATGAGGAATGCAGTGGAAAGACCCTCTTCATTAGCATGACTTGATGCATTTATCAGTGGTTTTTGCCTTGATTCTGCAGGCCCTTCATCACCTCTGATAATGAGGAATGTACTACTTTAGGTTATGCTACTTGTAAAGGGAACACTGTCCTTATGTATCAATTGATAAAAAGATCTCTGAAATTTAGGAGGATTTCTCCCTAAAGATATCTAAGAGCTAGATCCCTTACATAGTTAGGAACATCTCATTCTGCTCCTCTGTGTGTTTTTAAAATTTGAGATACACCTACATTTTCATGGCCATAACTTAAGCACATTTTACACCAAATAAATTCTACAAGGTCATCTTTATTTAGTGCTAAATAGGAGAACCATGTCTGGTAGGGGTGAGATTTTCTTCTTTTGAAAAGTTATTCCTATTGTCTACAAAAGATAGCTGAACTGACCTCAGGTGCGTTACAGCTATTGGCCATACATTCTTACCATCCAGATTTCTCTGGACACCTGTAAGTGCACTAAGTACAGGATTTATTCCAAGGAGTAAGGTTGTAGTGCATTATTTGGGTTTATATTGTATTTCATTTTTATATTGGGTTTTGTAATGGTTTCTTCTGTACCACCCCATTCCCTTGGAAAATGTATCACAAAGTTTGTCCCTGCTCCTTCTCCCCGCCCATCCTCCCACACTGGAATGTAATCCAACTCTGTTCCACTCCCACCTTGTCCCTGATTGGGTAGGGGCTTGTCCCTGCCTCTAGCCCCTTCTCCCCTGGGTAAAAGCCCTGGGACCATGTGGAAAGCTCTTGGGACTGGGACTGGATGGGAACTGGACTGGGCTCCTGCCCCTGCGGAGGCAGGAGCAGAGACTAAATAAAGCCTTGATTCCCCCCCAGACCAAGGGCAGACTCTTTCCTATTGCCATCAATGGGAACATGCTCTCTCTAAAAGAAAATTTCCAGCCTCTGGGATCTTTTGGGACCCTGAAGGGAAAATTCCTTCTGGCGTGGATTCTCTCTTAAGCTAGCCGAGGCAAAAACCAAGCACGGGCTCCAGGAGAGAGAGAGCTATGACAGAGTAAACAAACAATACTGTTGCTCTGCTGCATCATAAAGCACATTTAGGCAAGTTAAAGAGTGTATTTAGTAAGCTTTTTTCCCATACTGTACCTTTTCATCCAAAGCCTTGTGGTGCTCAAACAGAGACTTCAGAGCTTTGAGGACCTCAACTTCACTGGAAACTCCTGAGGGAGACTGTGCTTGCCGTTTCACCACTGTCATCCTCAGGGACCTTTCGTGTCTCGAGACAAGGCACTCCAAATGCTCCAGTAACAACTATTGAATTTGAAATAAAAAGTTACTGATTTCTGCATCCCTAAATGCCACAGAAATTCTAACTAAAAAGTGCATGATACTAAACATCAACTCTCTTGGCAACCTCATTGTAGGAGAGATTGCTGGAACTATTAGCAATATTTCAAGTTTCTAAACCAGAGGGAATAAATGAAAAAATAGAAAATCTACTCATGATTTCACTTTAAACCCTGCTATGAAAAGCAAGAACAACAAATCATTGAGCACAGGATCACTGTTCTACTAAATTAATGACATATTTACATATCATTTGTGATAGTAATTGACAAGTATTGACAGCCAAATAAGCAAAGACAGTCTAAAGAATCATGCAAAAATATTAAATAAGTTTACAATTAATTCAGCCTAACTGTAATATATTTTCAATTTATCTTGAAAGCAACTTAACAAAATATGTAGGCGTGAACAGTACATTTTACTAGATTTTTAAGACTGCCACTGCAATGGTACTCATTACTAGCACATGCTTTAAAATATTCATTTTCTCTGCTGTATTAAAAACACAACAAAAAACAGAGAAGTCCATGAACATCTGTACAATAGACTGTAAATAACATATTGTAAAAACATATTATATTTAGTTTTCATTATTACTCTAAGGTTAAAGGAAAAATAAAAATTATATGTTGATGTTGTATAGAAAATTCTTCACTTGGCCATACATTCATAGGGCTAGCATTACTGGTTTTAGTGACTGAACATGAAAGAGACTTGATTATCTGTAAGGTTAAATCAAGGTAGCTAAATTAATGAATCAGAATGCATGTTAAATGTATTGTAATTACAACAAACAATTACATCTCAGTCATCGATCTGGAAATCTGAAAGCTACATGAACAACTGTTTAATATTTCTCCTCTGATGTGGTTCTTAATATAGCTGCTATTAGTAAATATATGTTTATCTGTGATCCACAGTTATTCTCAGTTACATAATGGTTTTTATTCTTACATGAATTACTAGGCATAGAAGAGCAAAAGTGGAGGGCAGTTACATTAGAGATGTAGTATGTTGGAATTAAGTCAGATCAGGGATTATTATGGTTTAGTGCTGTCTTCAAACATGGCTCTTGTGTCTGGATTTCCACCTGGTTATTATATTACAATAATCAATTATTCTTCACAAAAAGTAGTGGATGAATATGTGAAAAATGTTAATACAATAAGAGTTATAATGACTCCCTGCAGTTCAAGAAAGAGGGTCTCCTATCATTTCTGAACCCAAGTGGTGGCCTGTATTTATCAAAACCGAAAGAAATTCACAAGTTTTTTATCCCTGAAGGGATAACAGCAGATATAGGTGGATTTTAATTATTTGAGACTGTCCAAAGTAGCATGAATTTAAAGAGACCTCTTAATGATAGAGCCATCAAGAACTCAGTACGGGGCTGTGGGAAGTTTGCAAATTAAATGAGATCAGAATATTTTCCAAATATTTACAGAGTATTTCTGTTCACAGAGCTACTTAAATAAATAATTAATTTCTATCATAAATAGAGCTGAATTCCTGAATTTTGGTCTAAATTCTTGTACCATCATGGTTTTTCTAGGCCATCTAGTTGACCTGTGAGAGAGCTGGAGGAAAGTAAATTAATAGCTGATTTCTAATCCTTCAGCCTACTCTCTCTCTGTCCTGTTTCTTGAAAGGGTTTGTGAGGGTGCAACATTTCCTTCTCTGCACAGTCTAATCTGCCCCACTCCATAGCCCTGGGGTAGCCAGAATCTGACTAATCCACGGTGTGCAATTAGATTTCCCCACAGTCATTGCCATCTCCTGACTGATTCTATTAGAGCCTGGTTTGTCCTGGCTCTCTTTACCCAGAATTTTTTCAGAGCATCATAGCTACATCTGGATCAGTCTAGATGAAGCCAAAATGCTACAGATTTCTGAAGAAAATCTCCTTCCATAGGTCTGTAGTTGTCTAATGCTAAAACTGACACCAAATAAACCAGTCCAGAGTAAAAATCTTGGCGACCTTTTTTCGGCCTAACTCTGAGCAAATTTATCACATTTGGTATCCTACTACCCTAAATGACTTAGCTCCCAAACACTGTGATGATCAGGGACTTCTCAGAGCCTGTATGCAAGACTTAGTTGGAAAGGAGAATGGGAAAATCTGATTTAGGAGAGAAGAAAAGTGATGGTGACATGGAAACCTTGACATGGGAAAATATTCATGACAGAAGAAATCACACATAACTTATAGCAGAGAGATAGATAAAGAACACACAAAAAACCCTCCTAACATACATCCAGAACCTCATTTTGTACTGGTGCAGACAGACAATCCCAACAGGGAATGTGAAGCATGAACAGAAGACAAGAAACTTGCTAAGGAAAGGTAGAACGGAGATCAGAGTAATGAAGAGACAACTTAAACAAGGTTTTCAAGTATAAGAAGAGACCAGAGTGGTGGGAACTCTGAATTTCTGATGGAGTTATTGTGGAGGAGTTTGCTATTTGGGATGAACAGTACAGCACTTCAGCATTTTGCAGAGATACAGATAACATATTTGGGTTATGTTACTGCCATGTTAGAAACATGCATAATACTAAACCAATGACAATCACCCATTTAACATACACAAAAGCTAAGTTTGTTTTTAGCTTAGAACTACCATTTCAGAGCAGAAAAAGATATATTCCAATGTCTGCATACATTTCATAGTTGTTACATAAATCAAGTGCAAAATGCTGTGTTGCCTATTTTACTGTATACAGATTATCACAGCTGTGTCAAAAGAACCCATGGAGAACTCAAACAGTGCTTGTGAACATTTTATACTTTTTCTTTCTGTTATTATTTACTCAAGCATTTGCAGTCACTCATTCTTCTGGAAACTACATCTGAACTAAATTTTCCTTACCATCAACTCTAGGAATGCTCAAAAAGGTGTGCTACCATAGGTTTCTCATTTGTTAAAAAATCTTATTTTTGCTTTTCAACAAAAATAATCTCTATTTCTTCACAAATCCTGTGAGCACTGCTAACAGCAAAACCAGCTGAGCAAGGAATACTATTAACCAGGTCTCTTAGTGAAACATTACTTCCAGTTCTGCTGAAAGGGAAAAAAAAAAACCCAAAAAACAAGGGGTAGGACCTGTGACTGAGAGTCTGATAGCAAATCCTTGCCCCCTGCTCTGATGAATTGCTAGATTCATGGAATAATAGACTTGTTTAGACTGGAAAAAACCTCTAAGATCATCAAGTCCAAACATTAACCCAGCGCAACCAAATCCTCCACTAAAGTGCCATGTGCCACATCTACACATATTTTAAATACCTACAGGGATGGCAACACTACCATTTCCCTGGGCAGCCTGTTCCAATGCTATGTCCAATCACCAAGATAATCTTGATGAAGAAATTTTGTCTAATGCCCAATCCAAACTTCTGGTGCAACTTGAGGCCTTTTCCTCTTGTACTATCGTTTGTTACCTGGGAGAAGGGGCTGGCTCCCACCTGACCTACACCTGTAGAGAGTGATAAGGTCTCCTCTGGGCCTCCTTTTCTCCAGGCTAACATCCCCAGCTGCTCCTTGTAAGACTTGTGCTTCAGTTTTGTTGCCCTACTTTGGATATGTAACAATAGCTGGTGTATTATTCCACTTTTCCCCCAGTTACAATTATATTTAAAAAAGGGGTAATAGATCTTCCCACTTTCCCTGGGAAGTGAAAAATATCAACAACACTGACAGAATTATCAAGCATCTCAAGGCTACCATGATGGGGGAAGGGAATATAAACATAAAAGATTGACAATGAAGATGATGGCGTGTCCAACCAATGTTTACCATCGGAAGGAAATCACAATAACTTATGCTGAGAACTTTCCTCCACATATGTAGTTTTAATGTTAATAAAAAGAATTAATATACCAAATAGTTGTGAGAACATCACAAGGTTTCACATTTAAAGAACATCGAAACAATAATGGTAATTAATTTAAACTACAAAAGAATTGTTAGAAACAGCTTTAGGGATTTCAGTAAGTTGCAACTAAACTCTGGCATTAATAGTGATCATGGGCTGCTGAGCATTTTCTGCCCCCTCACGCTGTCAAGCTTGTTACAGTTGTCAAGCACTCAGACGGACAGGAAGCTTGCAGGGAAAAGAAGATGAAGATCAACAGCAGCAGGTAGGACAGAATCACCCACGCATCATTGCTATGCTTTTCCTACTGGAAAGCATAAGCTTGACAATGAATTATGAAATAATCTGACAAGTGAGTTTTATGCTGGGCAAATTTTAGGATGCTCAAGATGCCGTGCTGATAATTGTATCTTATGTAAATAGGATTGTTTCTGGAACTCCGGACTTTCTATGAGCATTAAAAAATGTATAAAAAGAAAAATTTAAAGACTGAAAAGTGCTCTAGTGCATATTTTTTAAATAAATATAGCATCTTTAAAGTGTTAATTAGAACTAACTGAACATGAAAGGAGAAAATTTTTAGAATACACCCATCTTCCTTTATTTCTCAAATGTCTTACGAAGCAACTATGGAAGTGATTGATTTCTGTGAAACAGAAAAACATGGTTAGATTTAATGGTATAAACTACATCAGTGTAGATTATCACCTACTCTGCTCTACTACACCATACCATCATGACTCATGGACACTGATTTACAAATGGAAAATGAAGTAACTTGAAATACTCATTTTAAGGAAAGATGGCTCACTAAGTTGAAATTAGTGTGACTCAGTAGATTTTGCTAGTACAGGACTTGGATTTTAATCAATATAAAATATTTTATCTTAACTTTCATTATTTTTAAAAAGCTTGTTTGTAGAAAAATTCATGACAGGATAATAAATGGAGAAATTAAAGAATCAGCAGATGGTAATGGAGAGAAAAGGAGAGTCATAAACAATGAAATACAGGGAAAAAACCATAAAAGAAAAGACTTTTACTGAAATGAGACAGAATCAGCCTAAAGTATTCCTTAGAGGAATGAGATAACCCACTAAGAAGACAATTCTCTTTTGAGGTTCAGCTTAGAATTTATCACCAGCACAGGAAAAACTGAATTTTCTTTCAGTCTATATTCAGAATTCACATTTTTCAGTGAATCTCCATCTCTGGTGTGAGCAGAGAAGACAAGTAAGATAAGCAGACATAGGGTTGACGACTACTCCTAAAATCAGTTATTTTCTTCAGTATTGTTCCACAGTGATGGAAAAAAATTTTCACCTGTGTTCAAGTGGTGTGACCTCAACAGCTACATTGGAAAATTAACAGTGAAAATCTTTCTCTGAAAAAATAAAATTGCAGCCCAACTACTGCAGTATGTCCCAAATCTGTCCTTCTGTACAGAAACCAAAATGCAAGTAATCTAAAAACTAAAACCTTAATGAAATCACATATAAGTGAAACAAAGAGTGAAAGAAAAAGTAACAATCAGATAATGACACAAAGTAATAGGAAGAAAAGGGGTTTTAGAAGAATAATGAATAGAATTATAAAAGCCATTACACTGCACAGATTACCTAAAAACACATAGTTATATAAAAACATATAATTATTGAATAAGTATATATTACAATTACTATCTGTTGTTGCACTACTTTCTGACAGAAGTTCTTTTTCTTGAAAGACGAGACACATGAATCTACAAGATAGTTAATATTGAGGCAACAATATGTTGCCTCAATATGATAATGATACTGTTACTTATATTATTGAATTAATGTTTTGCCATTTGCAGAACTTTAGGAGACAGATATACTTATTTTCATGTGTACAGTGTTTCTAGACTGTAAGAACTCCTCATGTTTAAAAAAGAAATAGAGTATATCTGGTTAATTTTCAGCACCTATGAAATTGATTTAATTAAAAGGACCTATGAGAAAATAACCTAAAATAGGTAAAACCATACTTTAAGATATATTCTCAGAGTTTCCCAACAGGGAAGAAGAGAATTTGAATCATAAAATATAGGCTTAAGTTCTGATCTATAGGTATAATGATACTGCAGTGCATAATTGAAGATGTTTCATTAACCATTCAAGTCCCATACCATGGTCTTCCAGAGAGAACCTATCTGTCTTCCAGTCAGCAATACCACACAGTCAGTGTGTGGTACCACACATTCCCACGCTTTCTATTTTGCCTCTTGTGTTGATAGATTAAATTGCCAGCTTTTTTCTTAACATGAAAGTATTTCTACTGTAATATGTCAGAAAAAGTTAACTATCATAGGCAGCAAAAATACACATTCAACAGCAAATGCCTAAGAATGCTGCTAGAAAGCTTGAGTAGAAACTTGATTAAATATTGGGGTAAGGTTTAATTTCTGGTATTTTGGCTGAGATCTGAAGTATATGTGTCCCAAAAAATGTAATTCCATCATGGTCTCTCTCTGTTACCATCAAGGTCTACTGCTACAGCTTGGCATAGAGTGGGAAATCAGGATGTGGAATCAATTTTGTGTTTTGTTTGTTTATGTGATGTGCAAAAACTATGTGAGGCTGTTGCCATAAAATAAAGAAACAGAAAGGTGTGGGTCTAGAGTAAATGAAATACTTCCAGTTAGGCATAACTGAAAATGTAGAGGGGACGGGGAAGGCTGGTATGTACTGAGGACCTGACAGAATTGCCACTTTCATTTCTTTCTGCTGATAGACAGTTCAAAGAAGGACAAATCAAACAATATTGTTTTTGCTATCACCCCAAGGAGATAAAAGATTGCAATAAAAAAAAATAAAAAATCAGAAACTGCAATTCAGAACTGAGTATCTTCATTTAAAAGCAGCAGGAAGTGTTACTTGGGACAAAGTGGTTCTCATGTGTAGTTCCACTATGTGTGGTTATGCTTGAGTGTGTCCTGGGGGGCCAGGTGAGCCTCATTAATGTAGCCAAGCTAGGGCTGGCTTAAGTGAGAACATTAGAGGGATGGACAAAAGATGCATTAGTTGGACATTTATTTTCCACACTGTGAAAGTGTATCAGTGGTCCTCCAAATATTATTTTATTAGAATCCTTGCTAACTTAATAGAAACATTTTGGAGCACATTTTTTTTTTTTTTTCTTACGAAATACTACTGCTGTTTTAATAACACCATAAATCTCAGTTTGCGAAAGTGCCTCTTTATAGGCAATGGCTTCCCAAGGAATGCTGCTGGAAATCTAATCATTAGCACATCATTGAGTCTGTGTGCTGAAAACAACAGCTTTGGAACTAAAATGCTCATCTTTCCCTATCAAAGGAGTGTCCCTATAAAAGACAGCATGAGTTTTACAGCCAGCTCTGAGCTATATTGTAGTATATGGTAGTTTAAACCCTGATAAGAACATAAATGCAACATGACAGAGTAATAACTTTTTAATGAAAATGCTAGAGGTCAGGGTAAGGCATGTCTCTGAATTTTTTCTCTCTCCTTCTCCATTAATATTTGAACCCCTTGTTTTCTTGCATTCCCTATATTTTTTCATAACCTGTTGCTTTGCATTGTTTTCACACTGTATTTTATGTTACTTATTTTTATATTGGGTTTTGTGTTATAATGGTTTGTCCTGTACTCCCCTATCCTCCTAGAAAGTGTTTTATTCCAAGGTTTGTCCCTACCCCTCTTCCCTGTCACTCCTCCCAGTCCCCTCCTACGGACCCCGTTTGTCATTCAGCTGTTCCTCCCAGCTTCTGGAGAGTTCGGGTAAGGACACTGAATGATAGGGCGAGAGCCGAGGAGGTTCCTCCCTTTATGTTCCCCATTGGCTTCTTTAAATGTCCCTCCAACCCTGTTCCACTCTCACCTTATCCCTCATTGGGTGTTGGTTTGTCCCCTCCTTTAGCCCCTCCCCTGTATATAAGCACGGACTACAAGGCCAGGCCAGGACATGGCAAGAGCAACTGGGGCAGACATCCAAACAGGATGGGATAAAGACTGGAATAAAGACCTTGGATTTGCCCTCTCACCAAGTCTGACTCCTTTCCCCCACCACCAGCAGGGTCTCTCTTGTGATAAGGGGAAAAGCCCCTTCACCGCTCCCCAGGTTTTTAGGACCCAGGGTAGTTTTCCTGTCTTGTCTCAGTCTCGAGCTAGACTGGGAAAAATGGAGCCAGTGGCTCCAATAGAGACAAGCAACAATAACCTAAACATTTTGATTTCTAGCTTCAGCATAATTTTGAAAACACACTGTTAGCATTTACTAATTTTAACTGCAAGGACTTCAAGGAATACTTAGAACACTGTAACTCCCATTTGTTGATATCAGTTCTCCTAGAAAATCTCTTACTGATTTTTCTTTTATGTAGCACAAGAAACACAAGAATGGATGATCTTTAAGCTTCTTGTTCTGCAAAGAAACTGCCTATGACAGAGATAATTATGACTTGGGAGATGACTTGCAGTTGAGTCATCTTCCTTTTGCATCACAGTACTTTGGCAAGTGACTATCTTTGGTTACTAGGCTGTCTTGGAATTTTTGTTAGTCTGCACTGCTTATATCAGACCCACAGTAGGTATTGGTACTCTGCAGTTTTAACACAATAAGGCTGGCATTCAGTGGACTTTGGAGTGAAATGCATAAAGCATTTTTTTTATTAAATACTAAAATAATACACATGTAGGAGATAATTTAAGCAGCTATAGAAAGTCTTAAGACTTTTCTTCAGCTGACATGATTTGCTAAACCTGGAAAATGCATTGCAATTCCTACATGTTTCTCAAAATTAATTTATTAATTATTTAATGGGAGAAAAAGTAGGTCCCACCTACATCTCCCGTAAGATTTTCCAAACCCATCACCTTTAAGAACTTTGTGTGTAATGGTATCATCTCCTGAATGTCCAGGAAAGAGGTAGATGGGTCAACTTTGTCTCTCTGTAGGCTTCTGTTTCATCTGTCCTCCCCTGAATTTCTGAACTCTATGGCACTCTCTGGCTGGAAGAGTGGGAAGATGGGAAGAAGAAAGCAGGGAGAAAGGGGCCTTCTCTCAGGTCTTTTGGCAGATTATGACTATAACTATGTATTGTTAAGATTCTTTTCAAAATGCAAATTAGCTGACAAAGAATAGATGTTGGTTGAGCATCCAAAGTGCTATTAGTTTATTAAGAATAGGAAAACGGAAAAAGTTGCACAGGTCACAGAACAAAATATGGATATGAGAAATCATCCTTGGTGTTCAGCCTCTGAGATCTTTTTTGTATGTTCACTATCACCCTGACTCCCACCTGATCTGGGACTACTCTATCTCTTTTGTCACACCTTTCCACAAACACCGTATAGTCTCCTCTGCTACCCTCTTGTGTTTCTAGATCAATTCTACCTTTGCCCAGACACTTTTACGTGCAAATGTTTTATTCTGAAAATAATTCTGTCCGTCATTTGAGAATTTTCAGAAGGTGCTGTATCATATTCTTGTTCCCAGACAGAACACAACAGAACAATCTTCTGAATGAAGCAGAATATGATAAACTTCAAGATTAAATCTTGCTCCTGCTCAGCTGTATGGCAAATGAAATTTATTTCAAGGGTCACAAGGCTGCATGTAGACTAAACAACAGTCTTCCTGTGGTATGTGTGGCAGCCTTCATCTCATCCTTACTCAGATCGAATCCAAGGCACAAGGCAAAACTGGTTGTCTGTTATAACCTTGCCTTTTGCCTTGATAAGAGGTGAGGATATGTGCATGCTACTCAGGCTTGGAAGGCTGCAGGAGTCCCTTGCTTTAAAAGACATTTTAAAAGATATATCTCCTTTACCCATGAAAATGCTGAATTTTGTCTTATTCATACAAATGAAGATCTAGATTTATATGTAAGTTTGCACACACATGAAATCCAGAAAAGTATACTTACTCTTGTGTTGTTTCTTTCAGCTTTTAGTTCTGAAATCTCTTCCTCTTTTTCAAGCAGCTGCTCCCTGCATGCATTTAATTCTTTTGTCAGTGCAGCAAATTCCTGTCGAATAAAATTATATATGAAGTTACTCAAGATGTAAGCACTAAGATAACCAAATGCATGTGCATTCAAAGATATATATGTGTTTTTAAATACTAGGTTAATTTTAATTTGTCCAGAACAGTCAGTGCACAAGAGCCCACCAGCCCACAATCAAGAGTTAAACTGCACTCCAAGAGAAAGCAGTTCAAGAAAAAAAAATGTCCAGGTGTTTTATCTTCTCAGCCAGTAGGATTAAGATGAGACTAAATCTACTTATTTAAGGCAAAAGCAAGTGATGATCTCAAAAGGGCTTGTTTTACTGCTTCTCCTCAAGCTGCGGAAAGCAGCTTTTATCTGAAATAAACAGGTGTTCAACAGAAATCTGGTGGGTATTCCTAGTCCCATTGTGTTCTAGTCAAGTTTTTAAATAGTTAACAGTATATAGTATTATATATTAAAAAAAAATCAAATAAATTTCAAGGGCTATTATGGAAATATGTAATTAAGGGTGCTTTTTTGTTGTTGTTTGTTTGTTTGTTTGTTTTTTGTTTTGTTTTGTTTTGTTTTTTTGGTTTTTTTTCTCCCAACAGTGGAACTGGAAGCACAGTAGACCTCCATGCAAATTGCATGGTAAGAAAGAGAGTGTTGTTCTGATATCCTCCTCAAAGGATTTTGTTTTAGATACTGGCTGTTGATGACATGAACCATATAATGATGTTTTGTGTCCTACCTACTAATCAGTATTTGCTTTTTACATCCCAGTGGTCAGGTACATTTAAGGCTACAAAGTATACTGTTGCAGTGCATTAATTTGGTTTATATGGTATTTTGTTTTTATATTGGGTTTTGTAATGTTTCTTCTGCTCCCTGGAAACTGCGTCATGTGGTTTGTCCCTGCTACACCGTGCCCATCCTCCCACACTGGAATGTAACCCAACTCTGTTCCACTCCCACCTTGTCCCTGATTGGGTAGTGGCTTGTTCCTGCCTCTAGCCCCTGCCCCTGGGTAAAAGCCCTGGGATGGAGCTGGGACAGCCTCTTTCACTGGGGAAGGAGCTAAAGGGGCTAAAGGGGCAAATAAAGCCCTGATTGCCCCCCCCCCCCCCCCCCCCCGGAGAAAGAGCAGACTCTGCCTTTTGCCACTGACTTTTGCCTGTTCTCTCAAAAGAGCCCCCACAGTATACTTTGATGTTAAACCCCTTAGCTTAGTTTTGAAAATGAGATTTATATTGTGACACTCCTCCCTTGCTTTTCAAAAGTATCATTAAAACTTCTGCCTGTAGGTCTTAAACTAGGATTCAGAAGCTACAAGTCCAGCGGTGTTATTCTGTTCAGTTTTTTGTTTGTTTGTTTGTTTGTTTTTAATCTCTTGTCCTTAAGGTTATAAGTAATGTTACATACTGAATGAAAAATCATAGTTAATTGAGAGCTAATGATTTCACCTTACATTGAATCAGAATCTTGAATCACAAAACCACACATAAACACATACTTCTCTATAGTCCTACGGGGTGGAGCCTGTGTTACTAATTTATATAAACATGGATTAGTGTCTATAACACTTTCAGAGTCTCACAGAATAAACTTCTAGTGTAATCTATGGAGTATGTTGTTGCTGTTTATATTGTCTCATTTCTTGGTATTGTTTCAGCTGGAATTAAAATAGACATTTTGGCATACGCTTGGGCATCCGGATGGGTGACAGGTGGTGCTAAGGAAAACAAATGTCATCTGGTGACTTACAGTTCAAGTACTGCACTACAGTAAGGCAAACCAGTCTGGTAACCTGCATTTGCTGCTTTCCATGCAAATAAAAAAAGATACATTTATCATATTGCACATCTCTGCTGTGCCAAAGCAAGCCTGCTCCCAGTACAATTCCTACTGCTTGGATCAAAATAATCTCAAATAACAAAGGAATGAAGTTTGTACTAGTTTGCTGAACAGCATGGAGTTTATTCTTAGGGTAACTTTGCCTGGTCATCTGTGTGCTTTCCCTAAGCAAATCATTACTTAAAATTCTGCTCTCAAAGAGTCCCATACCTAATGTAATGTTGTTTCAGCCTCCAAATACTTTCATCTTATATTCATAACATCTATTAGCACCTACCTTAGCCAGGATACCTGTGACCAGTGTTTTAGACTTTTTTACTTGAGTGGCCAACATTTTCCTTTCAAGCATATTAATTATTCAGTTGCTGCTGCTGCTCTCTGAAATTTCTCAGTGCTTTTGACATACCTGCAGTGCAAGCACTTACAAAAAGCAGTCACTTCTTCATATGTCTGGAGCTTAAGTGGCCAACTTCATCTGAAGTACTAGAGACTGCTCATTCATCAAGAGCTTGGAATTCTCTGAGTTGAATAATGTCAGAAAGAGGGCTTTATTCTTTGTGTTTACATCATAAGCTTTTTACAGGGAAAGTCTCAAAGTAGCCGGAGTTTTCACCAGAGCTTTACAAATTATTATTTCTTTCACATGTCTGTTTTCATAAATTAGGATAAAATCTCACAACTTCCAAATAATACTTCCAAAACTATATGTAGAACTTATTTTAAAAATAACACCCCTGCAACCAATGCTCCAGGAAACTTTTTTTCACGCAGGTACTATGCCAAACAAAGAATATTTTTGTTTTAACATAACACACAGTTATGTAATAAATGACATGTGATGATAATGACCTCTGCTCATGCAATTATGTTGTATACATATACAGGGGTCAAGGAAATACTGTCATCTGGAATTACTGTTTGCAGCAGAAATCTTGCATAGTCAGTGACCATGACAGTCAGTCATACTTTGGGAGCCCTGAAGGTAATATCTGTTGCATAACTAATAGGAGTTGACAGGAACAACTGCACTCCTAAAACTCATATAGAAGCTGTATGGCAGTAAAGCTAATTAAGAACTGAAGTGAATTAAAACCCTATGAAAATTATTCAGTTGATTGCACTGGTTTTAAACTATATCATGACATCAAGATGTTTGCAATTTTGTTTCAGGACAAAAAATTGAAAGAGCATAGTTTTTCCCATCTGAATAAACATAATCTCACAGCCTGTCTTAACTGCTGCTTGTCTTTTCCTCCTGACACTTGGCCTATGAATAAACCTTGAAAACCAACTGGACATAAATTTGTAGGCACTAAAAGGACCACTAGGAGTTACCAATAAGCAAAGTTCAAGGATTTTCCTGGTGAAGCAGCTGAAATACATTTGGAGCAGAGGCTGATGGGTGCCTGAGAGAGTGGGATGCCATCAGGACAGGAAGACTGGCAGCGCTGCCAGATGTGCTGGCAGCAGCACAGGGCAGGAGAGGAATACTACAACTCTCTTACCATTAAATTTCTGCCTCTAGGGGCAAGCTCAAGAAGTTCTGCTTTCACTGTTGCTCCCAGGAAAGGCCTGCAAGGTTTATTTTTTATGACCAAATATGCATAAAACATACATAACTAGTCTCCAAGTTGAGGGTATGCCACAGAAATTATGAGATCTCATATCTGTGATGCTCAGCTTTTAAGGATATGATCCAGTCCAAATTGAGCTGAAATGAAAACACTCTCTCATCATCCCCACAAAAAATAGTGAAATAAAGTAGAAATTTTTTGACAGTAATAACAAAAACTAAATTAAAAACAAATAAAATTTAGTTTTGGAGACACTGAGGAGATTCAGATTAAAATCTCCTCCTCTGGATTTTCCATCATTGAACCACAGTTCATCTCAGGAATGAGTGAGTGAACTAGTCTCTTCATGGAAAAAGAATGGCAGGGGTTTAATTTCTATTTTACATTCAACACAAGCTATGGCAATCTTTGCTTTCCTACAAATTTAGGTGTAATTCATTTAACACAGGAAATAACTATCTACTGAAGTTCCCTCTGAGTTTTAACCTGTTATATATTAAGTTTTCATCCAATCCATTTGTATGTGAGGGGAGAAAAAAAAAAAAAAAAAAAAAAAAAAAGGTATCTTCTTTCCTTTCTTATTATTCTGTCACTGGAAATGTTCTTGGAAATTCTTCATGCCTTTTAAATGACCAAGGATTTATTTTAGCAATTTTGATATAACAGAGACTTCAACCTTGCTTACTCGTATTAACAGAACAAAATACAAAAAAAATCTGAACATAATTCACTATATATCTTCTTGCTACAAAGAAGTCATAATAAATGCTCCTTGATTCTAACTAGGCTGAGTGGAAGATTTTCCCCATCCCTGATAGTGTTCAAGGCCAGGCTGGATGGGGCTTACAGAAACCTGGTCTGGTGAAAGGTGTCCTGCCCATGGTAGGGGGGTTGGAACTAAGTGATCTTTAGGGTCCCTTCCAATTCAGGTCATTCAATGATTCCATGATTCTGCGATTTAAACAAGGGGGTTTAACAAGTTGTCTAAAGCATTCATTGTCACATTACTGCTCAAAATGAGAGTTCATTTGCACAGAAGTTTTAGGTTGGACATGTACCCTGAAATACTGTATTATAACAGGACCTGGCTAAAAAAAGTGAAATCTGTTTGGATCTCAGGACAAAATATTTGATATCTTCATACAAGCAAACTTTAAAAACTATAGAGTGGTCTCTGAATTAGTCTCTTAAAAATATCAGAGTAGTTTGCACTATGATGTTTGTGTAGAGTGTTTTCTCTACTTCTCCACTAATATAAGCAAAATTGATTTTGTCTCTGTTCTCCACATTTTTTAGGCACTGGAATTTATTTTTTTACCACCTCTTCAAAAAAAATTGGCCACCAGATGATGTGGGCTGGCCACATCATGTTGAACTACTTTGGCTTTAATATGAACTGAGTGTTACTCTGACTCAGACCACAATTACACAGATAGGAAATAATTCTCTACAGACAGCGGCTCTTCCAGCAGTTCTTATAGAGACATTTACAGAAACAATTTGAAACACAATTAATGTCTCTGTAAGAACTGCTGGAAGAGGATGAAGGGATCAGTACTGGATTTACCAGCACTGGTTTAGGTTGCTTAGTGATCTGCAAGACATCTAAAATGTGGGAAGTAGGCTTAAGTGTCACAACCTGAGAGTTCCATTAATTGACAAAGGAAGATGAAGAGCTGCACCAGGAGAGATATAGACTGGATGTTAGGAAACAAACTAAGCAGAGAAGTCGTGGAATCAACCTTGCTGGAAGCGTTCAAAAATGTGTGAATGTGGCACTTAGCGACATGATTTAGTGGTGGGCCTGGCAGTGCTGGGTTAAGAATTGGACTCAATAATTTTAGAGTCTTTTCCAACTACTATTTGATTATTCTAAGATGACAACTAGGTTTCTGTTATGAAAGAGAGAGAACTGAGTGTCCTGGTTTCAGCTAGGGTAGAGTTAATGTCTTCGCAGTAGCTGTTACAGTGCTGTGTTCAGGATTTGGAATGAGAATGGCATTCCTAACATGCTGATGTTTTGATTTTCAGCTAAATTGTGTTAATCCTAAATCAAGAACCAATTTTTTTCCTTTTCTCATGCTCTGCCAGTGAGAAGGTATATGAAAAAAACGAGGGAGGAGCACAGCTGGAACAGGTGACCTGAACTGACCAAAGAGATACCACAGAATGTCAAGCCCAGTATGAAAACTGGGGGCAGTTGCTGAAAGGGTGGCTGGTCTGGGTTCAGGAAGGGGAGTCTGATATTGTTCAGCGTGTAGTGAGTACCTGCATTGTGCATCACTTTTTTCCCCCCTTATTCTTATTCTTATTCTTATTCTTATTCTTATTCTTATTCTTAT
>JAIXNV010000055.1:3705986-3731767 GCA_020917445.1 Riparia riparia
GGGCCCACTGGCCCCTGGCGCCGCTGTCAACCCAGGTGGACTGTCCTCAGTGCGCCCTGACCACGTGGCGCCACCAGACCGGGCTTCACAGGCTGCACAGGGGCGCCTGGGGTCTGCAGCGATGTGGGGGGGGGGGAAGCCGGGAACCCGGAAGCAGGGAGTGATCCCAACTTTTCTGCCATTCAATTAGCAACCCAGCCCAATAAGTCTTTCCAACCTTATAGTAAAACAAAGCAGCTTCCATCAGAACTTTTAGTAGTATTTCTGGAATGTTTAACTCCAGCTATTGAGTTACAGGCTAAGAATAAGGGAGCCCAGGAACAGGTCCTGGAGGAGATGGTTCTGGCCGATGCAGACGAACATTGTAAGGCAGCTATCCTCAGCCTGTCCACAGAACCAGCTCCAGCTTTACATGACATGCTCCAGGTGTGTGCCAGGAAGATTCCCTTCATAAAAGCTCATCAAATTCCAGAGTCAAGCCACCACAAAAAGCTGCTGTAAACACCATGCTTCCTGTGCTTCATGTGCCACGGCCACCGCACAAGAGAGGAATGTGCAATCAGGCTGGACACTGGGCATCTCAATGCCCTTTGAAGAAGCCATTTCTGGACTTTTGGGACAATGGGGGGTGGGACGTCTCAAAAGGGCTAAAGGGAATTTTTCAAAGAAACTAGAAAATGTAAATGTTAAACTAAATAATCCTGCTCTAACCAGTTTTGCCTTTCAGCAAAAGTCACCAGATACGATAGTAAAGGATCCAGCGACCAAAAAGTCCTCATGATCAGGTCACCTGAGTCCTGGGTACGCCTATGTGTCCACTCCCCCAGATTTCAAGTGGGTGCTGGGTAAAAACCTTCATCCCCAAAACTGCAAAAGCCCCCTGCAGAGGGCCCACAAGTGGTCAGTGCTGTCTGGAGGAGGAGAAAGCACCAAACCTTCTCCTTCTAATTATCATTATTCCTTGACAGTGTCTTTCTAAACAGTTTGCACTAAAGGTCATTTTTCTTTTGTAACTTTAAAGGTACTCAAGGTCCAAACTCTGAGCATCTCCCACGAACCGAGCCTTCCTCCTTCTTGATTTAATAAGAAAGGGGGAAATGTTGTAACACATTAATTGGGTTTCTATTTGTAATGTTCTTTTCTATCTGTCCCTGCCCAGCAGTGCCCATCCCCCTCACTGAGATGTAACCTAATCTTGTTTCCTCCCCCTGAACACTGATTGGGCGAGGCCTCTGGGGTCTTGCCAAATGAGCCCAGCCCCCTGGGGGAAAAAGCCACGGCGGGGGAGGGGCCAGCACTCTCTGGCATTGGCTTTCCATTGGGTAGGGTCTCAAGGCTGAGCAGGACATAAGAATAAAAGCAGAATTACCCAACCCGGAGTCAGAAAGTCAAGACTCTACCTTCGGCAGCCTTCTAGTCTCGTGGGGAAGGCTACATACAGACATAATCCTCTCTGAAGCCCTAAAATCTTTGTCATCACAAAAAGATAGTTGTCGAGAATATATTTAGCATACAGCTGAAATATGTGGGTTGTATCTGTTTCAGGCAGACACCTTGCTTAGTACTTGTAAATTTGTATTGTTTGACAAGAGACTGCAACAAGGGGAAATGAAAGAATCCCAGGAATAAGAAACAAAGTAGTCTCTGGAGAAGGCTCTAGAGAGTCTTGACATCTACTTCCTAGCTGCCCCATAAAACACTGTCTCAGCTGTAGCCATGCACCTACAACTCAGCCCAGTTTCAGCTCTCTCACACATACCACAGCTATCTCAGTTTGTCTGTAAACTGTCTGTGGGTAATCTGCCAGGAAAAATCCCTCCCTGGGTGTTAAACCAGTTTTGAAAGGTAATGAATGATTCAATAAACTTAGGCAGAGCACCCTGTAGTGTATCAACCTGCTTGATGAACTGGAAATCTGACTTGGTGTGCCAAAAGGCTTGCTGCCTTCACTATATTTAGTGTGTAACCATTATATTACTAAAAGTCCTAAAGATATTTATGGAGGTAGTCATTTATTTTAGCAATAGTGGCATGCAAGAAAATCAGTTCATGTCACAGAACTGAAGATAACACCTTGCAGCACCTCTTTTCCTTCTCATTGTTTTCGAATAAATTGCTTTTCAATATTATATAAACCTGTGTCTTGTCCTAAATTTCCAGCCCTTATTATTTAAAATTTTACTTGCAATGTTATGAGAAAGTAATTTTTATTTAAAGATAAATATATATGTCTTATACCCTAGAGAAACCTATGTACTTAAATTCTTTAAATTTTGCAGTTATTTTCCACCTGCATGCAATTGCCAAAAAAAAAAAAAAAAAAAAAAAAAAAGACTAAAATAATTAAAATACAGTGACAGCATTTCAGTGTTCATTGCCCCCTTAGATCTTCATGAAAAAAACTCAACCCCTTCCTCTACCCAAACTCCAAACAAATCAAACTCTAAAGCACTGCAACCATAACAAAACACCTTCTCAGCTCAAAAGCCCCCACTTTTTCAGGCATGAGAAACGAATGTGGAAATTTTGCAAAAACAGAGGGCATAAAAAAGTTTTCCATCTTTTCACTTTATATACACAGACATGCAAGCCTATAACTGTAGAAATAAAATACTTGAAAACATCCCTCCCTCTGATCATGTTGAACTTTGCATAAAGTTTTATTTTCTCTTTTGCCTCAGGGTGCTATTCAATGATTTAAAAATTTTTGTCTGTTATTGTATCACTTATGTAAACTGTATGAACATACGTGCATGCACTGTTCACTGGATCTTCAGATAACATGCCTAGGAACTTACACATATCCCAATTTTTACTTAAAATTTAAAAGTTAATTAAATTTCTTTTAAATTTTTCTCTGAAGACCTCCTCTGTAATAATTGAATAGTATTTCATTGATATCTTTATAAAACATTTAAAAACAGATCTTTCTTTTGGTTATCAGAGAACTAATGAGGTAATGGACAGAATCATTCATATGACTGACACTTTCTTCACCTTTACTCTGTGCAGTATCATAATTTTATCTGTTGATGAAATTTCCATATTAGGTCTTCCGTATTCCAGATGACTTGACCAAAACTGTGAATTTTAGAAACCTCATCTTTATTATCTGAATGGGTTAACTCGACATGTTAAGAAAACAGGGAGAAATGCATGTAACAAATTGCTTAACATGTTTTTGTTCTTCTGAGAATATTTGCTGTAATTTGCAATATTGCAAATTCTGTGTGATTGATCGATGAATTTCTACCATGAAATAAAGCTCAGAGAAGACAGACAAGGATGATAAACCCATGAAGCTTAAAAAATAATTCTGGAAGTAGCCACAGCTATCATATAGGAATTTACCTCAACACCAAGGGGACCAGTAAGTGAGTGGCCTTTATTGAAGATAAATGGTTGTGTCAGTTGAGGGTCAGTTGAGGGTTGTGTAGATGGACTCCCCTAAAAAAACAGAAATCCTTATTTTCCTGAGCCAGACAGATCAGCATGGGGGAGTTGTATAGATGGTTCAACCCAACAATTATAAATACTGAGCAAATAGCAAAAGTAACTTAGAAGATAGCAACAGGCTTAAGCTGACTTCAACCTATGCATTCCCCTCCAGCAACCAAAAATGCCCTGTGTAATGATTTTAGATGTCTCTTTCAAAAGTCAGTCAGGCTTAGGAGTCCACTATTTAACTTATTTGAAGCGAAAAGAACTAAACTATCAAAGTTTGTCACAGAAATTTATTAATTTCATGTAGTTTTAAAATGTTAATAAACCCAAATATATCATCCCATGCCTACAGAGCTTTGGAAAGTTTTGCCATCAGCAATACAATACTTGAAAAAATTTCTCATTGAAGTCAAATATACTAAGCATTGTCTTTTGCTGATCCAAGTGAAAATAATAAAAGTTTCCCTTCAATACTTATGCTATAACATTTCATGTAAAGAAAAAATATATATTTTGTATTAAGTAATTTTTATAAATTTGCAATTGAAACCCTACTTCAAGGTCTAGTATTTCATCCTACTGTGTGAAAGTGCAAAAAGATACATTTTCTCTCCAAAGGAAGTTACAAATTAAGTATAAAAAAATAAGTAGTAAATTAAGAGGGACAAGGCAGAGACAACATGACAACAAGACAGATAATTGGCTTCAGCTACATAATGCATAATCAATTTTCTTGGTAAATCATCTGGAATGGGAAAAGACAGACATCACAGCCACCTGAGTTGACAAACAAATAGTAATCCCTATGGAGAACTGAATGATACACTTTCATACAGTAGCATCTAGAGTTTGCTGTGTCTGTATTCTGTGATGTGTGTGCTCTCCTTCAGTGCTTTAATTGCTGCCACCTCCTTTACAGAGTTTTGGACCACCACCATGGGCCATCATTATCTTTATATCAAAATAACATTGTGACTATTAACATAGGAAATGCATTCCTCCTTTTTCTGAGTAACAGTAAGGTCTTCTTTCCAGCAAAATGAAGCAGCTCTGAAAAATGCGTTGAAATGCAAGCAGGAAAGCAAGCAAACAAAATAATGGCAGTGATATGAACAGTAACTGAAACTGATGGGAATAAAACTAAAATATGCAAAGAGTATCAGTCTGTAATTCCCAAGCTTCAGCAGGAGCTGTTCATATGAATGGCAGAACAACTACACTGCAGAAGCCTGTCGTATCACCTGGTTGATATTTAAGGGTCAAGATGTCCTGCAGGGGCTTCCAGTCCCTGGCTCCTTCATTGTGCTAGGAATTCCGGAGATTTTGGCCATAGCATTGCCCCTTACCTTGCCTTCCCTGTCCTGATCTTGGGTAAATGCTTCTGCTCAGGCCAAATAAGTTAATTTACACAATCAGAACAATTCATCTGCTCTGTTTACAGCTGGAGAGTGCATGGTAACATGAGCTGTGACAGCGACAGTATAAAGAAGACCTCATCCTCAGTTTCCTCTCTAGGCTGAAGAATGAAAGCAGTTTGCTAGAGGCCAGTTCATCATAAAAATGTAATTTTCCATAAAACTCTGTATAAACCTTTTTTGTTCCTCAGACATACTAATAAATGAATAACCACAAAAATATCACAATATTTGTCGTGTGAGAATAGAATATTTCAAGGCAAGGCCACAAAGAAGAGAGAATCACATGCCTTCAGGCAT
Source organism: Riparia riparia (assembly GCA_020917445.1). Taxonomy (NCBI): domain Eukaryota; kingdom Metazoa; phylum Chordata; class Aves; order Passeriformes; family Hirundinidae; genus Riparia; species Riparia riparia. The sequence goes on from JAIXNV010000055.1 coordinate 3,711,146, forward strand.
ACCTTTGGAGTATTTTGTATTAGCTAAAAAATACAAATACACTTCACACATCTCCAGTTAATAAAAAGGAATTATGCCACAAGATAGTTCTTGAAAACCTGCCTCCTTATCCCTTGAGGCATATTTATTTTGCAGAAGTAACTATGTCACAGAGATCACATCTTAAATCTCAATTCAGAAGTACTAAGCAGATTCTAACCTCTTAATCCTAATTTTATCCTTCATCTGCTTTTACCAGTTTCATTTGAATTTGGGTTCTGAATTAAAACATATATAAATGTGTGAGAAATGAAACATGAGGAAAGATTACCAGGTGACCACACAGACTTGTGACAGACTTTCCAGCTACAGTCCATGTAATCCAGCTACACATCCAGCTACAGTCCATGAAATTTATGACAAACTCTTGTTCTTTTAAACAACCAGACAGGTAATTCACATATTGATTAGCTGGATCTAATAGCAAAAAATACATATTGAAAAACTGCATCTTCTCAAATATAGTTTTTAATCAAAATTGATTCCTTTCTAAGATAAATGCTGATGTTTACTTAATATTTTAAAATAAATTGCGTTGTGGTTAGTTCTCAGTCTATCTTAATCTGCTCTAAGAGAAATATCAAAGACATTTATGGAACAAATCAAAATGCATTATGAAATTGGAGGATGGTATTTTAAAAAGAAAACTATTTCAAAGGTTACAGTTCCTAATAAAGCTTCAGTAATGATATTTTCTAGACAAAGTGGTCAAAAATCCTTCTGAAGCTGAATAGAAATGTAAAATTCATTTTGCAGGACTGCAAGAAGAATTAGACCAGTGTAAGCTTAAGCTAAACATTTAATTAATTTTCTATTTATTTTTCTCTATCAAAATAGTGGTTCAAATATACTCAGGGCCAAATTTTCATCTGATGAAAATGAGCAAAATAAATTGAAATTGATACTAAATCATTTACATAATTCACCAGAAAATGAGACCATTTTACAGCTACTTCTCTCACTTTTGAAACCCAATAAGACTTTTGGCAATACAAATATTATTTTTTTTTATTTCTTTGATAATTTTGCAAAGTGGAAACACTGCTGCTTCTATGCTTATAATCTTGTCACATTTTTGCTTTCCTTCCCCCTGTCCCTAGCAGGGATCATGCCCTTCAAGGGGAGGCACAGAATGATCTCATGACAAGAAGATGTAAAGGACTTACGAGAGGAAATCAGCCTCCCAGCACATGCTCTGCATCTAAATCTAATTTGGCATCCATACTTTGAAGAATTTTAATTGATTCAATTCTTCAAAACTGACCTATCTATTCCTCAAGTGCAGTATTAACTGAATCCATAAACCAGGGCAAAATTAAAAATTAGGTTTGATCCTCTCCTAGAGAATGTGGTGATGGAGAGGACAGAAGAAATGAAATAAAGCTATTTCTTCAAAGAAATTTTTCAAATTAGTATTTACAAATGGAGACACTAATTTCTTTATGTAACATTTCTTATAATTTCTTACTATCCAGTTTTCAGAATTATAATAATTATATTAATACATTATATTAAGTTATTGATATTAACAGAATTATATTAATACTACTCTGAAACCAGAAATTTATACAGAGACAGACTAATCCTGAGAAGTTTTTAAAACTTTAAATCTGAAAAAGATTATTTTTTCACTTGGATACTATTTACAGTATGTCCAATTGCAAAAATAATAAAGCCAAGAAGTAGCTGAATATGCATCAAAATGAAGAAGTCGTGGAAGTAAAGTTTATGCATTATTTGTCTCAGGAATAATTTATTCATATAGAAATTATATATTTTAAGAGAGAGAAAGTTTAGCAGATCACAGGATGCCTTGCTAGAAGTATCTTCACTAGCTTTCTTTCTGCTCACTTGTCCCAAAACATGTCTTTTTCTTTCTCTTTCACTATTAAATATTTATCTTATTTCAAATCACCTGCCTCTTCAGATTTCTCTCTTATCCTATAATTGTACCTTTAATCAGAAAATAAGATAGTTGTAAAATTCTTTGTATCACTACCTAGGTAGCTTTTGGTACGCTTACTTCATATGAATGAAATAACAATGGTGCAATTCAAAGGTCAGGGGAAATTCAAAATCTACAGAAGGATCACATTCCTATTTCTGGGTATTTGCAAACATAAACTACTTCACATTGTAGCAGCATGAGAATATAGATGTCCCATTGGAAGGAGATTTTATCTTAATTTCTTTTAATGGGTTGTCATTAGTGCTCAAAGAAAATAACTATGTTGTATTTTAAATATAGTGTGTAGAGTTCTCATGATAGAGATTTCTTCCCATGCATTTCCTTTGGGAAACTGAAATCAAGTTTAATCCTTGCATTAATATTACATTCCATCATTATTGTATAAAGAATTTGTGCATTTTCAAGCAGGTCATTACCTTGAGGCACCAAGGAAATTCAGGACACAATTTTTGGTGCAAGCTTTTTCCTCTGGTCTGTCACTTGCAATATAAGTACGCTTTTCCAATTACTTGTAACTCCAGTCTGCTGTAAGCATGAAACAAGTGCTTAAGTAATACTGACCTTTGAAATAATTTCTTTTCTTTCTTGGGGCATGTTTGTTTCTCCTTCTAGAAGACAACTATTAGCAATTTAATAAACCAGAACTACTGGCTGGGGAAACAATTATGACAAAATTTCCATCTCACCACTCAAAATGTAATATAATGCTATATATAATTACAGTAAAAGGGCTATATTAGAAGAGTGTAAGAGTGTTGTTTAAGTGCCAGTACCAGGATTACTGTTGTCTAGCAACTGAGCTCTTACCAAGTTGCGTGGTTGAACTAGCAGTTAGGGCCTTTCTCTTAAAATGTTTAATTAAGTGCAATATATATCTTGGTGCAACATTGATTATTTCACTAACTTAGAACTAATCCATAAGTCTAAGGAGTTCACAAGTATATTTGGTGATACAACCTCTATAACTTCCCAAAGTGGAATGAATCATTTTCTCATCGACATGTTAGATATGCCTCATATACAGCATCAAATCTGGGCTGAACAGAGAACTAGAAGTAGAAATGTCCAGACCACATGACAAGTGCCAGTTTTTATACCATCATTCATAGTTTAGTCTGCTGGAACTCAAGATACCTTAGGAGGGGGCACCTCTCTCCCACTTTAACCAACTCTGAGACACCTTTCCAATAAAACTTCACATTTCCATGAAAAGTTCAGTTTTTAGTTGGGAGAACTGCCATTGAAATTTCCTTCTCCACTCTTGCTTCTTCTCCATCTCAGATCATGTTCCTCTCCCACAGCCACCAGCCCCTGTTCCCACTGGTGTTTCTGACCCCCACCTGCTTCCACTCTCCATGCTTAATGAATCATAATTGTTTTCCCCCTTCCAGTCCATGGCTGACCTTTCCCATGTAATTATTTATTCTGGTCCAGGAACTTTTCTCCTGGGAGTGCTTCCTCCTCTGCCTCCCCTTAGTTCCAGCAACAGCATCACAGCAGCAAGAAAGGTTCCTAAGCAAAAGCTGTACACCATAAACATTGCATATTTCTAAACAGAAATTTCTGAAATCTGAAATCGGAGCAAATTTATTTTTCACGTGTCCTGGAATGTACGCCATTCTTTTATTCTTTCAAAAGAATTTGCCAACTGCCTTTTGCCAAATGAGTTATTTCCCCACCATTAATAGCTGATAGTTCTTCTGTATCTCTCTTCTGTGAAACAAATGCAAATTACAGGAGAGTAGTAAAGAAAAGTAGCTAGGAGCATCACTGTTACCTAGAAAAATATTTCCTGTATATTAGATATCTTCCATGAAAATGTTTTGTCCCTCCTGTTTTCTGGTGATAAGGCTAAGATTTTTCTCAGTAATAATCCAAAGGAAAAAATGCTACAAAACCAATGAAAACCTACTCTTCTCCCCAAAGCATAGTTCTTTCCATATTTTCATCTTCCTTCTGTGGATGGAGTTACAGCCTATGGCTGTAGACTCCCTGAATAAAGTGTGCCTCAGAAGGAGGGAAGGAAACAAAACCAACCAACCAACCAACTAACCAACCAACCAACCGCCCCCCCCCCCAAAAAAAAAAAACAAAAAACAAAAAACCAACCAACCAACAAACAAACAAAAAACCCCACAAAACCCCCCACAAATAAACAAACAAACAAACAACACATGCACACACACACACAAACCCCCACACACACCCTGCCCGCCCCCCCCCCAAAAAAAAAAAAAAAAATTGAGAGAGGGAGCGAAAACCAGGAAAACCAGTGGCAAGTTCTAGAAGAAAACATTACATGAACAATTAAAATGAAAAAGGTGTGGAATAACTTAGCTATCATCTGAGAATTGTTTCTTAAAATTCTTTGCAAATGCTACTACAATTCTGAGTTCCTGATTTCCATTTTGCAATTTTCAATCTCTCAAATCAATACATTGGGCCAGTGTCAGGCCAAATGCTATGGCAAAGTGTTGGAATGCTTGCAAAGCCATGCCAGGACGACAATGCGGTGCATGTAAGAGCATTACCAGGAGTGTGCTGCCACATACTGGAGGACAAGAACACCCCACTGTTGCCAAGGCATTCACTTGCCAGTGATACACCTCCCCAGTTGTAAAGCATTGCTGATGTCTCTTTCTGCCCCCCCGATTTAACACACTTGGCACACCTGACCCACCAGCAGATTTGCCAGTTCATTGCCTGTCATGAGAACTGAAGCAGAGGCAGAAATTCTGGGCTGCACAGTGAGATTTGCTGGCCCTGTGGCAGGGAAGTGAGAGGCGAGGGCCAAAGATTAGTGTCATGCTGAAAATACACAGCTGCACAGTCACCGTCACTGAGAAGAAATTGAAATTGTTGTTCTTTTTGCAAGTTTATTTGTGAATGAAGGAAATCCTGGAGACTTAAAACTATGGAGTTTGTGAAAAGCTTGAGAAAAGAAACCTCCCTGCAATTTTTTTTCCTTCCAGGGACATAAGCAAGACATCTACGTGTCAAGAGGCTCTGAGGCTTCAAGTGGTAGGTCACTGTTTGGTAAATCCCTGATTTCTATAAAGGCAGAAAATGAGCTGAAGTAGCTGAGCTGAAAGCTCAGGGTGCTTTCATAACAATCTGAGAAAGGTTGGAGGCCTGTAATTATGTTTTGGCTTCTGACTTCTTTCTTCCTATCTGTAGCAGTTCTGGAGTACTTTTTCCTCTTGATCTCAGAAATGTTCCCAACATAGAAAAAAAAAAAAATTATCTCTGCTTCAGAATAAAGGCATTTGGCTCCAATTTAAGGAAAAAAAAACCAAACATGCTCTGCTTATTCAAATGAAGAAACTTATTTAAAAAAAAAGAAAAAGCAACAACAACAACAACAAAAGAACACCAGGATTTAATCTTTAATTAAATAAAAACTTGAAAGTACAGTTTTGTGTTCATACAGGAGGAAAACAAATATTCTAATATTTTAAGGCTTCTGTATATTACCAAAGCCTTCACCCTCTGCCCCCCTCCTTACCATAATCCTCTCAAAAAACCTCTTGAAATAGTGTAAAGAACTAACATTGCTGGATGGATGGATGCTGATGGATGGATGCTGATGGATGAAAACCAGCAATTTTATAGGATGCTGTATAACTGCTGAATTTGACAAAATATAAACAAACTGCTGTTTTCCTACAGAACTCCTATATAAAATGTATACAGATATCATCTATATCTAGGCTAAAGCCATAAAATAATAATAATAAAAAATGTTAAAAAATTAGGCACATTAAGCTTTCTCATTAGTAAATGCATCTACCCAAATAAACAGTCTGAATCACATATGCTGGAATTCAAAAGTCCTGGGCACATAAACTCTGAAACTTCTGACTAGCTCAAAGAATTTCTGAAAGTATGTATTTGTTTAGACAAAACAAGTGTGGCTTTTCCATGAAAGAGAAGTGTTACAGCTGATGGTTCAAGAACAAAATGCATTGTGTTTGCAGCTGATTAAAACAAAATAGTTTTCTTTTCAACTCTATGCAGTGAAATATGTTTTCATTTGCTATATAGCTCAATTTTGTTTTACAAAAACACAGATTCAAGTTCTGTTTTGAATGAAGAAACACAGCATGTTTAATATCTGTCACCATTTTCTTTTGTATTTTGCTGTTTACATTTTCATTGTGGACCTTAAAGAGCTGTAAAGAAAAGAAGTATGAGTGCTGCAATTTTGCAGAGGCTCAGGGGCAGGCAGCTACAGCAACTGTATTCACATACAAAGTTCCCTGTCTTTGTGCACTGCTTCCTTTCATCTTGTAATGGCACTGAGATATCGCAGGATGATAGACTGTCCTAAGTGACTCTACATCCATCAGTAATGTTCATCCAGCCATTTTATAATGTATGTCTACTTTGAGCTTACATCTTCCCATAGTCTTATCAAGCAATGGTGTGCATGAAGTATACCAGTGGTTGTTTAAAGACCAATGTCTTCAAAAACACAGACAGATAGATAGATAGTTTGATAGATAGTTTGATAGATAGAATCATTAGAATCATGATTTGGGATATTTTGCATGAAAGACAGCAAACCCAGCAGTTAATATCCTATTAAAAAATACAGAGGAGAATAATCTGCAAAGCATTTTATTACTGTATATAATACCCATTTCTTCTCTCAGCTTCTGCTGCATGAATTGTTGATAATAGCGAAAAATAGAAAACAGTTTATGGGGGAATAAAGGCAAGTTGAAGTCCATAATTATGAAGGTGTAAAGTACACATAGTAACAGCATACAGATCAGAACTTTTAATATGTAGGAACCTGTCTACAGAGATATACCTTGAAAACCACCATAATATCTGAATTCTCAATTTTGAATATACCACAGTTTCTTCCTGAGCTTCAGCTTTATTGCAACCCTTGCAGTGTGTTTCCATTAAACAAAATTACATACTGCACACCCTTTATATCTAAAAAACCTGCTTACATTCTTTATTAATAACATCAAGAAATGTTACTCAGGCTTAAGAAAGCCTTTCTTGATATTTTAGCATATTTGTCTCATGAGCAATCTAGTCTATGTTTTCTTTATGGTTTTAGCATTTCAAACACTGCTTCTAGGTGAGCAGATCTAGAAATATATTTTGGGTCTGAGATTAAGAACCAGAAAAGCAGAACCAAATGCACTGTGCCTTTTTGGCTAAGTAATTGACGTTAATAATTAATTACCATTTATTATTAATGCCATGTAATTAAAATGTTGAACCAGTGCAATATATACTGACTGGAAATTTTATGGTTTGAAGCTATCCTCTGTAGTTATCCCTTTTACAATAGGCAGAAATACAAAGTTGTGCAATTCACAGTAATTACAAGAAACATTTCAGAATAATGTAGCCCAATAATTGAAAATTTACCATGCATTTGAACAATTTCAGCTGCAGATTTGTCAGTCTTAATGACCACTGTTAAAACTATGGTTCACACAGGTAATTGGGGGGCTGGCATTGAATGGAATTAAAAAAAAACCACCTTAATTTTGTGCTTGTAAAATAGAACTGACTTGCCTTCCTGCCCTCCCTGCAAGATGCTGGGTGAAAGGCTGAGCGCAAATTTCCACTTTTTTGCTCTTGCTCAAGTGCATTTGGATGACATGTAGATGTTAATAGGGATTATATTCTATCTCTGAACAGGATACCTTTACAACTAAAAGAAATTTTGGTCATTATTAATTATAAATTCAAAAATCATAGAATAATAAAATGTTTTGGGTTGGAAAGGACTTTAAGGTCATCCGGTTTTAATCCCCTGCCACTAGACCAGGTTGTTCAAAGAAAACGAAAAGGTCACAAACAATTTTGAAGTAATAGAACAGACTTCTAAACTAAATTGGAAATAGTACATTTTTCCATGCTCATCCTTTCTGCCATATTATTTTCTATATTGCTAGCTATTGTCTGTATTACTAGCTTCCATTACAAATGGTACAATTTGCAAACTGGAATACGAAAATTGCACTGGAGAAGTTGAAAGTCATGTTGAGAATCCAGAAGAGACTGGAGATTAATCATACACTATGTATTGAGGAAGGTTTTTTCCTTTGCACAGAAGAAAGTCTGAAAATGGAATCAAACAGTACACATCATAGCCAAGAATTTATAATATTGTTCTACTCCAGGAATGTATGCAGAAATCCACAATGATTCAGTATCAGATGCAGTATCTTCCAAGAATGTAGGGTAAAGAATTTCTCTGTGTTCCCTTAAGAGCACAAAGTTTCCAGAAAAAAACCTTGTTTTGAAATTATTTTCCCAGATAGGGAAGACAAATTTGTTTTTTTCCAATATTAAATCACAGCATTTTCTCTTTTAGATCTTAGTTACTTTAAGTCAGTCATGATTGTTCTTTGATTATTTGCTGTATCTTCAAAGAACTTAAGGGAATGGAAGCGTTTATTCAGAATTATCTCTGCCAGTTCCCCTACAAATATGATAATCTTTAGTTGAAAAATAAATGAGTAAACATATTACATGATAAAAAATAGTTTCTATAAAATTCAGAGCTACATTCTTTTCTCAAAAGTACATCCCAATTTTCATTAATGTTTCCCCATTAATGTATAAGAGTTCAATTTTGGTCCAATGATTTTTCCATTAACTAGATAGTTTTTGTCTAAAAAGAAAAAATTACTTATTATACTACAAGTAAAAATTTTGCTTCTTTTCTTAACCAGATATATCACTAACTCTACCTTTCATAAGCAATAACTCCTCCCTCATTCTATTTTAAGTCATGTTATACATTTATCTAAGCAAGAAAAATGAAATTACCTTCTTTCCACATTTATTATTACACATCTTCATATCAAAATGCAGGACAAGGTTAAGTAGAATAAATATAGTCTCTCATTGCTTTCCTTATTTTGTCTGTTGCTGTTCTACTGATTTCAACTGACAGGAGCATTGAGCTGGCTGGGAAGCAAGGTAAATGCAGAAGGAACTATGAATAAATTATCATCATTTTATTTAGCTGCACCATCTAACTGTATAGAAAGAAATTAAAGCAATTTGGGAATTTTGATAGGCTGAGACCTCACTTGTAGTACAATATTCATTGACCCTGAAATAAAAAATGTGAAGTAACCTCGAGATGCACAAGCTTATGTGGGCAACAAAATATCAAATTCACATAAAGAGGCTTCACATTTAAATGATGCAAAAAAACAAGATATTCGGAACATACATTAGGGCAGGATAAGGTCCTTTGAATGTTATTCTCAATGCTCGTACCAGCAGCAACCGTCATCTGCAAAAAGGGGCAACAGAGATTCTGCTGAATGAAACAAAATTTTGTACAGTACTACAGTATATTTAAATTACACCATACTAACAGATAAATGTGATCATTCAAATAAGCTTATCTAAGAGAACACTGATGTGGCTAAACTGAAATTCACATAAAGAAAATGGAAGTATTGTTACGTCCCCTGGCTCATGAAGTACTGAGAACAGCCAAACATCTTTGACCAAAGATCACTTTGGTGTTCCGCACTGTGTTCACAGAAGTGGTCTCTGAAGCACAGTCTGATAACTATGGAGACCATGCTTTTACCTGAAGTCTCTACATAAAGCAAGAATTTTACCTGCTTGTGAGGTTTGAAGAAAGTAGGATCTTCTCCCCCATATTCAAACATCTTATGGAAAAACATCAAAATAAATAAACTTATTAAATTACTAGGTACAATTTACCTATTTTTTTTTTTTCATGCTCAGTCTTTCTTCTTGCATCAAGCAATCATGAGTATAAAAATAATAGGAAAGAAGCTATGTGAATCTAAAACATTCAGTTTCTGAAGAATGTATTTTAGCATTGAATGCTATTTTCCCTCATTTTTATCACTTTCTAATTTATTTCTGCAGAGCCCAATATATAACATTTTTCTTTAGACAGACCTTGACTAGTAGGCAATCAGACCAGGTGGTATTTCTTCAGATTTCAAAATTTACTTCAGAAGAAATTAACAATGGAAATTTTCAAAAGTTCTAAATGTAAAAAACCCAGCAGCTCTAGACTAAACCTTTAAACAATTTCTTTCCACTGCTGAGAGCATATGTAACAACACATACAATGTTCATGCTAATTATAGTTGAGCTTAATAATTTCTCAAAGTAAATACTGACCTAAGCTTTGTTTCTGGGACTATTTTCTAACTCAATAGAGTAAACCTGGTATTCAAAAGCAAAAATATAGTATTTTTGGATTCAATTATTTTTAACATATGGAAAACACAACTTATTGCAAGACATGTTTTACAGTGAATTTACTATTATCATTTAAAAAAAAAAGCCTGACTGTATATTACAGCTTACTTTTGCAGTACACAAAAGCATACACATTATCAATATACTTTATAATAGCCACAGGCATGTATCCATGTCCATCTATTTTCAAATCACATATTTGCCATGATCCTCATATTTTGATTTATAGCAGTTTTTAAATACCTAAAATACTTTTAAACTTTTGGTCTTTTAAAGGAGAACTATGCAGTCATATAGGAAAAAAAAAAAAAATCAATCTTTTATTTTAAGCGAAACTCCCTGTTTACTGGCAAGTTCTTGACTTGCTTATGTCAGATTTCCCTTCTTTAGATTTACAGCCTGAGATATTTGAAAACATTTTTATAATGCTATTCTCTTTACTTAAAAGATATTTCACTTCATACAGAGCAGCTACTTTTGAAAATATATTTTCCATGCAAAGCAACTTCATGTTAATTCATGTATCATGTTCACATTTATTTATAACAACACTGTTGCTTCAGGATTTTTTAAGGAAAACACAGTACATATTATCTCAGCATGGTGTTGTTCTAAATAAACAATACTTCAGCACAAGTAAACACATACATTATAACTTTTACTTATTCCGTCTCGTGTATCTTTATTAATCATGGTTCCATGATTCATAAATTACATCTCAATGAATATTTACATGTATATATATACACACACACACACACAATTATTAAAAAAATGAAACAATCTGGATTGATGTGTAATAATTCACAAATTTTTGCACAATTTCCATATGTCTGATATATGATTTTTCCTGATATTTTTGCACTTATGTTTAAAGAAGTAGATCTACTGTATACTTTTGACTGCTGCATCTGAGCTCTGTTAACTAATTTATTCTTGCTATTCATCACTGTTAACAGCAATATCCTCTAAGTAACTTTATAATATTTTTTCAAATTATCTTGTAAACAATTTTCTCCCTCTTTCCCTTTCTAAAATTGTGATGAAAGGCCTAGTGACTAAAGGTATAAAATGGATTCTGTTGAATTTAGTTCTAGAAGCTGGTGGGGTTAAAGTCCAGTATTTTGCCTCTTCAGGCCTACTGTGGCAAACTTAACATAGTTGGAAATGAGTGACCCCTGATGCTTCAATGCTGTAAGGCTATTTCCTTATAGCCACAGTAATTTTCTATCCAACTGAACTTTCAATATCCAAAGTTTCAAGTGTAAGAAAAGTGAAAGAAAAATAATGCATTAAAAGTATAAAATTTGTGCCTTAATTCTAAAATTGGGGGTTTTTTGAACCATGTAGATTGAGGCAAATGCATCACATTGTCATGAAGATTTTACTGACAATCATTTGAGGTACAAAAATCTATGAAAGAGTTATGCATAGAGTAGTGCAGCAATTCCCATTCATGCAAGTTGATAAAATATTTATTCCATTCATGAATGCATCTAATGTTATAGCACCAACTTAGTGTTTCATACCTTATTAACTTGAACATATTAGATTTAGTATTAATGACACTTTCTATTACAGTTTGGAATTTCTCCTTTAGGAAATGTTCAACAGAGGAGAAGATTAAAGTTTATCAGATGAGAAAATAGGGTTAACAGGGAGAGAAAATTCTGAAACTGAATCTCTAGAACATACATATATTCTTGCTTGGGACGAGCACTTTGGCTATTTGCTGTAAACCACATGCAGGGGGACAGATCCTCCAGCTGTATCCTACTGATGGACTCAGAAATGTTTCCAGCCTCCTTTACATCTTTTGTTTGGATTTCCACATAGAAGAGCCTTTTGTGAGGCTTTGACACATCTGAAAACATTTTCAGAAAATGCATCACCTACGAAATGCCCTCTAGGTGCATACACAGCCGTGTATGTATGTACACATATGTATATATGTATACTCCACCTCCTGGAGCTCCCAAGACCACATGAGAGAATAATCACAAATAATGGCATGCATATGGCCTGCCTTTCACAACCAGATGGATATAAAGACAAAGGATATATGACACTATAATTTTAAGTTTCTGTGTAAGCAATAAAATTAAGCTTTACCTAATTCTCTAAATTAACCTATGAGAAGTTGGTGAAAATTCATTAATTCCAACACTGGTATTCCTAACCTTACAACTTGAAGCAGCTGCATTTTTAACTAGTTAGTTACACTGGGCTTACAAGTGATCTTTCTATCCAGGTTGTATGGAAAAGAATATATTTTTCTAAACACCAACATCATTAAAATCCAAACCTCCTTAGCAAGTTCCCAGTCAAAGCTCTGGCAAAGCAGGAAATCCTGCACTCAGTTATGATATGAGCAGTACAGCTCTAATTTCAATGCCACATCCAAAATAAGGACAGGGAATACACAAGAAAGATTTTATAATCAGTGGTATTGAAAGCTGCTGAAAAATTCAAAGATACTCACTGAATAAACTTAATTTATCACTATATTGAATAAACCAGGGCTGAATCTTTCCCAGTTCTTTTTGATTCTATAATGTAGATTTCTGACAAGTGGAATCTACTTACTAGAAAATAATGATATCGCTCTCAGAAAGTAAAAAGAAATAATCTCCCTTGCAGCAGTATTTGTACATATGTATGCACACATACTATGCATAAATAAATATTATATGTTTGATGATGATAGTCTACAGGGGAAAAAAAAAAAAGTAAAAAGAAATAACAAAAACCATCTATAAGCCATCTCTATCAAGAAAGCTCTCTGGTATTTATGTTGACCTGCACACCCTTTGTCCATGTGAGCACTCCCACTGAACTACAGGGAACTTCCTATCACTGCACTGTGAAATCTACATGCCAAAACTGGCATTAAAGCATACTATGTAGAAAGACAGACCTTACAGTCTGTATAGTAGTCTTGCCACAGATTTGTTACACGACAGAACAAGGTATGATAGTACTTCATTAAGTGAGCATTTTAAAGAGATTCAAATATATTTATTTACCTGTATCAAACAAACTGAATTTTCTAATTATTCTTTGATTAATCAATAAAATCACCACAGTTAAAATAAAATCTTACATTTATACTACAAAATATTTACACTAATCTTGTAGGAGATGCTTATTACAATGAATAAAGATTCAGAACAGTGATCATATAAGCAGTTTGAGTTCATATATCCATTGAAACATCTCCAGATCATGCCTTTGTGCTGTACCAAGGCACAGAAATAATTCAGGCATGTATTCCATCATTAAAAATTTATTTAATAAAGAGACTCTAAAAAGGAAATGTCTGAATAGTTCTTACTCAAAAAAAGAAAAATATTGCCTTTCCTTCCTAATTGTCAGAGTTTCCTCCACATAAAAGCCTTTTTAGGCTAGAAGTTTGTTGTTATGGGGGGGTTTTTGTTTGTTTTGTTTGTTTGTGTTTTGTTGTTGTTGTTGTTGTTGTTTTGTTTATTATTACAAGTGCAGAAAACAAAGAACATGCTCAATATCACAGAAGCACAGAATGACAAAGGTTAAAAGACACCTTTAAAATCATCTAGTCTGGCCATCAGCAACCCATCTACCATAATCACCCCTAAACCATATCCCAAATGCCACATCCAGACACTTCTTCTTGAGTGCTTCCAGAGACAGTGACTCCACCACCTTCCTGGGCAACTTATTCCAATTCCTAAGAACTCTTTCAGTGAAAAAAAATCTTCTAATATCTAATCTGAACCTTCTCAGGAATGGCAACTTAAGGCCATTTCCTCTCATCCTTTCACTTGAGACATGACAGAAAAGTTGGATCCCCACCTGGATATAACCCCCCTTCAGATAGTTGTAGAGGAGGTAAGTTACCCCCTGAGCCTCCTTTTATCTAAGCTAAACAACTACAGCTCCCTACTTGTGCTTCAGATTCTTTGCCAGCTTTGCTGTCCTTCTTTGAAAACACCCCAGAACCTCAATGTCCTTTTTGAAATTCCATATTGTGTAAAAATATGAAACTATATGAACATTGCACAAATATGGAATTCAATACACATTTCTGGGTTACCCTGGACAGTATTATAGTGATTGGGTTTTAAACTAGGTCTGTGGAAATCATGCTGCCTACTCTTTTGTTCTGTCTAATGAAGCATGAACTGATATTTATGTTCCAGGTTCAATTCCAAGTCATTTTATTGATGACTGACTGGCATGAAAAAGAGGAAGGAAGAAAGGAAGGGAAGGAAGAAAGGGAGGGAAGGAAGGCAGGAAGGAAGGGGTTAAGTGAGTGAAAGAGAAAAATAAAATAAAAAATAAACTAACAACCAAAGAGACCTACAATGTTTTTCTGCACTCCCTGAAATCCTGATCCTATAATCAACCAACTACCAGACCTGTCCCCAGCCTATAGTAGTAATCTCTCTTCTCAAGGCTGTGAGGAAGGAAGAAACAGCAGTTCACACACATGTACACACACAAACCACATACACATGTACATATTGCTCTGCAAAAGACAAGTATGGTTTAGGAAGGTGTGTTAAGACTGAGGCTAAACGGTGCCCATGGTCCTTGGAGAACAGACCTGCTAAGAGATCCAGGTTAGATAGAACTTGAGCACACCTGAGCAGCCTATACATGTGTCAGAAATCTCACAGATCTTGTGAAATAGAGAAATCTCAAAAACAGGACAAGGATCACAGGGACTATCGGAGTTTTGTTAAAGGCAAAACCACTCAAAATTCTGAAAACACACTCAAAACACAGTGAGTTGTACTTGCTCTAATTCGAAAACTTTGTGTCCTGTAGTCTCATTCTTACTATATGACTACAGCAGACAGAAAAGCTAAAACCATGCCTAAATAATTATCTACAGCCTAATGAAACTTTGATTGCCTCATAAAGACCAGGTGAAGCCTATTCAAAATCTGTTCCTGTTTCACTCCCCAGATTTCTACATAAGGAAAAAAACAAGAGAATTAATCACTTATTTTGCAGTAATGCATATTTCCCTCATTTTCCTGAAGCCATGTGTCAGCACATCCAGTTTCCTTCAGAGGGACAGTCTGCCCTCTGATCACCCAGAAGCAGGGTGAGGAGAAGGAAATATGCCCTTGGATGAATGTAGAATGCAGACCCTGAGAGCCATTCTGCTCTGCCTGGGCTCTGGAGGACTCTGCAAAACAAATACTCTGTATGACTAGGAGCAAACAAAAACGATCAGCTGATACCTCATTTATAACTATAACTTCATTCCACAAGCCCAGCAAATATGGCTAACACTGTTAACACACTTTTTTTCATAGTCTGTCCTCTCAGAGAAAAACGTGTAAAGACAAATAGGTATCTGCAGTCTGCAAAATATTTTGGTTGAACTGTTCTCAGTTTGATTTTTTCTTTTAAGCGTTTATCCTACTAGATATGACATTGCTGCAAAAAATTCAGCTTGCTCTTGAACATAAAAGTGGGACAGGCATAAATAGTGGTAATTCCTTGGGGATTTAATGCTACTCTGTTGGGTCGGCTTGCAAGCAATCCGTCTCACTGTACAGCACTTGGCACGTCCTGAACAGGTCGGGGCTATCACATAAAATCCTGCTGGCTCATTATTATTTAAAATAATCTATATTATAATTTGCCACTAGCTTTGCTAGGCACTGTGCAAGTATAGCTCTTGAGAATATTTCTTTTATGAACAAGCTGGGACACATGAGCAATGTTTCCAAGCACTCCACTGTTTTGCTTCATTTGCTTTTTTATGTGAGTATAGAAGCCTAACTCACAGATTTCAGGTACAGTATTTTTCTTTCCATTTAAATATCTCCTTCCCAGTTTTTTGAGATACCGAAAGACACCCAAATACCAAACAAACCTACAGCAGTACAGTGATGCATTCACAATTTACACACAGTTTCAGGAACTGAGAGTGATTATGATGCTGCCAAGCAGCCGAAAATATAAATTAACAAGATTTGGTCTTTTTCTTAGCTGTTCATAATGCTTTGGGCAACAGCCAGATGTCAGAAATCAGTTCAGCTTCACATTAATGTAATTCAAAAAATGAGCAGTGGCAGATGCAGGCAGCGAAACTACACCTTGGAAAGACAGACCAAAGGTTGGAGGATTATCAGTGGAGAGGAGTGGAAGCACTTACATACAAAATAAATAAGAAGCTGCAAGTGAGGAAGAATCTGAATCAGAAGCCTCTTTTTTTACTGTCTCCTGAAAGAATCTAAAAATTAGTGTATCTATGGGATTGAAAACTATTATTTGCATTAGACCTTAGATAGTTTCACCTTTTTGCACTGCAACATGCCTGGATCCTTTAAATAATTTAATCTTTGTGCAATAACTAAATAACAAAATAACTTTTTTATCTGGTGCCTTTGAGAAGGGACCCCAAGCAAAGGATCCCCTGTGATTTTATACCCTCACAGCTGAAGCGGGCAAGTCTGCGAGTTGTGGGTTCCTGACTTGTCTCTGAGTTTCTGTCCCCAGGCACTGAACATGCACACCGAGCTACCTACTGGGAAACTATTCTTCAACACTATCTTAGGATGAAATGCACATAAAACTGCTTATTCCTCTCCAGTAAATTGTTCAAATGTAGATTTCCACATTTGACAACTGCCTGAAGTTCTAGAGGTAGACAAGCGAGTCTTTCCACAAAACTTTTCATGAGAAACAGTACTAAGGAGGATACATTCAAAAATGAAATGAAATGAAATTATAATTTTCAAGGGAAGAACTGAAACAACTTTGATTTAAACTAAATATAAACCTTTGCAAGTCAAGAAACAAGATAGGACTATTTGTCTTTATGTATTAAAACACCATGTTTATCCACAATAACTTTTTAAAACTGTTTTAAACTGTCACTTTTGACACTGATTTAAAACTCAACACCACACTGACTGAAAGCCTGAATTTAAAATGCTCCAAGAAAGTAAGCTTTGGGAACTATTTTTTTTTTTTCTTTTGTTTATTTTCTCCATATGCAACATTCCCTTCAGCTACTTGAAGCATAAATCAGACCACATTTCCTCACAGAGTAAGTCAGAAGAGTTACGTCTTTTTAATAAAAATAAACAGAAATTGATGTTGCAAATCTATTGAAGATAATGACAAAGGTGCTTGAAGTTGTATACACCAGACAACCTGAGGAAAATGAGTGAGGCAGCTGGGTACATCCATGACTCCCGTTTTCTTGGCTATGCTGCTACTAGACCCTGATGCTGCAGCAGGAGTGGTCCAGGAAAGAAAGGGTTTCCTGATCACTACGATCTTCCTTCTCTGCATACAGATATTTTACCTAGCCAAGAACACATTTTTCAAGTGTAACAATAATTACGCCCATATAAAACTGAGACAACAGCACAGGTTAAAACACTAAATTCAAGAGCACAGACTTCACTGACTACAATGAAAAGAATGTAATAAAAAAGAGTAAAATACTACTCTGGCAACATTTATTCAAACAGCCAAAGAATTAACATCAAAGCATCACTGGATAAATATTGGCTATATATATATATTTTTTTTTTTTTTCCTGTCTCACCTCTACAGCAACATGAAAGACTCCAGATCCAGAAAAAAGCAATATTTTTGAATACATCAGACTGCAAATATAGACAAATGCATATATAAAACCCACAGGATCTAGTTTGCAAAGCAGAGGTATTTTGTTGATTAGTGTAAAAATCCAAATTTAAATCATGAGGACCTGACAACACTACTAATAAAATTCTGTAATTTTAATAAAAAATAGAATTGTTTGACATTATCCGGGGCCTTAAAAAAATGCAGCTTTCCAATGTTTATTTTTGAAAAATCAACATTTTACATCTTATCATTGCTGAAAAGTCAGCAAGTATAACAACCTGCCATATGATTACATCTATATGTTATGTGTCCTTCAAGTATTATTTTATAATCTATAAAGTGTCCATAAAACATGGTGAGAAAGGTAGAAGAAATATATGAGCTAGTAGGGCCCAGAAGAAACTCCATAAGATACACAGCCAGTCATCATGATGTAATGAAGATCTTAGCTTTGTTAGTAGGGCAGATTTCCTAACAGTTGAGAAAGGGCAGATCAAAGAACCCTGATCAGTTAAAAGACCAAAACCTCCACAGAAGAAATTGAGAGAGCACAGATGAGTCACTACCCACTATGATAGCGAATCTGTTCCAAGAAAGATGAAATTGAATGATTTGCACACCTTATCTAATTTAAATGTAATTCAGAGTACCTGAAGTTAGGAGCTCAAGATTCCTGGTCCCTGAGGGAGAAAAACAGATTGCTTCAAAGGCGACACAATACCTGAGTTAATTACCTAAAATTAGATGGTTTGAATGTAGCATTGCCCTCTCTCTTAGCTAAAAATCCACCAGACTTGCTTCGTAAGGAATGACAAATATAAACAAGGCATTTTCTTATTTAATTGCATTTTTTTTCTTGGCAAAACACAATACTTTGCTTCAGAAAGTTGTTTCCTCACCATTGTAGCATCATCACTGCTCAATGACAAGCATGGGGAAAGAAAACTTTAGCAGGTGCTAAATAGAGTGGACTTTCTGGTTGGTGCTGAACATCACAGAACCATGTAATGGCTGGGGTTGGAAGGGACTTTAAAGATAATCTAGTTTCAACATCCCTCAATGGCCAAGGACACCTTCCATCGGACCATGTTGCACAGAACTCCATTCAGTCTGGTCTTCAACACTTCCAGGAAGGAGTCATCTACAAATTCTCCATACAATCTGTTCCAGTGCCTCACCGCTCTCACACTAAAGATTTTCTTCCTAATATCTAATCTAAACCTACTCTCTTTCAGTTTGAAGCCATTCCCCCTTGTTCTTTCCTGTACATGCTCTTGTAAAAAGTCTCTTTCCATTCCTCCTGTAGGCTCCCTTCAGGTACTGGAAGGCCGCAATTAGGACACCCCGAAGACTTCTCTTCTCCAGCCTGAAGAATAAAAATTCTTTAAGCCTTTCAGCATAGAGGACGTGCTGTACCCCTCTAATCATCTTGAGGCCTCCTCTGAACTCACTCCAACAGGTCAAAGTCCTTCCTGTGCTGGAGACACACCACATCTCTGACAGAGGGAGGCTTAGCTGAGTTTCCATTTCAAAATAAAATCTAGTTGCTAACTATTCATAAAGGATACATTCAGATACTAAGAAAATGTCTAGACCTTCTCCAAAGCACCAGTGACAGCGATATTTTCCTTAGAGTGTGCAAAGTATGTTACAGGTTTTAACTATAGCAAATTTATTCCAGCTTGGAAACACTCAACCACCCCCCAGCCTACCAACCTCGCCCCCTGGCCCTCCCCAGTTCCTCTCAGTAATAAATCCTTCCACCAAGGTTTTCTGTATTTCAGACGCAAATTAAATTAAAAAGCTAATTTTTATGTAACCTTCAGTATAACAATTCCACAGAAAGCACAAAAGAAAATATGTCTCATAGGTATTAAGAAACTGACAAAAGCAGTTACAATTGCAAATATGCAGATGACAGTAAATTCACCAAAAGAGATATTACAGATTGACAGCCAGCTACTAGTCTCTGGAAAACAGAAAGTAATTCAACTTCATGCAACTTGAAATGATTCAATAAAGTTTTTTTTCACTGTGATCTAAACAAGGTTGCATCAGCTTGCACATACCAGAAGTTGTGGGCTTAAATGGTTGCCCTGGTTAAGCAAACTCACAGGAATGTCTTAATAGGAGTATCTTATAAGCAGTGAAAACAGCTCTTGCACTTGGTGCGGGGAAGGAGGAAGGGAAACAGTGACAACTCTCTGCCAGTTTCTGTTTGCAATAGCTGCACAGCTGCCAAGCCCACACCTTGGAGAAACCCATAAAATTATGTTCACAAAAGTAGAAAGCCAGGAGAGCTAAAGGGACTGTCACATTCCTAAATTTGAATATGCAAATGCAAGTGTTTCTCTGGCAAGTTCCCTCCAATTGTGAGAAAACATATCCAAGGGTGATAGTTCTCTACAGTCCTGAAGACCTGGCTTTTGAAATTAATCTTACTGGTATCAACAGAAAGGGTGCAGTGCAGTGAACCAACTCTAGTAGCTAAAATCTATCTTTAGTTAGCAGTCACTTCACTGATTGTAAGGTGTATTTCTTTAATCATAATAATTTTTATGGATATGGAGGAGGTGTTCTGTTAGGATGCACTGTGAATTTTTCCTTCCCCTTCCCCTTCCCCTTCCCCTTCCCCTTCCCCTTCCCCTTCCCCTTCCCCTTCCCCTTCCCCTTCCCCTGCCCCTTCCCCCTCCCCCTCCCCTCCCCCCTCCCCTTCCCCTTCCTCCTTCCCCCTTCCCTTCCCTTCCCTTCCCTTCCCTTCCCTTCCCTTCCCT
>JAIXNV010000055.1:3732167-3850018 GCA_020917445.1 Riparia riparia
TCCCGCGCCTTCCCGCGCCTTCCCGCGCCTTCCCTTCCCGCGCCTTCCCTTCCCACGCCTTCCCGCACCCTCCCTTCCTGCACCTTCCCGCACCTTCCCTTCCTGCACCTTCCCTTCCCGCACCTTCCCTTCCCTTCCTGCACCTTCCCTTCCCACACCTTCCCTTCCCGCACCTTCCCGCGCCTTCCCGCACTTTCCCGCACTTTCCCTTCCCTCCCTTTCCCTGCACTTTCCCGCCCCTTCCCCTTCCCCTTCCCTTTCCCCTTCCCCTTCCCCTTCCCCTTCCCCTTCCTCTTCCCCTTCCCCTTCCCCTTCCCTTTCCCTTTCCCTTTCCCTTTCTCTTCTCGCATCTTCCCTTCCCGCGCCTTCCCTTCCCTCCTTCCTTCTAAATTCAAAGTATGATTAATTCCTGACTTTTTTTTTCAATTTATTTGTTTCTTTCATTTTGGTTCATGGGTGTTCGTGACATTAATTAAAATGGGACACTACAATTTTTTGAGTCGAAACATTATTTAAAATTGTAGCACTATTCACAGGGAATAAGCTCAGGAAGAGTTGGTTACAAAAACATAATGACATTTAGTCAATACTTTATATTTCAACTTAATGTTGCAATTTAGTAAGTCATGTTTTGAATACACTGCATTATTTTTCAACAACAGGGAAAAGCAAAGCTATGAAGAATTCTTCATATGTGTATTAACACATTCTCCAGAATGTGTTAATACACATTCTTCCCAACCATTAATCTTCCCAACCATTCTCCAGACAATGGCTTGGCTTATGTACTTGTGTGCATCAAAGGAACACTGACAGAAGACAAGGTTAATAATATATGAGTCAGAAGGGTAGTGGTTTTAGTCATTACCACAAAATTAGTTGTGGAACACACATACATCATTATATCAGTACATGCATTCCTTTGACAGCCTTAGCTATGACTGTCATGTAACTGTACTTAACAGAATTATCTTTTTTAGCTCAGAATCCCATTCTTTTTGTCAAAAGTTCTCCCTCTTTTGATGCAATTTTAACAGCTTTCTTGTTTTACTCATTCATCTGTCTCAAATAAAATGATGGGTTTAATGATAAGCATCTGTAAGAAAAAGAAAATCCAATACATTTTGTACATCTTGCAACCCTATGTGATACTGAGTAGTTCAAGAGCTTATAGTGAGAGAAATGCCTCAGTGCTTCTACAATAATATAGTAATTTTAAGGACTCATAGTTACAATTTCATGTCGATTTGTTTTGCAACCATAGTCTGTTTCAATCATCATCACAGTAAAACTGAAAATAAAACATTTTACATCCAAATTTGTTTAAGCGAGTTTATGTGGTTTACGCAGCATCTTCAGTTCCATAGAATCATAGAACTATGCCCATAGTTTGGGTTTTCTGTTCAGGAGTTTTGATGCAGTTGAAATACTGCTAGAAACTACTGAATTGTTACTAAAAAAAAAAAAAAAAAAAAAAAAAAAAAAAAAAAAAAAAAAAAGTGCATGACATTCCAGTGCAAGTTTAGTTATCCCTCAAGCATTAAATCTGTCTGTCTCCTGTGATCCTGAAACATCATCTCTTTTACTTCTGTCTTAATTACTAAGAACATTTCCACTACAAGACTACAAGTCAAGATTTAAAGGATAACGCTACACACCATGTCCTATGAACCCACAGTTGGGGTCTCACAAGCCAGACAACCATTTAGGCTGTGACAAGCTCAGAGTGGAATGGTTTTCCTCTGGTATCACACTGCCAAACAAACAGATCAATTCACTGTCACTATAACAGTGACTCCAAGGTGACCAGATATTGCAATAATGGGCTGGTAAGAGACTCAGAAAAAAAATGAAACCTTCTGCTTTTCACTTTCC
Source organism: Riparia riparia (assembly GCA_020917445.1). NCBI lineage: Eukaryota > Metazoa > Chordata > Aves > Passeriformes > Hirundinidae > Riparia > Riparia riparia. The sequence continues at coordinate 3,734,043 of JAIXNV010000055.1, forward strand.
TGAGGGATTAAAATTAATCTTTTTCTCTTTTCCAGTTTGTGTAAGACTCATCAATTTATCTTCATATTTGAACTTCCTAACAGAATTTTGCCAAAACAGTAAAATACAGAAAGAGTACAACCAGTGCTTTTTACCGAAAACCTCACTCATATAAAAGCCTAGTTGGGTCTGTTACTCCAGTGATTTTATGGTTGTAAGTTTCAAAGACTGAATGTCAATTAATAGATGTGGGCTCCTCTGTAGCCATCTATTTTTAATTCCATCAGAGAGGCTTAGTGTTAAATATGTAATGGAAAAAATGTCAGAGGAAAGCAGATGGGATAGCTATATTTTCTTTCACTGTGTTTACACAATGATGATTTTTTTTAAAATCTCACAGTAGAAAAACAAGAATATCCCACTAACATGTAGCAATATTTCTCAGCAGGCTTTAGACAGGAAAATGCTAAGTTCAGGTCTGGTTTTATCATTAGGTAGCCTGGGAATAGTAAGCTATTAGATAAAAACCTCACAATGTACCAGTAAAGGTATGAATCTACAGTCAGTGCCAGTAGTCCCCAAGTTTCAGGTGCTGCTCAGGTGTCCAGGCTGAAACACTTCAGTGCATTCATCTGGAGCCTCCTGCTCCCTCAGTGCATGTGTGTACATTTTATAACTTATTTCTTACTTATATAAAAGCAGACAAAGAGTAAGAGTTAAAAAGAAGCTCAGCCCAGACACAGAAACTGAACAAAATATCTCAGCCATGAGAATGGCTGTGCTGTGCCATAGAAAGCCCCTGAATTTATCCTGAATTACCTTGCTCCAGAAGGGAAAGCAGCAGAGCTGTACCGGTGGTATACAATCTCTAGGAAGAAGGAGCATTCACCAATCCAGGAACAACCACAGAATAACATGATTTTGGATATAAAGCAGGAATTTCTACATTGTTTTGTGCCATGCTATGCTGAAGTGTTAGCTTCCTAGGGACTGCAGTCAGCTGTATAAATTCATGGGGCTCCAATAGAGAAGATGAAATGACTCACACTTCATAACAGTTGTCTCTAAGTTCTTGGATGACTCAATTGACTCTTATTACAACCTTCAAAATTTAAAAAAATCAGAAACATGCATTTAAATAATTTAGGCAGAGATTCTTAAGTAAAGCTTGTTAAAAAAGTAATTTCAATAATAATACTGGTAGGGGGAATAATTTGCAATAAACATGTTGTAAATTAATGTTCTGTTTGCATATAATGATGCAGATAAGAAGTAATCCCTACAGCTGCCAGAAGAGTAAAAGAACTTACTGCTCTGAGGCAGTTCTGCTGACTTTTAAGACATATGGAACACAAACATTAAACCCTTGCATGCATTAAAACCTTGCATGGAGAATAAAACCATGCCACCCACATGAGAAAGCCTCTCTGAAAGTGCTAAATTCAAAAGGCGAGTAAGACAATCAAATAAACTCATTCAAAATATGCGATCCGAGTACTTGATCTTCACTAAAGAAGACACAGACTGCAACTTCTCAAAACCATGTTGCTTATGGCTAAAGAAGAATTCCCTTCAGATTTGTCTGCTGTTTCAACAGAAGTACAAGATAATGAAAAAAACATGAATGAAGCTTGCTCATTTTTCACTTCCAAGATCAGCAGAAGCAAGCTTATCTATTCTGGAGAAGTGAAACAAGAAACTTAACTAGCTTCAGGAATATTATGAATGAATTTATGAATTATCAGAGTTCCTGCCTCAGGTACTTACTTATTTGCAATCATGTAAGAGACAAACAAACTGCAACTTTTACTTCTTGATGAGTATAATTTCAGGTTACTTATAAATGCATCCTGAAACCCAATTTCCAGCTTTAGGGCAATTATCATGGGTTGGCACAATTTTGTTTTCTGGTTATAGAAAAATGTGAGATTTTTTTTCCCTGTCCTGATCGTGCAGTGGTTTGGGGGGGGTGAGGACAGGGACCTATCAAAAAGCTGGCCAGGATATTGGCAGCTAAGTTGACCAATGGGAAATGTCAATGCGACTTTGGAGGGGACATTCAAAACTAATCTGCTGCTGATCGGTTCCCTCTCGCTTTGGAATCAGCCATGAGGTAACATCTGAGGGCTGCTGCACAGGGAGGGCCTGGGCTGGCTGACCCCCTTTCCCCTGCTTGCTGGCAGGGAAGAGGGGTGGCTGCAGCTCGGCAGTGCTGGCCACGTGCTTGGACTGCAGCAGAGAGAGGGGGCCAAGCCCTGGCCCAGCTTTATTGCCGCTGACAGCAAAGAAAGTCAGCCTGCAGCTCCATAACAACTCTGAGCCGAGCTGCCCTAGATGAGACCAAGGGGTGGAAAAAAGAACATCCACCAGCTTCCTCCATCAGCACAGCTTTGCATTTCCTTCAGCCTCCTGTAGCCCAGCGCTTGCATGTGGCCCTTGCAGGCCTGGGCAGATTTAACCCTTTACTAGCAACATGAAACTTTTAAAGCACAATTCTTCCTTAAAAGAAAGAAGAAAGAAAACAGAGGGTATGTAGAACAGACACCGAATGAAGTCAGTTAGATTAGAAGTGAAAGAACTAATAATACCGGAATAGGATTGAAGAAGTGGACATTTTTAACCGAACTTCTCTGTGGTAAACTATGGAGAAATTGACTGTTCTTTGCAGCATCTTAGTGTTGTTGGGTACAATGCTATTGTAATCAAAATTGAAGACTGATGTAATTGAGATTTATTTGGGAACTTTAAAGCCCCCACTCCTGGGTTAAAATGAGGTCTCAGCCTTTGAGACAAAGATGATTTTAGACTAGAAGAAGTATTTGTAAATAGTAGCCCAGATACACTGAGAAGCTTTGCTGATAGAACATCACAGTCTGTGAAAACTCCAGGCGGCAGCAGATGTGTGACATTGAGAGCACTGGACTATTTTGTCTTGTGGGAAACATCTTCATAAAAAGATCTTAGAGAGACTCTTCTCTTAAAAAGTAATGAGTAATTATGTCTAAATAGTGAAACTGACTGAAAATCCCAAGTTGTGTCTTTCTATGTTGTTCAATAAGAAAATTAATAGTTTGTAAGAGGAGAAAAGCATGTTTTAAAGTGTCATGATGTTTAAGTTTTCTTTTTCTCAACTTTTTTTTCTTTCATTCTTTTAGTGTATGTTAATTAAACTATTTTTGTTCATTTTTAAGCTTAAGCCTGCTTTGTTTTTTTCTCCTAATTTCTCCCTCCCACAAAAAGAGAATAAATACTAAAACCCCTACAGCAACATAAACCACAAGTGATGCCTTTAAAATATTTCAATGCTTGGGTACCATTTTAAGTTAATTCCAGATAAAAAATATTTAATTTTTCTCCAAAATTTCCACAATAGAGTTTGGTGAACTATCCAAGGTATCTTGGCGATTATAAGAATCATTTTTGCTCAACACATTTTTGCCATTAAATGGATGTAGAATAGATATATTCAGGAAAACTTATTTCCTGGTTTCAGGAAAATCTGTTAACAAGTACTTCCAAATGGTTGATTTCATAATCTTTTAGTGCTCAAGATTATTTAACAAATTAATATCTTGTTGTCAGTACAATCAGCACTACTGCCAACTCACCTCATTATTTTTAAGAGAGAAAAAACACTGTCAAAAAGTTCTCTCACCCCAAAAACTGTAGCCAATGTACACATCCTTTGGAGTTAATACACAGTCATTTATAGACCTCTAAAAGTGCCAGAAGTATGAGGTGATCATAAAAAAATAAACCATGTTACATTTGGATCTGATAATTTTCCAAACACACAAGGATACTTTGCTGTACTTGGTGCATCAGCATTCTGAAATGACACTTAGGAGAAAGGGCTGGTTTAAAACAACTAAATCACTTCCTTAAAAGTGAAATATTCATACCAATTCCACTACTACTAATAAAAAATTCAATTAGCCCTTTGTGATATGCAGTGTTGTTGTGCATTATTTGGGGTTTATATTGTATTTCATTTTATATTAGGTTTTGTAATGGTTTCTTCTGTATCCCTGGTTCTCATGGAAAATGTAGCATCACAAGATTTGTTTCTGCTCCTTCTCCCCTCCCATTCTCCCACACTGGAATGTAATCCAACTCTATTCCACTCCCACCTTATCCCTGACTGGGTAGGGGCTTGTCCCTGCCTCTAGCCCCTTCCCCATGGATAAAAGCCAGGGAAGCACATGGAAATCTCTCTCTGGGCTCTTGGGAAGGGGACAGGGACAGGGACTGGACTGAGCTCCGGACCCTGTGGGGGCAAGACCCCAGAATAAAGCTGTGATTCCCCCTGGACCAAGGGCAGACTCTTTCCTTTTGCCATTGATGGGAACCTGTTCTCTCTAAAGGAAAAGGTTCCAGCCTCTCTGAGATCTTTAAGACCCTGACGAAAAAATCCATCCAGCTGTGGTTTCTCTCTCAAGCTAGCCCAGGCAAATTGGAGCCAGGGCTCTGGGAGAGAGAGAGAGAGACATCAATGCAGGAATTTGTATGTGTACTTTTTTCCATGTCACTTCCAGATATGATATGAAAAAAACTTGAATGAAAAATCTACTTACACTTTGAAAGGGGAATGAAGTATCATATCTTCATCTGCTCATGTTTTATTATGGTTTTGAATACTTAAATTTCTCATTGTTCTTTATCTTCCGAATGACATGCTGCTGTCACCTCTGTCTAATAGTATCTTGTCTTTCCTAAATAACTTTTGAGTATTGAGATTTTAGAGTATAAATTGTAGTTCTAGAAACAAGAGATCCACTGATGGTTAACTGAATTGTGAAATGTGTAAAATGCTTTAAAAGCCTGGAAGTTCCAGCCATTTTTTCCAAGTACAACAAGCATTACATGTCTTACATAGTAACTAATGTACTCTTTTCTGTGTTTCCACCTCTGTTCCATCCTTCCCTTAATTTGATGTGCCAAATTTTTACACTGTGCACTCTTTGTAATCAGTATTACATTTCTACCTTGCCTGGAACAATGGGACCTCATGCTTAATTAGACTTTTTCAGTAGTATCACCAATATTGAAGAGTGTATACACTATATAGGGCCCCAAACAGTCCAAATATTTACAAAGTCACAATGATGAAAGTACAAAAATGTTCTTAGTAAATATTATAGTTAGTTCAAGGTCTTTACCTTATAATAAAACCTTAAAAATTAAAGCCAGCAGGAATGGATTAAGAGGGATCCTTCAGATTAGGCATCTGTAAAATCATGAGGCAGAAGTGGAGCAGCAGGCAGCATTTCTGGGCAGGGTTGATTACTGCTGGTCAGGCACCCATCACAGAGAGCTTAACTTCTGTGTTTCTGCAGGAGTTAAACAACTGCAAGGTTGAATATTGAGTTTGGACACATCGACAAAGAGGAAGAGTCCTTTGTATAGGTGTTCAACTGGCAGATAACTGTTTCTGACAGTAGAAATTAAAACCTATTGAACTGCAGCCTTTGCACAGTTAGGGTAAGGCTGAAAATATAGATTGGATGATTTCATTTTACTTCACAGCACAAACCACAATGATTTTGACAAAATTAAAAAGACCACACAACCAAACAAAACCAAACATTGTGAGAGGCAGTGGTATGAAGAGTGTTTCTCAATTTCTCAACTATATGAATAAAAATATCCACTTAATTATATATCTTATGCCTCTACTATATCCATCATATCCTGTACCTTCTCTGGGCTCACATAACGCTCAGAGGAGTGCAATCTAAAATAAAAAGTTATAAACAATGTAATCTAAAGCTTGCATTCTACTTTATTTTATAAATTAAATCCAAAATATTATGTCTAGAATTTCTCTCCACCAGATTTATCTACAGGAACAGAGAGAAATAATCAAAATTATCAAAATGATATTTTTTTTTCCTCATATAGAGAAGGGATAGTTGCTGTTTTGTCATGTAACAGCTCACCTTTTCCTCAAATACTGTAAATCATTTTGCCCAGGGATAATTTTAACACCTGAGAAGTCTCCCATTTAGATTCACAACCCTTTAGAACTGGTACTACTTCCACTTTGTATTCTCTTGCAGCCTTGAAAGTAATTTACCAATGGCCTGCAGGCATTGTTCCCTGCCCACTTCCCATGATGCTGCTCTTACTGCCTCTTGCCTTTCCTAAGGACTTGGTGTTATCTAACCCACAATAAATTGCCTAACCTGGATTGCTTGTGCTTTTGGCTTGCACACACTCTGTGTCCACAACCAAAGCACAACCAAATACTTGACTGGGGCCCATGGGAACACTTAAGGTTCAAGTCAAAGGGAGGCAAACACAGATGTCACGTTCTGTGACGACATTTGTGTCCCCTTCTCACAAGTTTCAGGAATGTTTGACAACTTTATGCTACCAGAATAATGTTTGAAAACTTTACTGCTAATGTTTAGGCATCTCAGCCACTTTTTAAAACCATACCACTCCTTATTTATTGTTAGTGCAGTACTGGGATACATACTTGAGACCAAAGGCTTTTTGACAGCTGACAGTGTACTGAATTTTCCAGAAATCACACTTAGTACTTGTTCACAGCCTGTGTTTGATTTAGGTTTTTATACACACAGACACACACACACACACACACACATATATATATAAATGGAAAGCAAAGTATATTTTTGACATAATCTTCATCATGCTGATTTCAGTTTTTATTTGAATATAGCCTCAAAAAAACTTGCATATGTAGCATGAGAGTGGCCATTAATACCTCACTGAATAAACACTCATGCAAATCTCAGCTGTAAATATAGGTTAAGTCTTTATATTGTTAAAATCCTTAAGAACATATCAGAATTCTGTGTGCATCTGCTTGTCTAATATAAAAATGTGTCCATATGTTGTTATAAGAAATTTTAACAGAACAATTTTATTGTGGAATTAAGTCAGACAGATCATAATAACAGAACTATAGGATGTAAGACATTTTGTAATTTGTCATGAGTTAGTACAGTTTGGTTTTTTAGTTATAGAAGAATGTAGAATAATTCTCCAGGTCAGGACCTGGGAATTGCTTTGAAAAGACAGGGATCTATCAGAGGGTTAGTTAGAATATTGGCATCTGTTCTAACCACTGAAAATTGTTAGCTACGACTTTGGTAAGTACCATATAAAACCCCTTAATTTTCTGTAGGTGGAGCCTTTTCCTTCTTTCCTTTGGCCAGAGAGAGGCAGGTAACATCGAGCTGGGCCTGCTGCTCCCCCCTTTTTTGGGGGGAGCTGGCCTGAGGCCTGGCCGGATTCCATCGGCTCCCGGGTGACGGGGGTGGGAAGTAGAGGTTGCTGTTTTGCAACAGCTACTTTCTTCAGACTTCTCTGGAGCAGGGACAGATCTCTACCGGGCCCCTGATAAGAGCTATGGGCACCACTTAAGCTGAGGCCACCCCGATTTATGCAGAGGGGTGGGCTGAAAAGGCATTTATGATTCTGCCTGGTTTTTTGTGATTCCAGGCTGCCCGGGTGCTCTGATCTCTGATGTTTCTGTGTGAGGTCTTCCTCCCTCACCAGTGTAGCCTTGAACATATAACACCGGGATCCACAGAGAGAGAGAGAGAGAGACAAAGACTCTGGGCAGATTTAACGCTTTATTAGCAACATGAAGCTTCCAGAGCTTAGCCCTTCTCTGAGAGAGTAAGAAAGGACAGACTGAACATAAAGAAAACAACAGCATGAAGTCAGGAGAGCAAGAGTGAAAAGACTATTGGGACAGAGGTTTGAAGAGTTGGTTGTTCCATTCTTACTTGAGCCATGGAAATGAACTCTATATTTAGATAATTTGTTTAAATCATGGGGAAAGATATGCATTTGGGGAGATGATTGTTTAATTTGTGTGTGAATTTGAGCAAAGGTATTTCTGATGGACTAATATTAATACTATAAGATGCTTGAACAGAGATAAAGATGAGAAGCCCCCTGCGCCAGTGAAGAAGTGAGAAGATATCTCTGTACCTTGAAATGAAAAATACTTTGCTTTGGAGTTATTTATCTTTAAAAGGTGACACCCCAGTATGCAAAAGTCTAAGACCCATGACCCATAGGCAGCTTGGAAACTGCTAATGGGAGGAGTCACAAAGGCAAGTTTCTCCGGGCGGTTGTTTTTGTGACAGTTTAAAACCCACAAGAGAACTGTTCTAAGTTGTCAGTGGGATCCATGACTCGAAAAGATACTCTTCTCCTAATGAATTGTTGAAAGACTATTATCAGATAGTGAAACTGACTGAAAATTACAAGTTTTGTCTCTTTAGGTTGTTTTGTAAGAAAGTGAACAGTTTGTGAGGGGAGGGAAGAGTGTTTTTGAAGTTTCATTCTCTTTTAGTTTTTTTCCAACTTTCTTTTTTCTATTCTTTTAATGTATAGTAATAAACCTATTTTTTTCATTTTAAGGTTGAGCCTGCTTTGTTTTTCTCCTAGTCTCTCTCCCACAGAAAAAGTATTAAGACCAAAATTTAGTGAACGTGAAACCACTACATTAATTGGTGTTTCCACCTGGTTTCGAAATTAAAACTATGACATAATTGAACATTGTTACTGCAGCATACTTAACCCTCTTATGTTTAGAACAAAATGGCATAGATTTAGATTTTGCATTTAATAACAATTTATTTCCCACACAACCTCCTTTTGTAACCTTTTAAGTCTTTCAATTCCATCAGATTTTGAATGGATAAGTTACTAATAAGTGCAGTTTTATATCTATTTAATTTAAAAACAGAAATAATTAGGAATATATTTACAGGAATTCCCCAGGAAGGTATTTCTGTGGTTTTACTTCTAATCTGTTTTTATTTTGGGATTAATGCAGATAGCGTCAAAGCATCAAAATGAGAAACAAGCTGCATATTCAGTTCAGGTATTCTAGCCAAACATCATGCAGCCTGAAAAATAAACAGGAAATATTTTCAGTTTGGTGACCACTTTTGAATTTTTGTGTTTGAATATGAAACTTCTTCAGTTTTATTCTTTCTAAATGTGATGTTTAACAACATGAAACTGTATTAATACTACAAAAATAATTGAAACCTTCTACAAAACTCCATAAATACTCTAAATTACTCATATCAAGTAAACAATAAGGAATATGTACATATGTGCAACTAAAAACCTTTAGAGCTTGAGATATATATATATATAGAGAGAGAGAGAGAGTAAGAGAGAGAGAGAGAGAGAGAGACCATGCAATTCTTGTGAAAGCTGCTTACAGAACAAAGTATCAAAAATTATTTTGACAAATAAAGGAAATGCTGGATTGGAGCTTTTTCTTTGCACTGGTTTCTGAAAAAAAAAAAAAAGCACAAAGGAAAGTAACAAAAAAATTGTTCCTGCAGGTACTACAGTAGATATTATGACTACAATTAAAAATTACTGAAAAATTTCTTCTAATATGAAAAAAATATATTTCAGTTTAAAGGCATAGAGAAATTCAGTACATGCTGGTTGACATCAGAATCCTTATTCTGAGAGCTTAGATTTATCTTGGTCTCTGAGAACTGTTAACATTTTGGAATCAAAATTAAGTCAATTCTAATGGGGATTATATGCTGGGTGGAATATAGTGCACTTATGCTGTTGATATCAGAGTTCCACAGAGGAGAAAAAAATACAGAGAAAAAATAGTTGTCCCTGAAGTGCATGTGTGTGACTCACAATGTGTGCAAGAGACAGAACAGTGAAGTGTGAACGTGCTGTTTATACCAGTTTCTTTACAGAGAACAGATGCTTTAGGATTATTTCCAAGTATATATTACTATATATATAATATAAAAATAAGAGGACTGTAATACTGTGAGAACAAGAAGACAAATTTAGCTAATGATTTTGGTTTAAATTGTCCCTTTCATTTCCTCAAGCTACGAATGAATAATTTGCATCTACTTTTCTGTTTAAGTAGGTGTGTATTTATTTGAGCTTCCTCCATCAGAAACATGCACTAATACTCCGCAGTTATAAATCTGCAAGCATTCAGTGCAATTTTCAGTGTGGTTTTAACATACAAAGCTTTTGGTGTAATCTCTTGGTCTTTCCATATCAGGTCCCTGACAACATAGTTGGAAATTATGGTGGGAACAGGGAATTAATAAGCTGAGTCTATTTCTACAAGTCCATAATTCCCTCTATATTAGTTGGCCCATAGTATTTTCCCTTGAGGAGCTGTATTGCAATTTTCTTGCTCTCAGCTCTACATGGAAGATCCTTGAAACCTATAATTTGGAGAGCCGGAGGAAATAATGCTGCAAAAATAGCTAAGCACATTTTTGCATCATTTGCAGAATTTCTTCTGGGCTTAATGTTTTCTCTTGTTGCAACAAGAGTGTAAATTATTCTTTAAATCAGTAATTTGGTTTAGATGCACTCCATTCTATTAACAAGAAGATATGGGTAGTTAGACATACCAACAGAAGGAAACAGAAAGAAAATAATCACCATAAAATAGTGTTCAAAAGGCTGTTAAGTTAGCAATTTTTACTTAATAGCAGATTACTGTCAATTAGTTTGTTGTTGTAATAAAAATGGTTTTTATTTCATTAGTATTCATTAGGACATACTGTTGATGCATATGGAACTCTGTAATACATAAACTGTGAAGCTGGATGGGCTTTATTTGCAAGTCTGAAGTTATATAATTTTCCTCATAGTTATTAACTGCTTTTATGGCTTTCCAAATTTTTATCATCTGACCTGTGCCAAATACAAGAATCTGAGAACTAAAGGACATTTGACTTGATATATTTGACTTCAGATCAAGTTTCACTGGAGCACTGTCATGGGTTAATATAGTTTAGTTTTTAGTTATAAAAGAATGTAGAATAATTCTCCAGGTCAAGACCTGGGAATTGCTTTAGAAGAGACAGGAACCTATCAGAGAGTTAGTTGGAATATTGGCATCTATTCTGACCACTGAAATTGTTGGCTGCAACTTTGGGAAGTACCATATAAAACCCCGTGAATTTCCTGTAGGTGGGCCCTTTTTCTTCTTCCTTTGGCCAGAGAGAGACAGGTAACATTGAGCTGAGCCTGCTGCTCCCCCCCTTTTGGGGGGGAGGAGCTGGCCTGAGGCCTGGCTGGATTCCATTGGCTCCCGGGTGAAGGGGGGAGGGGGCGGGGAAGGAGAGGTTGCTGTTTTGTAACTGCTACTTTCTTCAGACTTCTTTGGAGCAGGGAGAGATCTCTGCTAGGCCCTGATAAGAGCTATGGGCACCATTTGGGCTGAGGCCACCCTGATTTACACTGAGGGCTGGGCTGAGAAGGCATTTATGATCCTGCGTGGGTTTTTTGAGATTCCGGACTGCCTGAGTGCTCTGAACTCTGATGTTTCTGTGAGTTCTTCCTCCCTCATGAGCTTGGCCATCTAACACCAGGAACTACAGAGGGAGAGACAAATGGAGGGAGGGAGATATGCATTTGAGGAGATGATTGTTTTGTGTGTGGATTTAAGCAATGGTGTTTGTGATGAACTAAGTAATATCCTAATATCCTAAGTAATATCCTATATGAACAGAGATAAAGATGAGAAGCCCCCTGCGCCAGTGAAGAAGTGAGAAGATATCTCTGTACCTTGAAATGAAAAATACTTTGCTTTGGAGTTATTTATCTTTAAAAGGTGACACCCCAGTATGCAAAAGTCTAAGACCTATGACCCATAGGCAGCTTGGGAAACTGCTAATGGGAGGAGTCACAAAGGCAAGTTTCTCCGGGCAGTTGTTTTTGTGACAGTTTAAAACCCAAAAAGGAACTGTTCTAAGTTGTCAGTGGGATCCATGACTTGAAAAGATACTCCTCTCCTAATGAATTTATGAAAGACTATTATCAGATAGTGAAACTGACTGAAAATTACAAGTTTTGTCTCTTTAGGTTGTTTTGTAAGAAAGTGAACAGTTTGTGAGGGGAGGGAAGAGTGTTTTTGAAGTTTCATTCTCTTTTAGTTTTTTTTTCAACTTTTTTTTCCTATTCTTTTAGTGTATGTTAATAAACTATTTGTTAATTTTAAGGTTGAGCCTGCTTTGTTTTTCTCCTAGTCTCTCTCCCACAGAAAGAGTAAGTACCAAGACCAAAATTTAGTGAACATAAAACCACTACAAGCGCTTACCCATGACTTGTTGGCATTGCCACGGCTTCCATCACCAGCTCTTGAAACAGAACAAATATAATTTGTCCTAGTTTTTCCATTAGTTGTAGTCCACACTAGTATCCAGCTTTAAGCTTCATATTCTATCTGCAGAATTTTACTACCATGGAGAGTCAACTACTGTAGAAATAGAGATATTGCAGAAGAGGAAGTCAGGCTGTTGTGCTTTGTGTAAAAGGGTCACAGCTGGCACACACAGAAAGTTTTCAATATTTATGTAGAAGTTCCTTCAAAATACATGCATAAACACATTAGGGAGGAGAAAAACCAGAAACTTGTTCCTTCTCATTCAGAGAGATGACGGCAATCTTACAGAGGAAGGTTGCACATCTATTATCTCCTTGTTCTACAATCCCAGGTCAGCCTACAACAGCAGAAACTCTCACAGATTACAGAGATGCTCTTCATTCAATTGTTTCATCTAAATATGCAGTAGGTATATGCAGCATAGAATTTATTTGGCTTTCCAGTCATTGTATGCAAAGTTGGCCAGGACATGCCAGCTCAAGTGAAACTGAAGAACTGGTCAATTTTTTGCAGTCTCAGAGGAATCCTAAGGTTGTCAGGAATGTTGGAGGAACTCTCAGGTAAACAAGGTGTTAACTAAGTAGATAACAATATATGATGGAGGTATTATTAGTAGCTATAAGACAGCACTTGGTTGTTTTATTATTTTTTCACTTCTGCTGCTTACTTCCTTATCACTGTTGCTCTTTTGTTGCTGCAAGTGAACTCCTAAGTCTGTTTTTCACCTAGTTATTGGATTTTCTCCGGCAAGAAGAAAACCAACTTTGTTCAAGATCAAGTGCCTCATCACAGAAAGATTTTATTAACTAGAGCAGCATTCCCAGCACACAATATTTAAACTGGTTTTCAGAAATACATGAAAAAAGCTTCCCAAAGAAATCACAAGGCTATTTAATCTGTTCTTGACTTTCACTGCGCCACAAGACCAGTTAAAGTCCATTTCAAGAGGAAGATGGCTCATGCTCCAGTTCCCTTATCAAAGAAATACTTTGACTGAAGCTGCAATTTGCTGCTGACAGTGATGAGGACAGGAATACCATTGGCAAAGGTCTTCCCATGAAATTTAGGACATAGCTGGATTAATGGAACCATTCCTGCCCTCTCAGTTATTGCTTCTTGCTTTCTGGATATATTCTTACACTTTAAAGCACTCTTTGCTTTCCTTACAAAAGTTGTAAGGTTACTTGTCAGGGGACTTTGACAGCCTGAGTTCCCAACACATTCCTGCATGGCCTTTATCAGAGGCAACTTGCAGCAGATGACACTCAAGTTCACCATGGAAAAGCTGATAGTTATACTGAAAACCAATTTCCCAAATTTAGCCTGAAGTACATGCTGTGCAGGAAATTGGATGTGTTTGGGCAGGAAATTATGGGATGTCTCATTTAAGAAATGTGTGTAAGTAAGAAATTTTACCACTATTACAGTACTTTGTAAGTCCAAGGACACAGCTAGTACTCAGAAGTTTTTCTTGCATTAAAACAAATACTGCAAGTGAAGTAGAATGGATCATTGACTTAATGTATACACTGTGAATTTATGTACATACCCCTTCCCTAAGCACAGTTTACTTGCTTCCTGGGGAGCACTGGAATATGTATAACATATTACAATAGCGGATTTAGCAGAATGCTTTGAAGGTTACCTGATCAAGCAGATGGATGTGTAGCTTGGAGAGACAGAATTTAATTTAAAGCATGCTCACATTCTTACTTAGAATTGCAAGGGGACATTTTGGTAGACTCCCACTACTTGGTGCTTCTTCCACCTTCCTAGCTGAAAGCAAAAGAAGTCTTCATAGAAAAGGCACTGCCATAGGACAATGAATTATTCAAGTAACCAATGTTGATGCTAAACATACACACAATATAAAGACACTAACAACAGTATCTAAATATAATTCGAAGAATTAGCACTTCATACATCATATGAATGGCATTTATTAATTGTTATATTAGGCTGTGAGATCATCCTGTGTCCCACTGTGGCTTTGTACGCACACATTACTAAATACTGTATGGAACTTCTAGCCTCATTCAACATATTATTTTTAATACCTAGAAAAGATATTATATAAATTTTTGCCTGTCCTCCCATTGTCTTGACAGTTAATCTACCGCAACGCCTACTTCGTATCAGTTAATTTTACCCACACATTAAAAAAAATACAACTTCAGAATATGAAGAGGCTTAGAGGCTTAGTGAGGGATATTATTGGGAAAGGAGGTTGTATCTTATGATTAAGAACTAAAACTATACCAAATATAAGGGAAATTTGAATCAGAGTAATGAAAGCTGAACACTTGTTCAGTATGGAAGCACTGCATTGTTGCAGAGTGGGATATACAGGAGTGTCAGTTTATCACATAAATCTAGTTAGTATATAAATAGTATATATAGTATATATTATAGTATATATAATAGTATATATAATAATATATATTTATTTTTTAAAACAGTTGCACAGGTCAGTTTTGTCAGAGCTAAATAAACTCTTTTTTTTAAAAATTCAAAAATGGCTGAAATACAAGGAAGCTTGCTGAAGATTAGCATGCATTGTAACTACAAAGTACCTCACAGAGTCTCTGAGTACCTGCAGCTCAGTGCAGGTGTGCCAATGCACTGTGTGGGTACGATGAGCATACTCTTCTCTGAGAGAAACTCTCATGGCATCCAGAAAATAAGCAACAAAGCTATCACTTTTATGGAGTGATGGGCAGAGAAAGACCTGCCCCTCAGCTTTCTTCTGAAATATAATTTGGCCTAAAATTTAACAGTACAATTCTCTTAGACCGGTGTCCTTACCCCAGAAGATATATTTTTAAAGGGGCAGATTATTCTATAACTATATAAATACTCCATATATTTGATACACCTATAATTTAGGATAGAATTTATTCTGCAAAAGAAAATAAAATATGACTTTGTGCTACCAATTATAAATTTCCCTTAAAAGCACTGCAGTGGACTCAATTATTCCAAAATAAAATTAAGATAATTCCAGATATTCATTAAACAAAAAAGATTACATCAAAACATTTTTGACATTTAAAAAAATTGCCAAGATTAATTTAACATTTCCCTGTGTCCCTGAAGTATCACCATAACCAATAGTTACAATACTTTAGGCATAAAATTAATTCATAATTATTAATAATTTATTAAATTCTATACATACGTGACTCATAGCAGGCTAAGAAAGTATGAAACAGTATTCTAATATTTAAATACTGAAAATTACGAAAAAGGGCCTTGAGGGTTTACATTGTACAATAACCTCATACAGATTTGAGGGTATTTTGATTTTGGAAGAGAAGTTACTGATTTTCTTTGGTCTTGGTACATGTGGAATGTCAACAGAAAATCACAGTGTTTGTAGGAAGCTTTTCTTAGACTTTCTCTTCCCTACAATTGCCAATTTCCAATTATATTTTCCATAGAGAAGGCAGCATTTATAATTTGGCTTTACACTAAATGCATCTATTCAAGTAAAGTTGCAAACTACAAAAGTCTTAGCAGCTTATCTTGTATTAGAAAATACTGATAAACAGATAGGAACAAAGAAATTAACTACTGTATGGGAAAGGTCAACAGAATAGTTTCATGATTGTTATTAATTTCAGACCTGAGTGCCTGCATTAGGCAAGGAGATAATTTCATTATTTTACAGAGATATGCCCCAGAGAGTCTTCTTTTTTAATCTTTATTTTCTAGGGAGACTTGGCATTAAACAAAAAATCAACCAAACAAAAAACAACCAAATTCCAAACCCTTCAAAACCAACTGTTCTAAGAATTAAGAGTATAAAACATGTTAGAAACTGTCCATATCAGTGCAACATCACTGAAGAAGCTTAAGGTCAAGTAAATGTATTAGTCATTCACTATTATGAGTTATGTGCTCTTTCTAAATGTAAATTACACTCTGTAATTATTTTTTACTTTTAAAGAGTATCATTCATAAAGCCAATTAAAATTATATGATTAAAATAAACAAAATTTCTGTACAACATCCCAGAGGGAAACTGCAATGACATGATAAATCACACAAGTTTAGCAATTCAAGACTTTATATAGATTAGAAAGAGGTCATCAACTCCAGAGAGTGACAGAGTGCAATTCTGTCAAAGAGAAAATCAAAGCAACTGTTTTTTGGGGGAAGGGGTGGGAATACTAATGATGTATTAACGCTGTAATCACAGCTTGAGGATAGGGAAGCCATAAGTATGATCTTGTGGAAGACTCTCCCTGATCTGGAAAGCTACTTTAAACACCCAGCATAAGCAGTGTAAATACCTTCCCCAGTGTTGCACTGAAACACTATCAGCATAAAGCATTGAGTGAATTAAACAAAAATTCCTCCACCACCAAAAGTGGAGATGCCCAAAACTACCTAGTAGCTATAGAAATCAAACTTACATCAACTTAGCACCTAATTTTTATCAGATTTCACAAATAAAATTTCTCCCCTCAGCTCTAATGCCCTTGACAGACCCATGGTCAGACTTTGCCTTCAGGAACCCAGAATAAACTCCTATTCTGACAATATTTTTGTAAAACTGTTTTTTTCCAGTGATAAATACATTCCAGCTTATGATCTTGAAAGGTTCTCACTATTATGCCTTTGTTTCAGTAAATTCTTTTTTGTTTCTATTTTAACATAAGCATTTTTTTTAGACATAATTAAAAATTTCTTCTTAACTTCTATTGTCCCATGTGTCCATCTGATGGGACACAAATTAGACATTTACATAGCTTTACTTTTTAGAAAATATTAATTTGAAAGAGGGTTGTACAGTTAAACATCCTGTGAAATAATTTTGTCTTTTAAAATGGACTGGAGAGGAATATAGGAAAACAGAGACATCCAAGGAAGTTACTATCATCTCAATACACATCAACACTTTCTTTTCTTCTCTATGTATCTATCTACCTTCACGCTATCCTCCTGGGTGTTTTCAACACTTAGATCATATGCTCATACAGGTAAAGTTTTGAGAATTTCTCACAAATCATGATTTTGAGTTTAGGGGACTGGCAGTTTTTACTCTCCTAATAATTACAAGGTTTATAACCTTCCAGATGCTGCATAGAAAAAGCATGAAAACACGACATAGGATTAAGTGCTCATAGGAAAGGTTCTCTTAAGCCCATGAAATTATAGGGGTACTCCTGAGAGGCTCTGCATTTCTGACCTATATCCTCTGTGTCATCTTACTGCTTCTGCAGTAAGTGTAGGTGTAAACACAGCTCTTGCCACTCCATTACTCTGCACCCCTTGCTCTCCTGGAAGAATGAAAGAGTAAATTACCAAAATTCTAGTGCAGCTTTTCATTTGGAATATTTCCAATTCTCTGAGAAAGCACATGACATTTTACAGATGCTCCTGAGTTTTAGTTCCAGCTCAACCTGACATGCTGCCTCCAGACCAGCAGACAGATCTGCTGAGAGTAATACACTTGAAACTTTTCTTAGGTAACACTGGAAGGTCTACAAAGCAAAAAAACCCCCTGTGTTATTTCTCAGCATCAGTGTGATTTTTAAGAAGTCATATTTTGTCAAATGAATGTACTCTGAAAGACATAACTTTTTAAAAACATAGGAACATGTTTGTGTATGAACAACAATTACTTTTCAGAGTCAAACAACAGGACCTAAGAAAAAGTGTGTATAAAATACATTATTTAAGTGCTCAAAAGATGTGAAAGTGCTCTTTGTAATTCCTTCTCTCCAGTCCCTCCCCTTTTTATTTTGAGCAATAATGACAAAAAAAAGCACGTCTTTTTCTCATTCTGAGGCAGAACACAGCCGTCTTATTTCATATCACAGGTACATCTCCCATCAAAAGGCATTTTTTTTCTCACAGGGCTCAAAATAAAACTCAAAAAACCAAACCAAACCAAACCATAAATAAATAAATAAATAATCACCTCCAAAATATATCCACAAACAAACCACAATTACACTGCATTAGGTTCTCATTTGCTTTCTACACCCTTTGCAAAGCTGACACCAGCACACAGGTGCAGCAGTTGGACCTGTTGAAGTCCTGGCAGAATATGCTTTTTCATTCATTTGGGATGGTATCCCGCTGATAGTGAATCTCTAACATGCATCAAGATGCGTAAAAAAGCAGAGTCACAATCATTCTCCTAATAATCTCTAATTGTGGTGCGCAGACAAAATGAAATTCATTTCAGCAAACAGCATAGCCTACTGCTTCATAAATCAGGCACTGTTGTCTTTTTCTTTTATTTTTTCCTACAGAAGTGCTTTATGAAGCCTGAAAACCATTCTCCTCTTGGTGAACTCTGTAACACTGAAATTGCTAAACATTTGCGACTGTTTCTTCATTTGAGGAAAAGCACATAGATGTGTTCTGCAGAAGTAAAGAAGAGCTGTAATTACTGCAACTCATCGGTGGGACCTACAGCAGGGTAATGACAAGTGTTGTGGCCAGCTGTTCTACTGAGCAGTTTTGAAAGGTGGTGCTACAGTGGATTACAGAAGAAGGTGCCATTAGAGGGCAGCTTTGGGTTTTCCCTGGGTGGAAATCTATATGGTAACATGCATGTCCCAGTAGTTCTAGGACTTCTGATAGTATGTAGCAAAACATATTTCAGCTTCTCAAAATAAAAGAAAAAATATACAGTACATATTTTGCCTTCTGTGAGGAAAAAAAAAAAAAAAAAAAGGAAAAAAAAAGCCTCATATGGTTTGAGCAAATTTTGTAGTGTATGGACAGGAGTAGATTATAATTTTTTTAAGACATTGAAGTAATTTTAATAAAGTAAAAGCAATATTTTTTGTTATTGAGAATTTCCATTGGTCATTTCACCTTAAAGTCTGAGTAAATTATCAGTGGCAGTTAAGTAACTCCTTCAAACTTCCATGCGAATATATTACAAAAATAGGTACATTGGGATTCCATAACAATCTTTCTCAAATCAGTCTGAGATTGGTTTTACTATATGAACACATAAGATTGTCTTATTTTTTTTAGGTACCTAGATAAATTAGGTTGTTTTGTTTTGTTTTGTTTTGTTTTTAATTACAGCTTAATACAATTATCTAATGGGCAACATCTTTGTATTATTTATAATTAAGAAGAGACCTTCCATAGAAATTGGGAAAACTGTTGTTTATCATAGATAACAGTTAATTTATATTTAGCACAATAAATTCCGTGTAAATTCTATGCAGAAGTCCCTAATGATTTTTTGTTGTAATTTTCTTCATATTACATAACTCATTTGCACTGCATTGCTTTCCAATTACTCTGCTGAAGCATATGCTGAAGCTCTCTGTCTGAAACATATGTCCAACTTTTTCAGCTGTGTGAGGGTTGTTCAATACAGTAATCTCCATCAGTTTAGTCAATTTAACAATCCCCACTGATCTCTTCACATAAAAGGTTTAAGGCCTTTGAGCTTAGGATCCTTCTCACTGTTAGCAGCAGAAGTTCATTTAAAGTATTCTTTTACTCTAGGTGAAACTAATCCCTTGTCAGAAAGTAAACAAAGAGTTTTGCATTTCATACAACTAAACAAACGAGCACAGAACAATGACAAAATACCAAACCAAGCCCATAAATAACCATCCCAGAGGGCTTCACTCAGATTTCATCTGAATACATAAGGACTCTCGAAATGCCAAACTGGCCTAGACCCACAAAAGCAGCATGACACAAATAGAGGGCAAGGCTTAAATTACTGGCCACAGCTCTCTGCAATACATACATTAAATAATAACCAGGCAGATGTGGTGGCGCAAAAGTTGTTTTATTATGTTTTTAAGCATTTTCTGTAGATTCTTGGTGTTGTTAGCAGAAGTGGTTTGTAATGGTTTGTTCTGCTGTACCCCCACTTTGTGTAATGGCTCCTCCCCTATGAGTTGTTATATAACCGGTCGTTTTCTGTCAATCATTCCACTCCCCCACCTGTCCCTGTCAATCCCCTCTCTCTCCTCTTGGGCGCCCTGTCTGTCACATCTGGACCCTTCCCTGGCTTCTGGAAAGATCCAGGGGAGGCATCGAGTGATAGGCTGGTGCCTGGGAAATCCCATCTCCCCTCTTGTAATTGGATCAAGGTTTAAGAGTTGACACCCCCTGTTACACCCCCATGTTCCCTTATTGGCTGACCCATTGTCGCCACCTCTTGATTCTCCCCTGTTTATAAGTTGTTGCACAGCTTTGTTCTGGGCTCTCTCTGGGCAGCAGTTGTCTGAGGCGGAGCTCCTTGTCGGACTCCCCTTTAATAAACCACTGTTAACCCTGCTTGAGAGAGTCGACCCTTTGTCCGTTGCCGTAGTTGTGACACCATCGAGTCCAGTTGCTGGTGTGGGGAACCAAGGCCTCACAGGGAGGAGGCTGCTTGTCCTGCCTGCAACCCCGACCAACTTGCGTCCGCCGCAGTGTAAGGCTGAGCTAGCCTGTGGCCAACGCCTGCTAGGCATGAGGGACACTGCGACAGGCAGAAGGTGTATTTATCCAGATCCTGGTAATAAAAGCACATGCATACACATGTGAGCAAATAACATTCATTCCCTCATGGATCACACTGTCTGTAAAATACCTCATTTATTGAACCTCCTTAACCTTGTTTCCTAAGCTTATTGTCCATCAGCCAATTTTTACCTTTGTCTTTTTGTATTTTTTCATGTGACTGCACAAGAGATTGTCAGCTTTTGATATATCAAGTAGCCTGCCCTGAAGGCTACAACATAGTTGGAGTACTAAATGTACTCTAAGTTTGTAACACCGATAATAATTTCCAAGAAAAAACAAACAAACAAACAAACAACTAAAAAGGAAAACCAAGCCAAACCAAAGGATTTCTAGACATCTAGTCAGGTTTTACAGTATCCTTTGGGTTTTTTAGCTTCTCTGATCAAAGGAGTACTGTGAGTTGGAAGAGTGTATTTCAGAGAATCTTTCCCAGATTCAAGACTTCTGGTAGCAGCAATCACTATAACTGCCTTTTAAATGTCTGAAAAACTCACTGCATTAAATTTGAAAATAAATCAGAATAGACATCCTGACCTGAAGTAAAAACACTATCATAAACAAAACCAAAACAACACCACCAACAAAAAGGCAGAACAAGTGGCACTAATTCAGGGAAGTGATCTTACTGACTGGATGCCTGGGATGGTGTCCCTTGGACTTCTGTAAGCCTGCAAGCTTTCAGACACAGCTGATAACTGTTCTACCAACACAAAATTCAAAAATCAAACACTAAGTTTCTAGTATGGGTATACAAAAGGCATGAACCACCTGCAGAAAGGAAAAATGGGTACAGTGGATTACTAGGTCAAAGTTTCTGATACCTTCTTTCCTGAAAAGGCACCAATATGGCCCAAATGCTGAAATATACTACTAGTAAAAAGCTGAACACAGGGACTTCAGGTAAGAAAGACAACTTGATTCATCTTCTATCAGATGTGGCAAGCACTTACATACAGGCTACAGTGTTTGTTTCTGAACCAGATTCAAGCCAAAGAAAAAATATGCAGATGGGAAAAATAGAGATGGGCAAAAATGAAACTCCTTAGCTGTGTGATTAAAAACTACCCTGTATAATACAAAACACACAAACATTTTTCTAATGTAACTATCTTTATTTGTCAATATGACACTATATTGCTCACTTTTTCACATTGTATCATGCTAATATTTCAATTAAGTAACTTTTAAAGATACAGATTCATGACAACTGGGAAGTGAAATAAGTATGTGTTTAATGAAATATTTAGTTCAACTTAAAACATACTTTATGCTTCCTTTTCAAATTGTTTTTGTTCACCCAGTCCTTGTTTTGTATGAGAAGCAGTTCCATAATATTCTCCATAGCACTCTCTAAAATTCCTACAGAGCAATAAAAAGATTTCCCACAGCTGCAGTTATCAGCAAAAACATATCTATGAATTAGACCATACTAAAGGATGGGTCTATGTTGGTCTAAGTATTAGAAGGAGGGTAAATTTGTATGTTCCTACTCATCCTATAGTGTCCCACTTCCTCAAAAGATGACAATGAAAGTTGATCCATTCCTATTTAACTCACAGTACTGTTATTTGCCATGCATGGATTCACAACTGAATCCATGCACAATAAATTGAGAATCAGAATTACAATGTGCAATTTTTAATTTCTAATCCTGTTATTTCTTGTTATCTATGGCAATTATGTTCCTGTTAGCCACTCAGACATGCTTTGCATTTAATTCCCTTTGGCCTACAGTGAACTTTGAATTTAATTCTTGTGATAGAGACACAATTGGATTTATTAATGTAGTTCTACCATTCAAAAGAATCGCACACCTTAATTATAACAAACTTACAGACTTGCAAGCTTGACACCCCTCGATCTCCTCAGCTGTTGGATTATATGCATGTCCAGCTTGATTACATACATGGTCTCCAACCACAATGCTCTGAGACCATTGTTTTCTATGCTGAAAACATAGTTAATCATATTTCAAAATCTGATCAATGAAACTTCTCGTATAGCATTTTTTTAAAATGAGCTGTAGTGACCAGTGACAGGACCTAAGGGAATGGCAAGAAGCTGTTTCAGGGGAAGTTTAGGTGAGATACTTGGGAAAGATTTTTCAGTCAGAGTATGGTTGGGCACTGGACAATGCTCTCAGACATTTTGTGTGACTCTTGTGAGTGTCCTGTGTAGGGTCAGGAGTCAGATTTCAGTGATCCTTCAATGAGTGAGTCCCTTCCAATTCAGGATATTCTACGATTCTGTGATTTTTTTTATTATTATTTTTTTTTTTAAATCAAAGGATGTAGATCTCTGAAAAAATCATCTCAATATAATCACACAAAGGGAAAGTTCTTTGAATTTTTCTTTTCCATATTTTTTAAAAACTAATTATAGTCTAAAACATGGCAAGGACATTTTGGAGACAAACAGTGATTTTATCAGCAATCTGCTCCAACAGCTTTGGAAACAGACACATTTATATGCACAGGATTCAGTCCAGGTTAACCTATTTACAATCAAATTTCCTCTCATTTTGTTAATATGTTTTTCAATAACTGTTACATCTCACATACAAGGTATCACACCATGATGCCAGATTATCCCACATCATCGTGTCTCACTGATTGTCTATATTTCAATGCCATTACCATCTCTCAAATGTGCCTTAGAATTGACTGTTCCCTAGATATTTCTCTCTTTCATTGCATTTCTAAAGCACAGGCTCTAGAGGTTAGTGTGTTTTTCCCAGCATGTATTGATACTGAGAGCAATATGAAACATAACTTCAAGTCAATCCAGAGAAGGAGAACATTTATTTGATAAGTCTTCGTGTACTTCAGTCTAAAAACCATCTACAAAAATGTCTCCTCTTTCCAGAAATTTGGAAAGTCACTTTAAAAATAAGACTGCTGCAGTTCTTTTTCTGTAGTGGGTTTTGGCAATCTGTCTCATGTCCCCAGAAAAGGCTTTATGGAGTAGCATTTTTTTTCAGACCTTTTCCTTTGAGATTTTTCTAGGAAGGAAAGACAAATGCCTTGCCTCTTACTAAGAAGTCACAAGTGAAATTAACAGTCCTTGGTGATGTTTCCTAAGGAATTTGTCACAGCACAATGTGGGTAAAGGCAGTCTCTTTAAGCGGTATTAGTTTTGCATAAAACTTGAAAAGGAAAAGAAAGTTATCAGTTTTAAATATGACACAGAATGAGGACTACATTATATGAAATGGTTCATAGCCTTAAAGAATTAATGGAGTCCCTTTGACAGTGCTAGTTGCAATAGATTATTTATATCCCTGACTTTACAAGCAGTCCATTAATAATAGCACTGTGTTGGAACTGACCAAGTGCTACTTAAGTTTCAGAGAACACTGCTCTTAGAGGTCTTTCTGAAACAGCACAGCCCTGTCATCAATAACTCACTCTGCATGTTGATGGACATCTAGTTGCAGCAACTCTGCTAACTGCACCTCTGATATCAGTACACGGGCCAAAAAGGTCTCAGGAAGGCTAATCACAAGTAATTTCGAAATAAAAATAGTGACATTTAAAGCAGTAGAGAAAGTAATGTATTCAATGGCCCTACTCCCTGCCCGCAATCTAATCACATCAGAAGATTAAAAGATGAGGAAAAGGGCATTTTAATCTCTGAAGATTGATGGAAAAGGAAGGTCAAGTAAATTGTCTGAGTCTGTATGAAAAGTTTGTAACAGTTTTTCAGGATCACAGCTCAGTGGCTCAATTTAACTGATTCAAGAAGCCAGTCTCTTTAAGTAAAACATGAAGATTAACCCTTTACCTTGATACATTTGACATTACCTCAAAAATACAGAGCAATGTACTGTCTGATATCCCCCAATTTAGTTTGTGTGCATATTATAACTGAGACCAGCAGCTGCAGCCAGAATCTTTGTGTTCTTTATTTTGTAAGGGTGGAGACACACAATTCCGGATCTCAACAGTAAGTTTAGAGTTCGTAATCGCCTTAAATAATAATTAGTGCCTGGTGCACTAAAATGGTGACCCACTTTGAGGTCACCCTCAAGAAACAGGAAAGGATATTTCTTTCAAACTATTGCAATATTGGCAGTTTCTGTGGGTGAACAATGAGATGGAAAAAGGAGTAAATGAGAAACATTCAGGTTTTGGACAAACAACAAAACCTGGTCTTGCATGAGAAATTCATGTTTTCCAATCAGGCTGCTGAAGTGGAATAAAAAATCCAGAGAGGTTAAAAGCTAAAAAAAAAAAAAAAGGCTAAAGTGCTGGACAGATTATCCATAGACAGCTGGGTGTTTCCAAGGTAACGCAGCTATTTGTCTGGTAGGACATTCTTCAGGTCTTACAATACAAAACAGCGTGAAAGGAAATCACCACAGCCAGAGTTCAATGGGATGTCACTCACAGCCCTGTAATTTCTCCAGCATACAGAGGCTCTATTTCCTACACCACAGAGCTTTCTTTCTAAAAGGTCTTGCATATCAGTAACAGTGCATTCAACAGAAGAGCATGCTGCACTGCATATTTTTCTGACGTCTCCCATTTTTTCTGTATGTCTCTTATTCAAACAATTGAACAATGCAGAAGAAGGGCAGAGAAGCTGCTGGTAACACAGACAGACCAGCCCATGCACATGAGAGAAGCACAAAAGTATAGTAGTTTGTCTACAGCAGATACCTGCTTCTAAAATGGGAGGAGTCTGGAGTGGGGAGGAAAAGATGGGGAAGAGCAGAACAACTGTGCATCTGATGTATATTGTTTTCTTCCAGAAAAGGTTGTATAGTTAAAATTTAGAAAATAAATACAACCAAAATTGCATTGTGATCTAAATTTAGAAAATAGAAAAGTGATTGAAAAGTAGGATTTTTTTTTTCTATTTTTTTCTTTTCTATTTTTTTTCTTTTTTTTTTTTTTTCTTTTTCTGATCTAATATTAGAAAATGCTTCCTACCTAGAGTTAGGCTTCAATTATGTAATAACTTCAGTTTCTTCAAACCATTAGCTCTCATCAGTCTCATGACTGCCTCACTCTAATTTAGCTGTTACATCAGTGCCTGGCAATAAAATGTCCTGTTAAGCATATGGTGCGACAATATTCCAAGTCTAAAACCTTCTAACCTTTCCATGCTCTTTCATGCTGGGGTGGAGAAAAGTTCATTAGATAAGTCTAAAGATAATATCCATTCCAAAATATCTGTTCTCAGGACAGCATGTAAGGGATGTAATGGGAAAAAGTGTAAGATGAATAGAGAAAGTTGAAGGTGATCTGTATAGCTTTGTACTATTACATCAACACAAACTTTATTGATAATAACACAGCAAATAGGTTTAGACCTAGAGGAAGTGGTGGCTTTTTTTCTTCCAAAAAGATTCAAAATGCTCTCACAGATCAAAGTGTTTATTTTTCTAATAGATTTTTAACTTTTGAATTCCTAGTCTGATAATATGCAATGAATTAGAATCTTCAGGCCTAAATTAAAATACATGAGATTGATCAAAAGTGAGATAAAAATATTTACTGATTATTCTGGGCAGTTTTGTTGCATGCACTGAATTATGTGAAAAAAACATGCTCCGACCAGTGTCAGCAAACTTCCCACATAGATGTTGGAAATCTTTTCACTGTTTAAGTAAAACTGCCTGTTCACATACTGTGGAATATAAAAACCTCTACTGAAAAAGAAAAAATATATACTGTATCATTTATCTATTAATGAGACATTTTTAAAAACTGCTCCTGTCTTTAAAGGCAGGCATATTAGACCATGAATAAGACATACATTTTATGTGCAATTCCAAGTGTATATTTAATGCAAAGAAAAATGTTTCTTAACTCTACAGCTTAAGAAATATACTTTGAAAGCAACTAAAATAAGGAAAATATGGTGTACAAACACAACTTGCACAATCTATTTATGCAGAGAGAGGAAAAATATTTGGTCTTTCTAGGTCATTCATCTAAAAATATTTTTTATAAGTGCTGAGGGAAAGTGGACATAAGATCTGAGAAGGAAAAAACAGCAAGAGAGATATTCAGCAACCAGAAAAATATAATGGATTTGTTCTGTAGTCCTACATTGTTACTAATAGCATTAAAAAAGAAATTGAGACCTTAGACTTTATTTTTTTTTGATTCAAGAGAGACAAAAAAGCCCAGACCCAATAGCTTAACATTTTGGTTTGTATTTACAGCATACAAAACAACAAAATCCTCTCATTGCTCCTGGATCACAAAGGCCCTCTAAGGAGAAGCAACCTAACAGAAAAAGTCTGTTCTTAAGACAAATTTCAAAGAAGGGAAAAAATTGACAGCTGAAATTACTGGAAGATATTTCTAGTTCCTAAGAAAGGATGATAGAGGTTTGTAAATTCTTCATCTTGCTGCGTGTACTGTTCTTTATACAATTCTATTTGTGGCAGTACATATGAGGGTTTTTTTTTGTTGTTGTTTGTGGGTTGTTTTTTGTTTTTTGGTTTTCTTGTTTTGTTTTGTTTTTTTTTTTTACTTCATTTTTAGGCACAGATACCCTTTGGAAGAGCGAAACTGCAAGTCAGTGGAGGTAGCTAAAGAGAGTCAATAAATCACAGATCCATGCTGACTACTTTTTCTGCCTTTTTTCTGACACTATTCTGCATTTATTCTCCCTCTCCTAGGAAAAGGAAATTAGCTTATTTGCTTAGCAGCACTTTTCAATTACCAGTAAGTCCTCAACAACACTGAAAATAAAGTACAGGTCATAGCAGCCTGTTTATTGTTGTGTCTTTGCTCCTTGACAATAAACAGAAAGCATACTATACTTCCTATCTTTTGGAGCTCTTCAAGAACCACTTAATGTCAGTTGCAATTTTCCCATCTAGAAAGACAAGTATGCATCATAGCAAAGTGCAAATTGTAAGTGCAAATAAATTCTAATACTTCCAATTATGTGTTTAGTATTGGAAGAATATGGGAAATAGAAGTTCTGCATAATTGTGGGGAAGTTCAAAAAACACTATCTGTTTTTAATATCATACCTTTACTATTGCTAATTTCCAACAACTACAAACAGCAGGACAACAGACCTTTTTTTTTTTTTTTTTTTTTTTTTTTTTTTTTTTTTTTTTTTTAAGTAAATGTATCACAGAAACTAATTACAGAATAATGTATCTGTGGACCTGTGTAGCTATGGTCAGTGCTGGCCAAGGCCCCTCATACAACTTATAATTTAGATACAATACTGCCATCAAATTCCAGCATTTCTGACAGAGTCAAACCTTAAAGCCTTATAAGTTTAAATCAGAAAGTGACACCAAAATATAATTTTTTTTTCATAAAAAGGATAGTGATGCTTCATAATTTAATGTGTATTTGATTAAAATCCAACAACAAATAATTAATAGAATACTAAATCTTGGAATATATATTGACATGATTTCATATGAAGTTTTATACTTAAAATATACAGAAACAGTTCTAAGGAATGTATCTTATATATTTCCACCAGTTTTCCTATAGAGCGTTTTGGGGTTTTTTTGTGTAGTGTATCATTTACACAGGGGCAAACCTTTGGGGGCTCATAGGCTTTGAAAACACTGACAATCTGAAGAAGACATGTCAGCCTTTATCATCAGTCCTTCCTTTAAGACATGGAAAAGGTTGCCTCACCGGTTTTTTTATTCTGAATACTTGCAATTGTGTTACCCTTACATCATAAATGGTAAAAACTCTTATTATTATTATATGTCCACAGCAGGACATAATATGGAAATGTCCTCTGTACCCCACAGAGCACAAGAATGTAAATTTTCAGGCTGTGAAGGAAGCTTACATTTCTTGAAGTATTTTACTTTTAGTATTTCTATCTCTTAAAAACACAAGATTGTGCACAAAATTTTAGCTTTACTTAAAAAAGGTAGAAGCAGGAAAGGAGGGGAATATAAAGAGAATTATATGCATTCTTGTCACTGGTCTGAACAAAGGAAGACAAGTAATACCTTATAGGAAACAAGCTTTAGTTTTTTGTTTAATTAGCAAGTTGAGAAGCATGGAGATCCAGCTGTTTTTTCTAGGTGCTGCAATAAATACTATTTCTTGGAATTGTGCGTCTACAAACAAATCACTCATTCTACTGCAATACCCACCTAATGCCAAAGACTATTTTGTCCTAGAAAAAGCCACTGCACTTCCTACTGTTTTACATGGGTCCCAAACGGTTTTTGCTTTAATCAAGAGAGGTTTGGTTTCAGTTTCTGTTCTGAGAATGGGGTGGTTTTAGAGTCTTTTTGCCTTCTGCAAAGCCCTGAGCTAGACGCAAGAAAGAGACGGAGTCTTCAGGTTCTGATTTTTCAAGGTTGCATGCTTCGTTTATTGTTTCTTATCTTACAATTTTCTCGGTGCCCCACAAAGATCTTTGCAGCTCCTCAGGCGTCTGGTGACTCCTCCCACGCAGGGCTGTCTCTTATCTTTTATACTAATTGCTATGTATTCTTTATTTATCATTAGTTGCCAATACCTATCACTTATACTAAACAGGTCATCTCTACTTTGACCCAATCTCTTTAAATTACTTTGTGCCACCGTCACTGCTGAAATGGAGTGAGGGAAGAAGAAAGAAGAAGCAGGAGACAACGCCCCAAATCCTCCATCTTGCCCCCATTCACCTCAGTGCTAGAAATCTAAATCTACTGTTTTTTCACCCTGTGATAAGCTAAACTACTATCTTCCACACTCTTGTGGCCTGCAATCCCTCCCGCAGTTCAGGAAGCCTTTCCCATGGACTGGGATCAAAGCCAATGTCCTTCTGGGCTCTATGCCAGCGTCCCAGACTCACCCTGTCCAGGTCCCAGATCTCCCAGGGCAGCCAAAGGAATGCCCTGTACTCCAACATTTTGGAGCCAGCTAATATTTGGAAAGATAAATTCCACACAATCCCTTTGACAATGAGCTGCATTTTCTGCCCGCTGTAAATCATCCTTGGCTAACAGACTGTGGCACTTTCTGCATCAAATAGTAAAGCAGGAGATCCTCAAGAGTTCTAGCCCAAGCAGTTCACTTCAAAAACAGGGCTATTGAAATATCTGAGATATTGAGAAAAGGTTCAATTAGATTTGCAGGAGGTTGTTTTTTCTTATTAAAGTATTAGTAGGTCAGTATAAACCCAGACTGAAAATTTGGAGTCAGTGTAGTTTTCTACTCTGTAACAGACACTGATCAGTTCTTCCTCTCTTTGTGGACAGTAACTCTCTAACTTTACAAGAAGTCCTTGGATATTGCAGTTACAAACACTTGGTTTCTTTAGAAAATTACAGTCATTATTTCTCAGACCTGGTGAAATATTTTCCGGCCAGCTGCTTATCTAAATGCATTGCATTTGTTTGCTACAAGCTGCCCAACTCCACTGCTCTAGAACAAAATCATTAAAGAGTTTAAGAACCTAGTAAATCCATACCTATATTGCCTCACTGTACAGGTCATAGCCTTTGTAAGCTGCTGTAGATCAGTACTATAACCATCACAAATGGTTTGAAATAGCCAAAAAAATCTTCAGTTTTCTGTTCTTTCTAGTTCCATTTGAGGGAAAGCTTACTTTTCAGAGACAGAGGAAAAAAGGTGAGTTGCCCCTCAATCTTTTCTACCGGATATATACTACTAATTGTATTGTATTTTTAATTGTATTTTTATTCAATGGCTGCACTTAGAAAATTTACCATCTTCTTCAAGTATGGAATCAAACAGCATGTCAGAAGAAAGAAAATTGGGGTGGATTTTAACTTTCGGTACTGTTTGGTGAAATCTATAACTATTTTTACAATAAGTTTTTAATAAGAGAAATAATGTTAATTTTCCATAACTGAACGGCTCCTTATGTATTGTTTGTTCAATACATTGTTACTTGAAATCTGCAGATATATCTCTCCTAATCACTTTAGAAAAGTGAAAAATTACATTGACTTTCAGAAACAATATGCTCAAAATTATGTCTAATTTTCATTCTTACAAATTTGAGTGAACTCTTTTAAAAAAGCAGAAGTCTTTGTATTTGGTAACTCTCAAGATAAGACAGGATGTACAAAAATTGAAGTTTTCATGTAAAAATTTGTTCCTCAAATTGACCCCTAATAACACTTATTTTTATCCAGAAAAAGGACAATAAAGCCTTATAGGGCTAACAATTTTAATACATGCAGTTTTTCAAGAATACTACACCATTATTTATTAAGACTGATCTCTTGATATGTAAACTTTGATATAATAATTTTGTTTTGCTCTCTCAATTCTTGACAGATAGGATTACATCAAAACTATTTTGAAAATTACACAGCAGAAGTTTTCTTCAGCAATGTAAATAAAGTAAACATACCGTAGAGACAGTATTCAAATTTAAGGCAATTCTACTACAAATATAAATAAACAGTAATTTTTAGATATATTCATTAATGGAAGGTGGATATAAAAGCCAAAACTACATCTGATCTTCATTGGAAATGCCACTCTTGCTATGGTTATATGAATATTTAATATTAAAAAAAAATCAGTGAATGTTTTTTATTTTAGTCTAAAAGAGTCATTTTCCTATGTCTGTATCATACTCGCTAAAATAAAATTATGCAAGAAGGGATCATACAACTACACATCAAACCTTGCTACACAAAATATTCATGAAGAATTACCTATTCCTCCTTAAATTTTCAATATGCAAAAATATAAGTTCAAAAAGAAACCAGATAATTACTGTAAGTCAATCTGATTTGACCAAAAATCAGAACCAAAAAAAATGAAGATAAGCATCCTCAGTTGCTCATATAATCTTAGAAACAAGTACTTTTACAATAGTTTATATCCTTTAACAATACACAAAAAAGAGGCTGGTGTATCTGCAAGCAGGTTTAGAAGTCTGGATAGAGCTTCACAGTACAGATATAGAATATCAAGTGAGATGAACAGTGCCCTGAAAGTGAAGGTAAAATATTTGTATTGGAAAGATCAGTGTTCAGAGGATCCCAAAACACTGAAAAAAGAAGGGAAACTGTATTTCCTTTGAACTTTAATCCAAATTTATTTTTGAAAAGAGAAAAAATAAAGCTGTATCCTCACTTACCAAAAAATGTGTCTTAGCTGTGCTCACCATTTATAAAATTTATATAATTGAGATTAGTTTTAGCTCTCACACATTACACACAGGCAGGTATGAGCAGTAAATAAAATAATAATGGCAACAAGCCTTCTAGGTTTCTCATGGCCAGATAAATTCAGTAGTGAAATTTCTGAAGAATCTCAAACCTTAGTTTATGTAAAATCTTCAGAGCTGTAATTAAACCCTGTCAGGAAGTAATATAACACTGTTATTTGGAAGAAATTAGATGGAAGAAAATAATGTGTTTTACTCTCTATTCTTACACTGGCTTTCTGCAAATGTGAGGTGAAAAATCATAGCTAACATGTCTGGTTTTCCCAAATATGTAGAACATATGGAATTAAAAGGTTCTTATTATTTCTTCAGTAGATTATATGATCCAGTCATACCATAGTGTATATTCAGCTGCTGAGTATATATTTTTGTCATGTTCTATGAGATGATAAAAGTACTGTAACTATATCAGAACTGTAAGTGGAATAACAGCAGACTAAATGGTGATAAAGCAGCTGGTACACAAAATGAGTGTGACTTAAATTTGAAAATATCCATATACTTATTTGTGCGAGAGAGAAATGTAATCCAATTTGTGATTTGGATCTCTGATGCTGCAGCTGCCATAAGAAAGCTTCCAGCATATTCTTCAACCACACTACTCTGCATTTTAGCTTCTCAAGATCAAAATGAATGATAATTGTCTTCTTGGTAAAATCCTCTCTTTAATAAAAACATTTCCTTTCCCTAAGTTCTTCCTTTTACAAGAACAGTGATCTTCAAAAGAGCCCTTTGCCCAATTGCAGAGATCTAGATTTGTTACAATTTTGTTAGGTGAAGAGGGAATTACCAGAAATTCTTTCCTAGGTGCTGACTTGACAGGCAAACTCATTTGGTCTTGAATTACTGGTCAATACACCTCATTCCCTTGTTCTGGCTACCTTTGGGGAAAAAAACCAAAACAAAACAAACAAAACAAAACAAACAAAACAAAACAAAAAAGAACCAAAAAAACCCAAAAAACCCCCAAAAAACAAACAAACAAAAAAACCCACAAACCCACACCACCACAACAACAAACAAACCCTAAATATGATTTTCAAGTGTTACAGGTGCTTAATTGCACAGTAATTCAAATTTCCTTTCAGTGGCTTAATTGCAGATTTAAATTCAGATACAGTGGCATTCCTGCTTTTCTAGTGAAAGCTGTGACCTAAAACAAAAACCATGACCTTTGAGCATCTGGCCCTTGGATTTTTACCTTACAGCTCTGAAATCCTCCTTCTTCATTGATGGGTGTTCAGCTAATTGATTTTTTTATTGAAACTGAAATCAAGAATTTAAAAGCAGCTTTCTGAAATCTGTCATTCTCAGAATGAATCACAGAGAGGAATCATGCTAACGAACCAATCAGCTCCTACCATATGCTGACTTTCCCTAGCACGTTGAAGGTCAGAGGTCTCCAAGAGGTAGAAGTCTTTAAGTGAAGTTTGCTTCTCTTAGATAACAAATGAGAATGATGAGAAAGAATTGCCTGGACAGTCCATTGTTTTCCAGAGAAAAGGAATGTAAACTCTCTCTCTGATCAGATTTCTATACAGCCTTACCCAGTGACATTCTAAAAGCAGTAAAAAAGCTGAGGAATATAAAAGTTCTATTTATAGAGCTCCCAACTTATCAGATAGCGTGGAAAGCAGATTTTGAAATATGCAAGCATTTCACATAAATCATATTCCTACCTACAGGAGTAGAGGTGTGATAAAAGACCAGCACACAAGGCTAGACTCCTTCTTGGACTCTATTTCAATGACATATCAAGCACTTCAGCTGTAGTTTCACCCTGACATTAGGATTTCATTAGTTTATTATTTACTCAGATGCCACAAAATAATCACTTTGGCTAATTGTATGTATGCAAAGCGAGACTAGATCGCCATACCCTCAAATTTGTCTGGAAAAACACAAAATATTTTAAGAATAGAGTCAGTAATTAAATAATACTCAACACCATATTTAAACAGTCCATGACAGCTAATGACAGCTGCATAGCTGTACGAGCTCATGCATACTCAGAGATATTTTTAAACTCTGGCTGCTGAAATCCCTCAAAATTACAAAAAAACCCTTCTACTCTTAAAATCTGCCATTTATAACAGATTCCAAAGTGCTATTTTTTCATAGTCAAATATATGTATATGCACACAAGCACATATTCAAAATCATGTATATATACTTGACATATATTTACAGGACAAAAAATAATCCAGTGTAAAAATGACTGTATAGGTACTGTGAGAAAGATTTTTTGAGTGAATTTCTCAATTTTGCAGGATAAAGATTTATGAAGACATTTTAAAATAAATGTCAGGAAAAATCAACCTTCTACACATCTCACAAACATGCTGAATTACTGGCATACTTCGTGTGGTTTACCATAAAATACAAAATATGTATTATTTTTAAAAAGTCAGAGGTCTTAAAGGCAGAAATGGATTAATTTACCATTGACCTAGAAACTGCTCCAAAACACTTCTATTAAGTGTCTGTGGTGGTTTCAGGCAGATTTTGGGAGAAACACTTCCACGGGACCCCCCCCTCCCCTCCCCCAACCGGTTCAGGAAAAGACTTCCTCAGAGAGAAGTGGAAAAAACCTGTTTATTAAACAGGCAAAGCACTCTCAGCACAATACCCGATGACACGAGCTTCGTGCTGCTTATGGAGGGATAACAAACTTAAAGAAAGTCTCCTCTTGAAGATAGTCACTGTGCTCCACCGCTCTGTCTCCGCTGGCATTCGGAGAAAAGGAGATGTGCAGGGCTGCTCTTGGTGGGGTGGGTCCCCTGTGGAGGCCCCGGGTGCTTCCCCCAGGTCCTTAGTCTGGAGAGGTTGGAACAGTTCCGAGGAGAGGGCAAAAAAGAAAAAAAGAAGGAAAAAAAAAGGAAAAAAAAGAAAAAAAAAAAGGCAAAAAGCTTCAGCTATTCTACAGCGTCTAACTACGCTAGCACTAAACTAACTAACTAACTAACTGCCGGGGAAAAAAACAACAGAGCTTCTTTTGTCTTGCAGTGTTCCAACTCCCCCGCTTCAAGGTCACTCCGAGGAGCAGAGTTTTCCTGGGGAAAAACAAACGGCGCTTTCCCTCCCCTTTGCACCCAATAGATGATTGGGGGATACACAGTCACCCTAGGACAGTGTCACAACATCATTATGGCACATCTTTAAAAATAGAATCAATTAAACAGTTAAAATACACAAGTCTTGCAGTGAAGGCAGAAAACAGTTGAGAGCCAGAAATGTTTGTCTATGCTACTAAGCCTGGTGACCACACAAACTGAACTACAGGTGCACCTCCATGCACCGCTTCTCTAAAAATGTATCTGACAATTGATGGAACAACAACTTTACTGATGTCACTTACCTTGAGAGAAAATTTTTACCATAAACTTGATAGATAGCAAATTTACAATCAGACTTTATTCCTGTGAAGATACATGGATGCTTATAGTAAAGGAATAAAATAAATACGTGGAAATAAATAGTCTGTCATAGATGGGGGATATTTATTTTTTAATTTTTTTTGCAGTGGTAGGATCTTTATCAAGTTAGTAAAATTATTTTATTAGAGAAATGGACAGATAACTCATCCTTTTAATTTCTATTTTACAATCGATAAATAAGAACATGGATTTTTCCTTGAGCATTTTCTTTGTACTTCTTGAATTGCCTTTTCTCCTTAAATGCTTAAAAAACCTAAGTACAATATTGTTCTAATAAATCCCTTCACAATTACTCTAGAGACAGAGTCACAGACCATGCATGGAGTCATGATGATTTAATTTAGTAATTCTGATTGACTGAGAGAGTGCAAGCTGCTCTTTCCCCAGAAGGTTGTTTGAAGAGATAAATTCTTGATACAGCCCACTGAACATAAATGCAAACAGGATCAGGAGCTGGTATTAGAGGCTATAATGTACATCAGATCTCCCTCTTTATAAAGGAAAGCAAAGAGCTGATGCAAATTGCAGCAAAATATAGACTATTAGGGGGAACATATATTTTCCCTTTATTGCTATTTTTAGCAATAACATGTAAAAGTTCTTACAGATAAACATTGAATTTAAGTAGAATATGCCTTTATGAAGAGAGAAGGGCAATTAAAAGTAATCAAATGAACTCTTTCACTTGCTGAATAAAAAAGATTGTTATTTTACAAAGATTAGATACTAAATTTGACAACAGTAAATTACTGATCGATCTTTGCTTTCAGAGGTTAAAGTTTCCCTCTAAAAATTGCCTTTCAGTGATAAAAATTCTTAAGTAATGGAAGGAGAGTTGGTTTATGAATCTCCTCACAAGCCAAAGAAACCACCAAAACCCAGAGGATTAAACTTTGCCGAAATCTCAAAGTTGCAGTGGAGCTGGGCTGCTCAAAAGAGGGAATTCTACCACATTCCTAGTCTAAGGAGATGAACATACACACTACTGTCATCAGATGTGCTGATGTGATTTATTTGAGACACAAATGTTGATGCTGATCTGTTCCTTCAAGCAACAGATGTCTGTATATGCCTATTTAGTGTAAGTTACTAATTTCATTCTTTAGCTAAGCACAGTTTAGCAGATATTTAGTTTTATGCTTCACTGTTCATCACATTGCTAGCCAATCTGTTTAAGGTTTCAGGTCAACAGAGACCATATTATGTTTTCAAACCTTATGAGATACAGAATCACAGAATCAACTAGGTTGGAAAAGACCTCTGAGATCATCAAGTCACCCTATGACCTTGTCAACCAGACTATGGCACTAAGTGCCACATCCAGTCTTTCCTTAAACACCTCCAGGGATGGTGACTTCACTGCTTCCATTGGCAGCCCATTCCAAAGCCTAGTGACCCTTTCTGTGAGAAATTTCTTCCTAACCTTCAGGTCCAACCTAAACCTTCCCTGGCACAGCCTAAGTCTTTGGGCTCTTGTCCTGTGGTTGCCTGGGAAAAAACCTAACCCCCACCTGGCTACAGCCTCCTTTCAGGGAGATTTAGAGTGACAGGGTCTCTCACTGAGCCTTTTCTCCAGGCTAAACATCCCCAGCTCCTTCAGCCTCACTGGACTGGTGTTCCACATCCTTCACCAGTCTTGTTGCCCTTCTCTGAATGCACTCCAGCATGTCAACGTCCTTCCTAAACTGAGGAGGCCAGCACTGGACACAGCACTCAAGGTGAAGCCTCACCAGTGCCAAGTACCAGGGAACAATCCTTTCCCTGCTCCTGCTGGCCACACTGTTCCTGATACAGGCCAGGATTGGCCTTCTTGGCCACCTGGGCACACTGCTGCCTCATGTTCAGCTGCTGCTAATCAGTAGTCCCAGGTCCCTTTCTGCCTGGCTGGTGTCCAGCCAATCTGCCCCAGCCTGTAGCCCTTCATGGGGTTGTTGTGGCTAAAGTCCTCGACATAGCGCTTGGTCTTGTTGAACCTTGTATCGCTGGATTCAGCCCAGGGATCCAGCCCAGCCAGGGTCCTTCTGCAGGGCCCTCCTACCCTCCAGAAGATCAATACACACACCCAACTTGGTGTCTGAGACTTTCCTAATGGTAGACTCAATCCCCTCATTCCATTCATCAATAAAAACATTAAACAAGATCCAGAGCTGATCCATGGGGGATGCCACCAGGGACGATCCACCAACTGGATGCAGCACCTTTCACCACCACTCATTGGGCCCAGCCATCCAGCCAGTTCTTACCCCAGCAAAGGGTCCATTTGTCTAAGCCATGGGCTGTAGCTTTTCCAGGAGTATGCTGTGAGAGACAGTGTCAAAGGCTTTGCTGAAATCCCAGCAGACAACATCCACAGCCTTCCCCTCATCCACCAGGTGGGCCACCTTATCATAAAAGGAGTTCTGGTTGGTCGGGCAGGACCTGACCCTCCTAAATCTATTCTGGCTGGGTCTGATCCCCTGGATGTCCCCTTGAGTGTGATGATACTCAAGATAATACAAAGCTATTGACTGAGTCAACCTGGAACTCATGTTCCCAACCAAATGAAACAGAGGTTCAATTACTAACCTGAAATAATCTTCTGTGTCTACTATTAACATAAAAGTATGGCAAGAAGAAACAGTTTCCATAACAATTCAAAAGAATTTTTTTTTGTTTTATAAAAACCATATATTAATAGTTTTTATTTGCACAGAAATGTGAGATGCTAGTAATAATTTTCTCCATATAATATTTATTTTTATAATAGAGTCCTAAGAAAACAGTAAACCACACTCCAAATAGCATGCATGGAAGAGATTAATCTAAAGTGACTGTATGACATTAGAGGATCAACATAGTCTTTATCAATAAAGTTGTATTGACAAAGGTTAGCTCAACACTGGGCAGCTTATGTTCCTCGACTCCTTCAAAGAAATACGCTCTCCCAGAACTTGATTTGGGACTGACAAATCTTGGCCCTTATCCTGAAATGCTGTTTATCAGGTCCTGCCATTAGAGAAATCAAGCCTAAATTAGTGTTTTGTTTTCTATCAGGCAAGCTGAAGCAGAATTCCCTACTGTCTCAACTCACTTTGGTTTGCATCATAATTTCAGGTGCCTCACTACCTCCTGGATAAAATGAAACGAAAAGATGACCTGTGAGAGTGAATCTGATGCTTTCCATTCCTTTGTGGATGTATAGCCTGAGGATGTGATGACCTATTCCAAAACAACTTCCCCGTGGATGACACAGACTGACTTTTGACTTTTACCCTGCCACACTAGCTATTAATGGAGACATAAACATATGAATCCAAATCAAGTACCTTCCCTTACTCCATGGTTAGGCTCTGAGCACCAGAAAATCCCTGAAGATAACTGCACCCTCAATGCATTTTCAGAGCTACTGAAATCTCCTCACCATCCTTAGCAAAGCTTTGTTCAGTGCCAACACTGTTGAGGCTGATGGCG
Source organism: Riparia riparia (assembly GCA_020917445.1). Lineage (NCBI taxonomy): Eukaryota > Metazoa > Chordata > Aves > Passeriformes > Hirundinidae > Riparia > Riparia riparia. The sequence continues at coordinate 3,772,737 of JAIXNV010000055.1, forward strand.
TAGACAGTCAATCCTCACACTGTGCCACGACAATGCATGCAGAATACTTAATCACAAAATAAATAAAAATTAATTTATGCTTTGTTAGGCCTGTAAGTAGGAGTAACACATATCATAGGAATAAGCACACTTAGTCGTGCAGAACTGTAAAACTCCTCTTAGTGTAATAATAACACAGAACACTTAAGTTTCTATGAATCATTCATTCTAATTCTTTCAGTAAAAATACTGAATCCATATTCTTGTCATTAGTTTACATCTTTGAGTGAATCACAATTCAACTGAATTATGCCAGCTGTCACTTTAAAACAATTGTAGCCTCATGGTCCTCCATAAATGTTCTGCTAAGCATAACTGCCAATTGAATATTGAACTAGATGGGATAGAGGAGGCAAAATAAAATTTATTTACTTAAATCTCTACTAAGAAATTTAGGTTTAAAAATATTATGATGTATATTAACACTACTGCATTCAAAATGAAAATACAACCTTATAAATAAAGGTAAAATTATTTACATTAGTGCTTCTATCACAGTAATTTCCCCCCAAAAGACATATCTATAGAAATAGTTCTTCATGAGTTCCTCAGCAAAAACTTTATTCACATCTCAAAGTATTTAAAACCATTAAAAACACTTAAGCACTTATTGCTCGCCTTCGATTGTAGGATAGTTCAAATACGCCAAGGATTTTGCATTTTCTGCTTTCCTCTGCTTTCTTTCCTTGCTTTAAGACAAATGTAAGTGAAAGAAGAAATTTTCAGGTTAATCTCCCACCTTTCAACATCCTCAGCTCATGATGTTGATAGTGAATAGATTACGAGTACCAGGTAGGCAACAGATCCTTGTGCTTTATGAATTTCTAAACAATGACCTTGAGGACAAAGTGCTTTATGTAAAATAAAATTAATACTGTTCTAGGATGGTAGCATCCCCTACTTGGTCCAATACGCAGCCAATCAAGAAGATGGTGGCAGTATTATCTAGATCTGAGACAACTATTAGGAATAGGTTTGAAATGTACAATGAAATCAGCAAATTACTTATACTCTCCTCTCAGACAGTGATGGGAAAGTTTCATCAGTGCTGCTTAGCAAGATTGGTAATATTCATCAAGGGAAAATCCTTGCCTATCCAGATTATCATCACAATTTATGCAAGATGTTGAGAACATTCCTCCACAGAGAAACAGTCTGTGCTCTCTTAGAACAGGCTATGCCTGTTCAGTTCCAGTTTTCCCTCTAAGGAAAACATATTATCTGAAACTCTATACACCTTGTATTCAGTTGGGCCAACCAGTATCAAACCATCATTAATGTGTAATAATCCTTAGTATCCTTACTAGTCTGGAAAGTACCAGTACATTTCTTTATTTCCCATGCAAATTATGGTAAAATAATCCAACACTGAAAGCTCTCCTGAAATGGAGGCAGAAACATGGCTTCTAGCTATAATTCAGAAACTGTACCATGATCCTATTTCTGGAATAGGAGTAAAACACTACTATTGCTATTTCTCCTGCTGGCCCCCTACTTTTATTGGTCACATCCACTAAGCTGCAAAAGAAACAGCTCCCCTGCTTCTGGAAGAAAAAGAAAAGGTACTTTCTTTTTCTCATCATATTGTAAAGTAGAAGTGGCCACACTCCACATGACAGGAATTCCACATAGGAAAGTTGCATTGACTGCACTGCTTGGTTACTGTCTACTTTCAACAAATAAAATAATGGTATTATGTAGAAAAAATGTTTTTATGAAAAGCAAAAGCAAAATCTACATAAATTTTTTCTCAAGACAAAGACTTATCTTTCTATTTTGTTGTATCTATGCATTTAAAAGATCCTGTATTCTTCACTTATTCTACTTGTATTTTTTGAGTAAATAACATAATTTACAAAGTCTCTACTACTGAAAAATAATATGGCCAGTCCTGTGCTCAATTACTTTCTTAATTGATTTGGGTTTTTTTGTTTGTTTGGTTGTTTTTTTTTTGTTTTTTTTTTTTTTTTTTTTTTGTTTTTGTTTTTTTTTTTAACGTGTGTGTATGTATGTGTATACAGCTTGTTTCAACTTGAGGCTTTTGTCAAGAAGGATTAGTTTTCCTGATTTCTACTACTGTATTCATGGTAAATAGGTTTATCTTAGAACCCAAATGGTTCTAATTTTTTTTTTCCCCTTAAGCAACCTGTGTTTCTTCCCAGAGAAGGATGAAAATGTAGATCAAAACAGTCAGTTAATATTCAGTAAAGTCACCCTTCCCACTTCACTGCATGCAGAGCAGATTTATAAAAAGTATCAGACCATTTTATTGATTGGCTGGAAAAATAAACTATTGAAAACATGAGGCCATGCTGCACTACTGATTTTTAAGCAGGAGGAGGGTAAATGGTGGGGCAGCCCCACACCTGGAGCAGCTCTCAGCACAATCCCAGCTAAAACTCAGAGGTCAACCAGAAAATAAGTACCTTTTCAGAGATGGTCTATGTGGCCTAGGTGTGGATTGTGGTTAAAACACTGTCTTTATGAGCTCTGATGGCCACAAATTACAGTTCTCTGGCACAACAGAATTTTGCAAATAGAAAAAACTGACTCTGGTGCAAATAAAATTATTTCTCTATCTACCCAAGGCACATTAAATACTTCACAGTAACACAATCTTATCTGAACACTTCAAAATGTTCTTATTTTCCTGACAGACTGAATCATTCTCTTATACATTTGGAGTCCAAGTGCCACATTTTCACCAGTTTAGTAAAATGATTAAACTTATTAATTGCCAGTATAGCTGAACTGATTACCAAAGGCTCACACTCTCCATTCTAGAAAGAACTCTACTAGATTAAAATTATTGTCAATTTATTTGGCATAGCATGTTTTAATGTATAAAATTTTCAAATATTTCTCCTTCACAATTTTATTGTTGTGTACAGAGAAAGTAATATTTTTTATTACTGTCAGAAAAACACTGCATTACCAGATCTGCATTTGAGCAGAAAAGCTCTAAGTTTGTTCACACCAAATATCCAGTAAAAATACATGCCACAGAATAATGAATTAAAATAATACTAAATAACACTAACCTTGAATGTGAAAGCTAAAGATTCAGCTGGAACCATGACACCACGTACTACTGCAATTTGAGGATGTTTTTTCTCCCTCTACTGCACATGCCTAGTTCCTAAGTTGGAACCTATTAGCAACTCCTTTTACTTTCCATTTAGGTCTGTGCTTAGCTCTGGGCTCTAGATGCGAGCTTAGATTAATAACTGAAATTTGTAAGAGCTGGAAATACTGTTCACAGATACTGAAAGAGAAAAATAGTCCTTTTGAATCTGAATTCTGTTGAAATAAACATCATGTATAATGTGAAGATACTTTAAATGTTCAGGAGTTGTGCCTGTTAGTATTCACATGTGTTACTATATACAAACAACAACAAAGTATTGGATATGACAAAGACCAACATAAGGTTAAGTTTACTTTAAATGACCAGAGCAGTATTAAACAACTTTCAGAGGCAAAATCTGAAAATTTGAAATAAAGTTCCTTTGTGCTGTGCTTTCATAAATAAAGGAACAATCCTCAAGGTCCCAATTGAATAAAAATATTTTTTCAGTGAATGAATGTTTCCAATTTCACAACCAATACTCAAGTTTAAACTATCTCCTTTCTAATCCAAACTTTTCTACCTGTATCATCATTATATGCAAATAACCATTAAATACAGAATAATACATGACCAAGCAGGGAGCAAGGCAATGTTACTACTTTAATTTTGCTGTTTAAAATGTTCATGAAAGATGCTCACTGTGAGACTCTTGGGAAACTATTTTATCCACCTCAAGTAGCAGAAATACCATCTTTTTATCAAGTTTCAATGAAAAATAAAGAAAATCACTGCTTTCTGTTATATAACTGCAGAAGTCTGTCAAGGTTGGCACACATAAATTGAGATGATAACATAGAGATATTGAAATATAAAGTACTAAATTTTGGTATTGCCTTGGTTGTCATAAAGTTAAACTTTGTTCATAACAGCATTACATCTCATTCCTTTCAGAAAATACATACCTTCTTTATATAAGCTCCTATCATATATAATTTTTTTCTATTTTAATTGCTTTAATAAAATATAGTCTAAGGATCAAAGCTTAAGCTTCTTTGAATTACAGCTGGTGGTTCAGGAGATACACTGAACCAAATCATGTTTTTAACATTTGCAGAGTTTCAGAACAAATTACTTGAGCAGAACCATGATACTAGGTATATCACAACTTCTAGGCAGTCAAAGATATGGATGCAATTAGGGACAGACATTGGAGCATCAAGAATCTTCAGATAGTCTGTCTAACCCTGATTAACCCTAGCCCAAGTGCTCGGCAAGATGCATCCTTGTACAGCCAGTCTGATTCCTTGGCCACTAAAATCCAACTTGGTCTTATTTCCTGAGAAGACCAGTGAAATCCTAGTGATAAAGTTACAACTTGCACACCTGTTGCTAGTGGAAATGAGTAAATACTCACAGATTTGACTCCACAAGATGAAGTCTGAAGAAGAGAGAACTTTATTGTTTACAAAGAACTCACTTTTATAGGTTTTGAAGAATGACCAGGAATTGGATGACAAGGCTACCACCTCTCCATCCCACTGGCCAAGCTAGAAATCCATCAGTTGACTGTCATCGGAAAGCAACGTGGAAAAACAAGATGTTTACATCAGAAAGCTGTGGGAAAATTCAGTCAGAGCTATAAATATCTCACAAAAGCTCACATAATATGGCAACACACACCTGCTCTTTGCTTCTTTCAGTACCATTTCCATTGCTAAAAGAATTAGTATGTTGTATTATTGAATGAATGCACAATTAACTCAACTGTTTAGTCATTACCTCAATGAACCATGACATCAGTAGGTTAATCACTCATTGCCCTCCATCAGTCCATGTTCAGGTCCTCATCTACAATTTTTGTATTTGTTCAGTTTTGAACATGCTAGACATTGCTTTTGCTAAGATTATTTTTACATATTTAGGTTAACTACCAGATACTCTTAAATTAAGAACTACTACTCTCTCCCAAAACTTTGCAAACTATTTAAACAAAAGAGATTCTCAGTCTCAAGGAGATTCAGTGTAACATATAGAAACAATAATATAGGTAGGAAAGCAAAAGTAAAAAGAGATCAAAATAAGTAACAAGAATCATATGAAGTCCTTCCCAGCAATTACATTTGTAAGCAAAGACTGAATTAACTCAAGAGGGAAAGAGAAGGTGGCACAAACATGGTGGTCAAAAGCTAGGAGACAAGGAACAATGAAACCAAGGCAAGAACTGGAAAGTTGCTTCACATCACTTTATATTGCACATATATAAATAAATAATGGGGGAAAGATTGAAAAGGGACATCACAGGAGAATACAGGCTCTCTTGGTTGATTTTTTTTTTTTTAATTTTATTTTATTTTAATTTTCAGGGATTCTTTTAGCACTGACAACACCAAGTTGTTCTAGAACATCAAACACATACTGTCCAGAATTAACAGCTTTACATTTCAACATCATTTAACTCTACATTTTTCATTATAGTATCCAGGATGCAACAGGAAATTTAGTTCTACTTTCCTTTTATTTAGTGACCCCTTATCTCAAAAATCTGCAGAAGAAATAATTTTGAATTATTTTTTTTTTTATATGTGGGATAATGTCTTCAGTAATCACAGGGATCACTAGTAGCGATAATACATATTGCCAAAAATATATATACTTTAGCACTTCCGTAAAGTATCACAAAATAAGATATTCAGTTCGGTATCACAACCATACATTCAAATTTTAGTGGCTTTTTTCAACTCAACATACTCAGAAAGAATACCAGACATCAGGAACTATGTTTAAGAGCATAGCTACAGGAGGCTGTACAGAATATTTAGATGTCAGTGTGTGAAAAAAGTAGTCATGCTGTAGAGGAACAGGCCTGGGGCACTCATGTCTCTGAATCACTGCCAGGATCAGCAGATCGTCACAGTTAGAAGGATGCCATTCTTTCTGCACAGCCCTCAACTATCATTTGACACCACTGTAAGAAGGGCAAGACAGTACAATTAAAAACAATGGATTTAAAAGGAGACAAGAATTAAATGCAATTATTGGACCTAAAGAACGCTGTACCTAGAATAGAAGTACCTGTAATAGAAGTTTGCCATTCATTTTATAGTTAACTTTTATGATCATCTTTGCTTCAGATTGCTTGATCAGGTTGTATACGCAGAGTATATTACATATTAAAGAATTCCTCTACAACAGCGTAAGTAATGAAAAAGATAAAGCTGTTAGGCAATCAGGAGCAGAAAGTATATTTAAATCCTGACTGTATCAGAGGCTGAGCTGAAAAAGCTGCTGCCACTTTAAGTTTGTGGGGTGTTTGATTTGCCTTGCAGGGCCAAAATGCTCTATGGACCATCTGGGGCAGGGGTGTGTGTGAGGGTTTTTTTATTCTTGTTCAATCTTAATGAAGGATTACATAGTTTTTCAGAGCCAAGGTACTGAAGATTACTTATACTGAAATGCTACTGGAAGATGGTTGTAATTAGATTGGTTTGCAATTAAGATACAGAGCACATAATATATTTTTACCTTTAGCTAAGAACACAAGCTTATTTACCTGGATGGGGCAAAACTTGGCTTAAAATTGAGAACCTTAATAATCCTTCCAATAGATTCTGCTGTTCTATCAATTGCACACATATTACTATTCACAGGAACCAAATTAAACATCAGCTAGCATGAAATTACATTCAGGATTAATATTAAAAAGTCCAGACAGGTACAACGTATGAAGTTTTTAAAATATATTTTGTATAACATGAGTTTGGAAATTCTTGTCATTTCAACAGAGTGCTTATCTGAACTAAACAGAAAGACAGTGGGAGTCCATGTAAGGAACTATAAATCTAATTAATTGCAAGACGATATTGGAAAACACAAACAATAGCAAAATCCTAATGAATGTAATTTTTTGTTAGTATAAGAACAATTGCATGCTGATTTTTTTAAGGCAGCAAACTTACTGTGATGATATTGATTTGTTACATTTTTCTTCTACCTATATAAAACTAATGAACACGTAAGCTTCTTAACATATTAGCTACTCGTACTCAAAGCTTACCTATCATTTAAAATCCTTTCAGTTTTATTAAAATTCACTTACCTGAAAAGTATAAAACCGGGTCCCATTAGGAGGGTGCCCTTTTGGAGAGGCAGAGACAGTGTTCATATCCAAGAATATCATTTCTGGTCACACACAACCCTCCACAGAGAGTTACAGACGCAGAGCAGAGTGCTAAGCTCGGAGAAAAATCCTTTTATACATGTAGGGAGGCAATTGGACAAAATTCCGTCTGCCCCATCCGTTCAGATGTACAGTGACACCACTTTGAATTCCTCACTCGTGCATCTGTGAGCTAAACTGTAAAGTCATTGCTCCCTGACCTCCAGCTCAGCTGGCCCGTTGTAATATGCACAATGAAGAAAAATTAAAAACGCCAGAGAAAAGAGAGACAGAACCCACAGTACATGGAGCTTGTGCAGAATCTGGCAATGCTTTGGACCTGCCCATCTGTTCTCAGGGATAATCACCTCCCTTCACCACAGCCTTGCAAAGTGATTATGCTAAGCATCACAGCTAACCAATAAAACACAGTTTCATTTCAAGCAAGCATGCACAGTGAAAAACAGAGGACCTCTTCTGACTAACCTGAAGTGTTCAGTTTAGACCTGTATTTAATAACAACGATAATTTCATCATTTCAGCTGCTGACAGCTACCTATGTTAACATGTACAACTTGCTTTAAATAACACAAAGGGGGCTTTTTTGTCATTTTCACTGTCTTGTCTGAAAAAAAAAAAACAAACAAACAAACAAAAACCCCCAAACTGTATATTGATCTCCAAATTAGTATTTTTTACATTTCTTAATTTTTGGCACTACTACTGGGGAAAAATAAATATTTGTTTACAGAGCTACACTCAATTTAAATATAATACAGATTATAAGCTTCTCTTTTCTCATTTTTTTTTCCTAATTTTTTTTCTCTCATCTTCAGTCTGAATCTCTCTTGAAGGAAGGTTTACCTAAAATTGCTAAGTATAAGGTTGGAATTTTATTCTGAACCTTACTGTGCTTAGCAAAGCTGTAAACCTACAGCTTAATTCATTAGCTATACAAGATGTTTTAAAGAAATTATTTTTAAAAGCTGAAAATACTTGTGAACACCTGCACTGAACATTCAAAAATCATTCATCACATCTTTTCTTCAAACACAGGTCATCTGAACTACATGAAAATGATAAATAAAGTAATATTCAAAGAATGAGACACCTTTCAGCAACAAAAAAAGTGTTCAATTTACAAAAATTGGAAAGTAGGGTTACAGTAAAGGGTAAAATTGTAAAGTGGTTGCAAAACTAACTTTGCATGTTCTGTCAAGCACTTCGTACTTTTTTTCACAAGGTTTAAAAGAGACAGAAAAAACACTTAAGAAATCGTACTTTCAAAAGGAATTTGTCAAAATTCTAAAAGCCTGGTGAGTTGCCAGGCTGTCTATGTTTTTTATTCTGTTTTATCTTAATGCTTTTAGCAATAGGAGATAGTGCAGCTTCTAAAGTAAAATGGCTATGAAAGGAGTTGGAAAAGATGCAGAGAAGTCTGTCTGTTTAAATGTATGTCAGAGTGGCGCATACGGCAATAATATTTTGTAAGCCAAAGAGAAAAAAATCTTCTCAGATCCTATTTACATCTAACAATTTCTTATAATTAGCATGATATGGCTTCTATAGCATTTACATTGCATTTGTAGCATTTAGAATCAAAGCAAAACTACTGTCTGGAAAATTTTCTTAAGACCTAGATTTCAGATCACAGTGTATTCCTCCCTCTTTGATTTCTCTTCCAGAAGATCTAGAGGCTTGTATTAGCAAAGAGGCCCCTCAACTGGTCAAATGAAAGATACCAGTTTGTTTATAATCTGAGCAGAGAATATTTTATTATGAGCTGCGATAATATAATATGCCTTCTTTATAATAAGCCTACCAAACACGTGCTATTTCTCCACAGTGCAGTGAATAAAGCTTCTTTTATGGACATATAAAATGGTTTCCCCTGGAAGAAGAAAAGTTTACATCAGAGTTTCCTCACCAAATGTATAATTTGAAGAATTCATTTGCAAAATCCCATGTAGATTCCTCCCACAGACAAGTACTTTCACTACTTTACACTACTCAGTAACTGTACTTATAGCTTGAAATTCTCTTGCTTCGACTTTCATAACTTTTAATTCTTGTTTCTACCAGGGATATAGGAAACTCAGTTCATTTTCTCATACTAGTATGTGTTAATTCACAGTTAAACCCAACTGCTCTAGTCACAGTTACAATAATGTCTTTCATGACTGTAACACTACTGCTGTATTTAGACTTACTAGTTCCCTATTTTTTCCTCTAGGACTGCACATTTTTTAGGCTATAGCCTTCCACTGGGAGCTTTTACTGGGATCATGGTTCACCATGTCTTGGCTGCCTGCTATTTGAAAAATGCTTTTCAAATTACTGTTCCTGGTCTTTTATCTGTTGTTTTGGCTTTCCTGACTAGGTGAACAAATTTGCAGTTAAAAACCTACCACCAATGCCACCACAAAAAAAAGCACATTCCCTCCATCTTAGTTCCAATAAATGTTATCTCCCTATCTAATCAGTATAAATCTGGAGAGAAAGGTAATGACTATGAATTTTCTTCTATCTCACTGCAATACAGGCAACATCATGTTCTTGTAGGATCCTCATGGAATCAGAGTCATTTTGGTGTAATGCTGAAAATAGATTGAGAACATTTGTATACAGCAGGTTTTTTTCCCTGAAAAATTTGAAACTAGCCTCCTGTCTGGAAGTAGAGCACAGGTAAATTCAGTAAAGCATGAACTGATGCATAGCAGAATGCATGTTCACAATTACGGAAAGAGTCGCATTTCAGAAAAGCCAGCAGCCCCAAATCTGGGATTCAGCAAACTCCTTGGAACAAGGAGCTGGAACCAGGTCTTCCATGTCCAATTGAATGCAACAATGACTAAGGAGGGTATCAAGCATGAACTGAAAGACAGCAGAAAAAGGAACTGAAGGAAACTGAAGAGACCAAACAGGACAGAGAAAGACACCTGAGGACCATGACTACAGCTCAGTGATAGAAGTTCTTGCAATGGATGCAATCCCCATTCAAATATTTGCTCCCATGAATCTTTCAGCTAATGATTTAATTATTCCATAAACTGAGACTTGTAGTGGAGGGGGGGAAAAAAAAAAAAATCCTCGTAGATGAAAAGTACTACATGTGCAAAAGTAAGAGATATGGAAATGCTTCTGAGATGTCTTTAGTTCCAGATAGTTTTGAATGCATGAGTTATCAAGCATTGAATCTGTATCATATGAATTATGTTGAACTTTACATTTTAAATAGATACTACTTCCAAAATTTTCACTGTGATTATGTATTTAATTTTTTTAAGTGTGGTTGTTTATGCATAACCTATGATTTTTAATAGTAGGCACAAAACCCAAGGTATGTTATGCATATCATTCATATATACATACATATTATATATATATATATATATATATATATATATATATATATGTCTCAGATCATTATGTACTTTGAAAATTCAAGGACACTAATACACCCTTCTGTTTCCTACTGCAGAGACAAGTTGAACTTTTTTTAAATTTATGCACACAGCTTTTTAATGTGCTAGTGCTTGTGATGTATAATTTCTCTTCAGAATATGTAGTGCAGTAAAAAGCAGATGTTTTGAGTTAAGATCCAAATCACCAGCTCTTATTGAATTAGGTGAGTATCCAGAAACAAGGACTTTACATCAAATATTATTCTCATTTCTGTCTCTATCAGGGAAAGCCATGTTAAAGAAACATGCCTTCCTCCAGGAGTAATAAGTGTGTGATTTTCAGAACATTAGAGAGCTTTCACATTAAACCACTAGACCTTATCATTTCTACTTCACAGACTCAGAGAAACCCTAGTAATCTTCCAATATTGACAATGTTGTACTTGATGTTTATTATCTTCTGTTGTAGACATCAAATTAGAGGGAGTATCACATGATACGTTACTCATCTGGCTAAAAATATCCAGATTTTGCTTTCAACTGAAAAATTTTAATGTATAAAGAGTTCTATATTCCAACTGTTAATGGCTGGAAATCATGTTAAACCTTTACCACAGTTCAGAAAAAAGATATTCAATTGCATTTCAAATTTTAATGACTACCTTCATGAAGTCACACTTGGAACCTATTTGGTTTTTATATCCAAATTTATTTGCAGCTCCTTTCAGCTTACTTAATGAAGTTTGACACCAAAAATATTTTTTTTTTCCCTCCCATCAACAAAGCAACACAAACCCAAATTCTGATGAATATACTTTAAAGAATGTATAAAACTCACACATATGAAGTTCAGAAACTAACCATTTCCAGTTGATATAGCTCCCAGAAAGCAAAGTGGGAGAATTAAAGGCAATGAAACATATACAACTAAGTTCTTGCTTACTTGAACAAAAGTTCTGCTTTCTGCAGAACAAAATATCTTCTGTTAGAAGTAAAAACTATATATCAGAAATACTTAAGGATAAAAAACATGTAGCAACAGGTTTATTCTCTATGATGGCTTCCCTTTCAAGCATGAGAACAATGAAAAAACTTTCCCAAGAAGTGCAAATATGAATACAAATAATTTTTAAAGTAATCCTGCTGTGTTGCATATACTGAAATATTTTACCAAGTATTGGATTTACCTCAAAAAAACCAGACTCAGCATCAACTAATCAACTTCAAAGTCTTATAACCATTTTTCCATTAAAAAGCAAATTTGAGAATTCATTTACCTAACAATAAATCTCTCTATTCTATGAAAAGTCAATAAAATTAAAATTGCTCATTCAATATCTAAGGGAGTTTATGAATACAGTTGCTCATTCAGAATATATTTTTCATAATCTATCAAGTATTCAGTCCATAATCAACAAATATGGAAGGCAACCATAATGACACTAAGTCCCAAAGACACAATTTGACTGCTTGTGCAGGAGCAAAATTTCTCTTTCTTTTGTATTCTGGACAAGCAATTTTTGACCACAACTAGGACTCCTGTCCAGAACTGTCTTACCATATTCTGGTCATCACGGGTGTAAGTATTAATTCTCCCACTATGAAGACTTAAGAATTAAGCAGTTCTATATCTGACTCCCTTTCCACACCATTCAACAAAGCCAGGAGGGAATATCCAAAGCACCATTCCATTTTTCTTGAAACAACTCAAATTCCCAGCACTGGATCGTCTTTATAACTTGACCATCTCAACCATCAGTAAATCAAGACTGTACACAGAGGTATATTAGGTAATTGAAGTGAACCTGATATAAACACTGGTTTTAGCTTTTTAAAATTATGTGTTGAAGACAGTTACTGACTGAGTGAATTTAAAAAGGAAATGGAATTAAAACTTAATGCTTCTTTATAGAGAAGTAATCTGGACTTTAAGCACAATGTGAGAGTTAAAAGAGTAGAGGATGACAGAGCTGTGAGGAAGTGTAGCAACCAAACCACAAAAATTGAGATATTTATCTCTGAAAGTTAATTCATACCTGATTTGAAAAGATATTCAATTTTCTCTTCACAGCTTTTGGGTTTCAACTGCCAAAAGCACAGATACTAAGCTATATTTGCTATATATAATAGTCCTCTGCCATTCACATTTGATACCGGAACTACATTTGCATTTTCTGACATGACTACAGATTTCATGAAAAAGTCTAGATGGTCCTTGGAATCAAAGACAATTTTTTAATGTAGAATCAAAGAAGTGACTGGCTTTTTAGCATTTCAGTCAAATCTAACATTAACTCTTGATGAATCAAGACCAAAACCTCCAAAGTAATGTTATCGCAGATAGTAGAAAAGAAATAATGTAAACAGTCAGCTTGTTCTTTCACCATGTGTCATTCACTTAGGTGTCAGTTTTGTTATTTATGCTTTAATTTGATTACATTGCAACATTATACACAATGGTATCAAGGCACTTGGCAAAATATGAGTCACTTCTTATTAGCAAACATAGAATCTAAATCATGTACATTACTGCAAAGGACCACAGTACATTAAGGATGAGTGAAATTATGAAAGAACATAAGATATTCATTGCCAATGTATCATCATCAGCAGAGTGGCTTTTTCTTTTTAAGTGAACATCTAACATTATGTGCCTTGTCCCAAGGATAAAAATAGGATCAAATCCTATGAAGGAAAAAGAGAATAATATACAAGTTTGAGATAATGTGTTCAGGCACTACAACTTACTGTGGATAGATCTACTCTCTTACTTCCATCTTCCCTTCGAAAAATACTTTTTCTTCCTAATAGTATTATTTTATTCACTTTCCTTCCAATAATTCATTTTATACTGCAATTGTTCTGCAATCTTTACATAGAGATGTATCCTTTTCTGGAAGTATAAAAAGTGTTCAGAGAGTAAACTAATAATGAAAATAAGTAACAGAATTTTATCTAGAAGATAAAGACTGCCAGGAAAGTTTGTGTCAAGGTAATTGTCTTTGTTATTTATTTCTATTTCTGCTCCATGTGAAAAGTATCTTTTGTGATAATGAGTGATACAAGTTACTAAACTGGTCCTTTGAGTTAGAACTTACAGAAATTAATTGAAAGCTAAAATTCTAGACTCATTAGTCCCATACTTTGCATGGGAACTGGAAATATTCTCTTAAGTAAGGATAGTGGACATCAGCAGGCCTTTTCAAAAGAAGGTCTGTTTACTTTCTTGATTAAAATTTCATAATTTTTCTATACTGTCAGTGAATATATTTCTGAATGAACACAAACTTGAAAAGTAAGAATAACCAGAATAAACCCATAAAATTATGTAATCATCCCTTCTTTTGCATTGTGAAAAAATGGAAATATTACTGATGATTTAATAAAATTCCCTTAAGTAGCTTTACCCTCGTAGCTTTTCTGTCCTGAATGCAATATGAGCAAAACTCCGGAATGGGATCACAACCCTGGGTATTGGAATCTGCTGAAGGACTGTTAATATTGACAGTCGTACTTCCAAAAGCAGTAACTATATGAATTGTTTAATTTATGACATCTGTCAACAAATTTTCAGGGATGTTCAGTCTCTGAATAGCCTCTCATAAGTTACATCAGCCCTGCTGATGCCATTTTGAGCATGTAGGTCTCACTGTTGTACACTTAAGAGGCCAAGCACTTTGAGTGACTAAGTTTGAAAATGTCAGACCTGTTGTTCCAAATTTACTCACAAAATGTAGCCTCATAAAGACAATGTAAAATTCCCTTTTATAGCTAGATACAACCAGCACAATCTTTTGTTGCCTTTTATTTTTCTTTAAGTACATGCCACAAATCAGTAATAAAACATTAGCTTGAAAAGGCCTCAAGACTGCAACAGTGCACATCTCTTCATTGTCATACATACAGCCTTGTACATGGTCAGGGTAGAAAGCAGAAAGAGTCTCTTCTAAAAATATGTCCTATCTGTGCTTCTCCTTTTTCCCTTCTGAAAGTGCAGTGGCAGTGTATGTGTACTCATACTGTCTAAAATCATCTTCCAGCAGAGAAAAGATATGGGATTATAAAACAAAACAGTCAATACCATTCTAAGGGCAAATGGCTGTTCCGGATCTTGACTCGGCACACTTTCATTTCCCCTTACAAACTATTATAATAATATAGAATGAACCAGCAACTATATTAACTAGATATATTAACTAGAAGCTATATTAACTAGAAGCAAATTTTTCTGTGCAAAGAAATTATGATATACAAATACAGCTGAAAGATACTTTCCCAGTGCTAGAAAATGGGAATCTCATTGAACTAAATATTTTTGTTTGTTTGTTTGTTTTTTATTTGTTATTTAATTCACAATTCAGACTTGGGCAATCATAAAATATGCTATGCTAATAAATGCTGATTTAATGTTGATTTTCAGTTACCCTATTTATTTTCCTGGAAATTCTAAAAGGAAAGTCAATAGACAACAGTGTAAAACAACCATTTTGCCAATCTTCAGGCTGAATGTTTTCAAAATTTGCTAAATCCCTAAAAAAGGACTTTCTAAGTCTTAATCTTCACAATAGTCACCTCTTTGCTTTATTAAACATGCTTTGGGGGAAAAAAAAAAAAAAAAGAAAAAAAAAAAAAAAAAAAGTAAGATAGGATATTAGGTAAGATAGTATTTCTAGGACATAGGAAAAGTAAAAGTATTATCTATTTCCTTTCTGCATTAGTCAGGATAACTCCAATACTTATCATACAAGTGACTAAGAGGCATTATTCATGATTAATCTTCATTAATCTTCAGATGCATCTAAAAAGTGCCATAAACTTATAAGCAGTGGAATGTATATGTTCTTAACATTCTTATGGCTTAATCTGTATCTCAAGGTACAACACTGAGATGAAGATGGATTGATAATCAACAAACATGTGTGCCAATATAAAATGAAGAGAGAACTGTTATTATTAAGGATCACAGTCTAAAAACCTGCACTTGGACAGGAAAAGTACCTACTTGACAGAAGCATAAAAATTTAGTGAAACCTAAATTAAACACTGTGATACTGACAGGGCACTGCTTTAATCTAACAAAACCCCTCTATATGAGAGCAGATGACTGTTACCTGGTGTTCTGCACACACAGCTCATTTTGAAAATGCTTAGAGCTTAGTGGTAAGACTATAACGTTTCTAGATCAAAAGAAGAAAACTATCCGTTGACAGAGAACCTCAGGTGGAATGAGAGCTAGGATGGAGAGATGGAAAGCTAGGAATTATGTGGCTGCAATTGAGCAAGGACATATTGAAATCTCCTTGCCAAGGGAAGGTAGCTTTTATATTGTTTTCTTTCGTGGAAGCAATGGCAGAAATGAAACTTTGCATTTTCTGCTGGGCTTTATTTGCAGTGAAAGTGTCTGCGTCTCTTGTGTCTTACCACAGGCTCTCTTTACAGTCAATAAAGACAGGCACTTTCAAGGGGCACTGTTTCTGACCTACTTTAGATGTCTATTTTAGTTTGAGATGAATCACACTACCAAGGTGGGAGGCAGAAAAGACAGAAATGCCTACACTCTAGATATCTGAAGTTAGGTGCACTGAATCATACCCTAGGAGCCTGAACTGAATGTTAAACAATTTATCAAAACATGACAAGAAGATATTAAAATCAATGACAAAACCCCCACCACTGATTAAGTATACCTGAGGGAAAATTGCTATCAGATGTATTTCTATAACTATGTGAAACAAAACAAAACCCACACAAACCCCAAAAATGGCTTTTCCTACTTTCCTGAAACAAAATATGTGAAAAGCAACATCTGCAGCGACAAATTCATAGTCACATCTAGATTAAGTCTGCTGGTATAATCAAAGGGAAGATTAACATCCCAGACTAAGATACAAAATACTGTGGAGCATGGCAAAATTAACTGCAAAATTATTTATGTTTTATTAAAGAATATAGTGTGACACAAACAAGTCAAATCACATCTACAAGGTTAAATGATAAAGCAACCTCAGGCCAGGCAGTTCCTAACTCTTAGTACTATATTGGTGTTTATTTCACCTTCACTGAAGCATGAACACATTTCTTATGAACATTAAATAGATAGTGTAGAAATATTTTACAATTCAAAGCTCAGATTTTTTTTTTTTTTTTTTTTTTTTTTTTAGAACTCCACAGAATTTCACATATTATATTTCATGCAATTTCATGCAGCAGTTTTAAATTTTGATTAGTGTCAAGTAGGGGTAATGTTAATTAGTATGTTCTTAAAGTAGCACAGAAAATCTTAAAAAAACAGCAGAGCTGTTTTATATATAGAACTATATATAGAACGCAAAATGTCTGCAAAATATATGCACTTGTGGTAAATGGAATATTAAAACCATGTATAGAAAATTTACCTAGCATCAATGCTTTAAGAATTTTCTTTTAAATAAATTAATAAAATTAAATTAAAAGGGGAAAAAAAAAAAAAAACCACCAAACCCCACCAACCCCCAAAAAACCCACCAGCCAACTACAGCTTTAACCTGCATTGTCCATATAAAGGCTTAGTCCTTTCCTGAGTCTGATGGACATATTCTCACCAATGCCTTATAGGAAAGATGGCCATAGGAAAAATTATACATTATCTTTCCTCTTCACCCACCAGCCTTGCTTTTCTAAAGAAAATAAATAGATACATTTTTATTGTAGCTCCTCTACAGTAGTTACATTTTACATAAATACATCCTGGTTTATTTCATCTTTAACTAAACAGTGGTAATCCCGACAGCCTCTCTTTACTTAAAAATTCCTTCTTAGCCCTGATCATTTTTCACTATCTGTGTCTCTATCTCCAAATAGTAGCTTACCATGATAGAATATATCATGTTCTTTCTCTGCTCAGCCAGATGGAAATCAGAAGGAAACATTTAATCTTACTCCTACTCCTGTCCATCTACCAAGACTCCAAACCTTCTAGCTGGTGCATGGAAAGAGGCACTGCAAATGCAGTTAAGTGTGGTTTCCTAAGATTGAACAAAATTGCACCTCAGAATAAACAGGTGGCATATAAACCAAATTAGGCCAGCAGAAATACAATTCTAACTCAAAGTTTTCAGACACTGACCAAGAAAGATATTTTATTAAATGTCAGAACTGTTTTCAATATTTGCACAGTCTGTTTAAGTGAAAAGATGACCGTGGACATGGTTTGACAGACAAGCAAGATAGAACATTTGGAAAAATAAATTACAGATGAGTCAACAAATAAAATAAAACTTGTGATTTTTTTTTTAACTTTCTTATGACTCGTTCATAATTATCTCCCCATAAGCTTCCATTATACACACTCCACCTTGTAATATCTGAACAGATGAACTTGGTTTATGTGCAAATTAACCAAGATATTTTATTGCTTCATGTGTCTTCGAACTGCTCACATTAAAATAACCAGTGAACTTAATTTGCTTTACAAGAACCTTCAAAAATTCTACGTAATTTCTGAATTTTTATTTTTCAGAAGGTAATATAGTGAAAGGTTATTGGAGTACAAAATGTTCACTTTGCAACACTGAGTGCTATACTTAAATTTAAAATGACACATTTGATCAAGTTCCATGGTTAAAAACCATCCCTTTTCATTAGGGCTAAAAATCAGCTTTTATATTACCAGCAACTTAAAACACATGCAAATCTTTCTTGGGTACCCTTTCAAATAACTTGTTTTTCAGTTCAGTTGTTTACTTCTTCAGTTTAGACAAAGATCATCATCCCATGTGATCATCATTAGAGGGAAATGGAAAGTTATATTTATAGGAGTAAACTAAACGTGCTTGTGAAAGTTCCCAATTGTTGTGGCCAACTGGCACAGTAGAGTACACAAATATGTTAGTCAACACTGAAGTGTCCAAAGAGCCTGCATGCAAACTGCTGATTGGGAATGGTCCCTGCAACTGTCCTATTCCCATACCATAATTAGTAATTACCTGGAAAAACTATAAATTAGTGTGAATGAAAATTGTTCTGGAGTCAGGGCCAACAGATTACTACTATAGATGATTATGTTTGACCAACCAGAAATATTTTTACATGAAAAATCCCTGAAGAAAAGCATAACTTAAGGGATTACTTTGTTTCTGTCATGGTGTCCACTGCACATCAATCATCAATCTACAAGATAAAAGTGTGCAGAGTCATAAAGAAGTTATTTTACAACCTTATATTGTAATAAAATTGTTTTATTTGCCAGAATGAAGAGATACCTGCATTGAAATGCATGCCAGTGTCAGTAGTTTTTTCAAGTACTATTCCCCAGTAAGTAACTTGCACATAACAAGTATAATTGAAATATAATCAAGACATGGTCACTGGAAATTAGCTACAAAAATTTATAATGCTGTGAGATAACTCATCATCTGTCAGGGTGAAGGATAAGACCAAATATCACTGAGCTGAATGAAGTTATTTTCAAAATAATTATATAAGACTTTTAGAATAATCTTGGTACAGCTGATAACATTGGGTTTAAAATCTTCAGTGGAAAGGCTTCTTTTTTTTTCTCCTTAGAAGCCATACATACAAAATTGTATAGACTATTTTAGAAAACAGAATAAAATGCTTGTGAAAATATTCTTGTACTTCAAGATTGTTAGGCATTACAAATATAATGGCTATTGCTATTTTGATGATGAATCTCAAAAATTTACAAGAGAAGGTACCCTTATGCATTTATGCAGATTTTATCCTGACTGTTATTCTCCCGACATTAAATGTGTAGTATATATAAGTTGTGGCAACTTACAAATTTGATTTTTGTTATGAGTTTCATGGGTAAATGGATGTTTTTCAAGTGAAATAATCACTAAGAGCTTGTTTACATAATATGATTGACAAACACCTCAGTATAATTACTCACATTACTATTTCATTTACTTGCACATAAACATGCTAAGCCTTTCCAGTAGATTTAAAGTTATGGAACACAGTAAAAGATTTTATGCATTTCCGGTCTTGCTGTGGAAAGTCATTTGGTGTTTAGGAAAATTAGAGATAGGATATGAATGATCAATACCAACCAACTGTTTCTAAAACTTCATTCAAGATAAATCAGACTGGATGCAGTGTCATAGTTGCATTTTTGGCTGAAGAATGCAATGCTGTATTTGGGAAGAGAATGCAGATTGGTGCCATGGCTAATGCTTACTTTTCATCTGACTCAGTTATCCCTAGCTGTTGATGTTGAAGGCCACTGCCTTTGTCCTTTGGCTAGTTGCCTGGGAGAAGAGGCCAACCCCCACCTGGCTACAACCTCTTTTAAGGGAGTTGGAGAGACGGAGAAGGTCACTCCTGAGACAGGCTAAACCACCCCAGCTCCCTCAGCCACTTCTCATAAGTCTTGTGCTCCAGACCCTTCACCAGCTCTGTTGTCCTTCTCTCAACACACCCAGCACCTTAATGTCATTCTTTAGCAAGGAGCCCAAAACTGAACACAGAATTCATGGTGCAGCCTCTCCAGTGTTGGGTACAGGAGGATGCACTTCCCTGGTCTTGCTGGCCACACTATTGCTGATCCAGGATGCCACTGGCCCTTCTTGGGGCACCTGGGCACACACTGGCTCATGTTCAGCTGCTGTCAATCAGCACCCCCATCTCCTTTTGCCCTGGGCACTTCCCAGCCACTCTGCCCCAAGTCTGCAGCATTGCCTGTGGTTGTTGTGACCCAAAGGCAGGACCCAGGACCTGGCTTTGTTGAAGCTCATGCAACTGGCCTTGACCCATTGATATAGTCTGTCCATGTTTTACCCATTGATATAGCTTGTCCATGTTTTCCTTTAATTCTATTCTAAGCATTAAAACTATGCAGTGTGGCTGTGCTTCTTATCTTAAGGAAATAGAAAGACATAGTTGCACAGCACTTTTGGGTTGGCTTGTTTGCTTGCTTTGTCAGGTCAGCTCGTCATGAAAATTTTCTAGGTTAATGTATTATGATATTTATTTCACATTTCCTAAATCGTACCATAATGAACTACTCTGGATGATTACACTCTTTGTGATCTGAAATCTTTCCTCCTGAAAGGGTTTTAAAATTATTGGCATTCTGATATTGCTCTTTAAATAATAAAGTACTGAATTTCTTAGGATTTTGCCTTATTTATAACTTGATCTTGCTAACACCCATACAGAAACTCTGTATTTCTTTATATTGCAATTGTATCCTAGTGATTCAGTTTCTTTTCTTCGGTGCAACTTGAGATGAGATTGTTTCTCACTTTTTATTATATATATCAGTAATTCAGCCTGACACTGGCAAACTGTGGCCAAAACTACTAATATTACATCCAGAGTAATATTACATGATAAAAGAAATTCTGTCATTCTCACTGGGAATTCTTGACAACAGCAAACCTTAGACAATCCCAAGTGTTAAGAATGGAGACCATGTATCAAGACCAGATCTTGATTATCTGTTAAGATTTACAGTTATGACATGATCAAAACACATAAGTAGTCTACACCAGAGGCAGCATGGCATGCTTCAGAGAAGCATCCAACTGCTATAGACAGAATGCAGGATTTTTCTCATTCTCCTCCCTTGCCACATTCCAGTATCTTAACAGTTGTAATCAGTGCCACAGCAGAGTTCAAAAGACAATCACCTTCAGGAATTGTTCCTGACGTAATCACCGAAATATAGATAATATTCAATCTCATGGACAGAAGTACTGCACAAAACTGTAGATGCCTCTACTTGAAAAAAAACTGAGGCTTTATAAACTTGATTTTTTTTCATTCTGCTTGTTTCATAAATTATTTCACCCTTCAGCAATATGCAGCTACAAGCAGCTGACTCTGGAAAAGCAAATTTTAATTAGACTTGTTTCTCCCCTTTTTTGTTACAGTTAATGATTGCCAGGAGGTGTTGCTAACCACAGGCCCTTTACAATACGTTCTGAGCATATTCATATCCTATCACCTTCCACATAAAAGATGGGTGCTCAGCATCTGTGGTAAGTGGGAGGATATGGGTATTTCTCTGGCAGTTGAGCTGTGCTAAGTAAAAAGTCTCCACTGATAATTCTTTATTTTTTAATTAGTTCTTCATTAAAAGAAATTACTTCCAGTAGAAAATAAAATTGCCCTAAAAATCTACAAGTACAGAATGGAAATTACTCTGTCAGTTATGAACGAAAATAACTTTTGACAGAGTGTTAATAATTTTAAAAATTTCAGTATTTCCTAGATCAAGTCTTAAAGCTTAATATTTATGCTTTCATGATAATTTACTTCATGATTGGTTGGGGATTTATTACCTAAGTTTGGGCTAGATTCAGAGCACTGAATGCTTTTGCTCATTCATTCTTTTAAGAAAAGAGTGATTCATTATAATGCTTATTAAATGCAGCCATCAAAACTACACCAGACCTTTTCTATCAGAACAATTAACATAAATGTTTCTGTTCTGTGGATTTGGTAGGCTATACAATGAACGTGTTTCAGTTTAGGCATTGATAAACATGAGGTTTATCTTGTTTATTGGTTTGTTTGTATTGGCTTCTTCAGGAATTTGGTAAACTAGTTTTATAGAAACTATTAAGAAAATGTTGCTTTCATGAAAGTCTTCTTGGGTCAGATCTTTAGATGTTTTGTTGTGAAGATGGCAGAACACAGGAGTTGTGTCTAAGGCTATTCAGATGTGTTCCTATCCACAGAAAAGTCCAAAATGGTACACCTCTGTGCAGCCTTTTTTGCTCTATTGACTGCGATGCATCAGCCCTGGAGGCATACACAGAGAGAAGAAAATATTTTACTCCTTTTCTTCAGCTGATACAGAAAACACCACTGACCTACACCCTGAAACAAACACATACACTATGAACACTGCATCTTTGAAATGTTAACTTACAACAAGTAACTAGGCTATTTCAAACAAATGTTATTCTACATGAGTAGGTTTCAAAACTGTTACAAAGAAAGGCTGCCTGGCGGAACAGTGTTTCTGCTGGCACAGAATATTTACTGCAAGATACTGCAAAGATGATGTAATGGAAAAAATGGCTTAGATTGGAAGATAAGGAACTTTCTCCCTGAAACTAGGCTGCATAAATAAAAGGATGAGGTAACAGTGGACTGTTTACATGACTACCATCAAAAAAAGATTTAATCTACCATCCAAGTGAGGACTTAGCCCTCTTGAATTTGGTTTTCCCTGTAATTCAGCATACAAGCATTTTAATATACATATAAGGGTTCAAAAGAATTGTCTAGCCCAATGAATACTAAGAAGCTTTATATTTTTCTATTTCAGCTAATAAAAAGCCAGAGCTAGTATCTATTTATGCTATCTAATCAGCAGAGGGAGGGTTTTGTGAGCAGCATGTGAGCACAACAGCACTGTCCAAACTGAAAAAGGTGCACGGCAAAACCCAGAATACTTTTTGACTTCCTACTGCTGAAGATTACATAACTGGAAGAGACTTATAAATATTTATATATTACTTTGCCCACTGTGTCTTGCACTGAGTTCCTGTCAATTAAGACATTTTAAAAATCAGCCTCCTATGATGATTATGAAATACTAAGAAAACAAAGTTTCATCCTCAGAAAGATGAGGAAGTTTCTTCAGGAAGAAAGACGGGAAAACAAAGCAAAAAACATGTAAATAGGAAGGTACTTCAGAGGAATTCACCTTATATGAAAGATAGAACATTCTCACTGAATTGTGGTTGCTTCTAAAACAAAACCATTTATCTCCATATGACTTGCAATTGCAAATACTATGAGGACAAATGTGCGTATCAAACTATTCATGTCAAAATAATTTGTGAATCATCCTACCAAAGGTCACATCAGAGTTTCATACTGGCTTTTAAATAGAGGCTTTAGAAAAAATGCTTAGGAAAGTTGCTGATATATTTACAAAGCAGAAAAAAACCCCACCTGACTTCTAAGAAATTATTTTTAAATATTTGTCAACTTACAAGTAACTTTTCTCAGAAAACACAGGTTCAATTACACACTAATCTCTGCTCAGTATCATGGTCCTCCATATGCAGTAAACAGGTATAGCATGCTGTGTATCTGAGCTTAGAAAGTTGCCCCTCAGTCACTAAGCAGGTTTTCCTTTAAGCATATCCATATCATATTTAAAACCTAAGGGCCCACTTTCTAACCTCTGCCAAGCAGTGAGTGCACATCTACAAACATTCAGCGATGCACAGGAACCTGATTGTTTCCCAGAGGTACAGTGATGTATGTCACAAATTCAACAAGCACTCGGGCTCTTTAGAGAATAACCAGGTTGTTGCAGATGCTTTAGAGGCCTCTTTTCATTTAAATGGACATGGAAGGGAAGAGTTATGTGCCCAGCTCTTTTTATTCCCAAGAGTCACTTGTTAAATGACATGAGAAAACCAGGCATCCTCCCAGTGAGACGTGACACCTGCCGCAGGCCGTGAGCCTGAAGCAGCCCCCGGTGTGTGGCCAGAGGCAAGCGCTCGCCCGTCCCTTCCCGCCGATTGCCACCTGCCGCCCCTGTCGCCCCTCCGCGCCGCCGGGGACCGCCGAGGATGCACTCCACCTGGAGGGGAAAAGGGGCTTGGCGCAGCTGGAAACAGCATAATTCTGGGGAGATGCGACGTCTTACAGGGGAACAAGGACAATGCTGGAAAAAAATTATGTCTGCCAGGGCTTCTTCCCTGGCTGCCGTTCCGGGAAAACAAATCCCACCCATGAGAGATGGGTGCTTGCTGTACAACGCAGCTTGCCCACTCCATAACTGATGATGCAGATGAAAGAAAAACAGGAAGGAGTTTGGAATATATCGCCTGATTTGCTGCCATAAGCGTATCAGCTTTATATATATATATATATATATATATATATATATATAAATAAACCTATAAAAACTATTCAATATTAAATTTTAAATTCAGACCATTAAATTATTAAAGTTTTATTTTGGTCAGTGGTCCCTTACTGTTTCATTATTACCTTAACTTAGAGGCAATAAATAAAAGCTACATAGAAAATCAAACTTTTCCATAAGCTGTACCTTTATTTCTTCCTGGCAGAAAAGATATGACAAAGTTTAGCTAATTCACATGTATAGTCCTTCTCTAGCTAATGCAAACAGCTATAATTCTAGAAATCCTTTGTGCTATGTACTGTTTAAAATTAGTGATAAACAGTTCTAATGGAAGCTGAAGGCAGATACAGAGGAACTAAATCGGGTCCTTTGAAGTGTTATTACGGCTGTGAACAAAATTAAATTAATTTATTGTCTCATTCAAGAGAAAAGGCAGTAAGGTAAACTGTTTTTAGGTTAACTATTTTTAATGCATGCATAAAATTTTTCATCTGGTAAAACATGGGACATAAATTTGGATTACCATTTTCTTAGTTTCTGATTTTTTTTAAAGCTCAGCAAAAAGGCCAGGCATTAACTCATGAAAAGCCTCTAGAGTTCCAATCTTGCAAAAATATTTGCACTTCAACAGCTTTAGGTGAAGGTTTAAGATGAACCTTCAAATCAGTGATAAACAGGAATACCAAGTACTTCTCATGAATTTTTTTCAATTTTTTTAGACTACTGAACTTATTAAAATTGCATAGTCTTACTGAAATGAACTTTAAAGCATGCAAATGGGACAAGCATTCACACCCCTTGTGAAAAATTTGTATAGAACTGTGTGTCTTTCTGTTTCATGCAAGAACTGTACAAAAGACATAGTAACATCTGTTCTCTAGAGGTATTATTGTGTACATGACATTTGTAACACTGCTGTAAAAGTGCAACAAGGATGAAATTTTGTCTGAATTGTAGCTGTATTATAAGTATAGGAGTATGCTTTAAAATTTTCTAGCTCTTTACAGGAAAAGTCAGCACTAATGTTCTCAGTGTTCAACTAATGTTGAATTTATTAATGTGAAATTCATCAATCATAGAGTACCAAAATATGTAAATTCTGCCATTTCTTACCAGCATTCTTGATTCATGACATACAAAATGATGCACTGGTGTTCTGGGAGAACATGTTTTCCCCTTCTCTGCAAGTGGGTGGGAAAATAGAAAGAGAAGCAAGCACATGACAAGGAAAGGAAACTTTGGTGGGAGTCACCTCTTCTCATGAGTCATGGGACCACACAGAGCCCCAGCATCTCAGCACAGGCAGGGATCTGTCAGAGCACCCACCAGGCCAAATGGAACTGAGAAAACCTGCAGCAACCAAACAGAAACCCCAAAGTCCCCAATCAAAAATGATAAATAATTGAAGGAATAGGATCTCCGAAACTGGGAAACCTGTGGCAGGTGCAGAGTTTCTCTAGACTTCTGTGTCAGAAATAATCAGCTTATGCTTAATACCTGTATGATGTGTTGTATTCTATGCTTCAACCTCTCATATGCCCCACCTGCAAACACAGCCTGCCTGCAGTAGTGGAATTGAGGAAAAGGACTTGTGGGCACAACTGTAAAGCCAATGCCTCTCAGAAGTAACTATGATTTTTAAAAATTGCTCTATATCAAAGCAACTCAGGTAAACTGAAGACTGTTCACTCAGAGTTTTAAGAAGTAGAAGCAGTAGGCAGCAGCACCGGTGACTGTGCTTGCCAGGGCTGTGACAAATATACATAAATTTATCAAAGATAACACACAGTACTGCAGGGAAATTGTGCTTTCTTGGCCATACAAAGATTATGACTTAAATTTAAGTAGTTGATGGCTGCATTCTTTTGGTTCACTACATAACAGACAACACCTTAAGATTCACCTCAGCAAACCATGATCAAAAACTTTACCCAACTTTCAGCAAGGAAACATTTCCCTATAAACATTTGTAAAATTAGAGGCTTCATACAGAAAGTCTAAGCACAGCTTTCCTGTCAGCTTGCATGTCTTAACAACCTCTTTGGATGAGTATCAATCCTGACATCACATAATGCAGGACCAAATTCTTGAAATTATTTTGATACACATAATAAAAGACAACTACTCCTGGTAGGAGGATATATCACATAGCCTCTTACAGTTTTGAGGAACTCTACAAAGCCGGGATCATTAAAGGAACTAGATTTTTTTATATTAGGAAAAGAAAAGGAACAAGAAGATTTTGGGGGTTTTATTATTTTCTTTTGATGTATTTGCTGTGCACATTAAAATCTGAATATTATGCTGTAATAGCAGTATATATAAAAAGAGAAAACAAAGTAAAACAAAACTTCAAGCCGTATTCTAAATGAGAAATAATTAAGCATGGGGGAAAAATCCCTCAGACAGAACAAATATAAAATTACACCACCTTCCTTGCAACTCCAGTAAAGCTGTGGCTCTTAGACTCCAGGCAGATGTATTACTATATGTGATTTCAGAAGGAGGCACCCATCACACATACCAAAAGAGGAAAAGCTGTTCCTAACACTAAGAAAGTTTTCACACATCTTAAACATGAAAAGACATTGACTAAAGGCAATGACTTTGTCAAACTAGACAAAGTGGTATGTATACTCATTTATAGTATTCTGCCTTTTTTACAGAGATTTGCAGTTATACATTACAATTTGTAGGCTTCAATATTAGCTCAAACTACTAATCAAGATGATTTTCCCTGCTGGATTTTGATTTCCAGTGGCTAAGATGAAAATACATCTTTGTTTCTGTGAAAACATGAGGCCAAGAGTAGGCATCTCTCATCTGTTAGAGAGGTGACAATATCTGAAGTGTCTGCAAGCATTTGTTTCAGAACATCATCTGATAGCTTTTTGAGCAACATAAGAGAGAAAACATGCTTCCCAAAACTGCAAAGCAGAAGTGGAGCTAAATAGGAAAAGGCAACAAATGCCAATTCCAGTACAATAGTTATTCAAAGCCACAGAATTCAGAATAAGCGCAGCTTATTTCTTTGAGTTTTCACTTCTAGCACTTAGTAAGACTCATGTGAAAGAATGGTCATTTACCTTCCGGCAAAGAACATTTAACATTGAAAGATGAAAAAAACCCTAAAAATTCTGGAAAAAAATTAGAGCTTACCCAAGTGCTAATTTCTATCTTTACTTTCAAGTTTAAAAACAGAACAGTACCCCTGCAAAAAAAGTGCCACCAAAGGTAATTTCTTTTGTAAATTGATAGTCAAATAATCCTTCAACATTTCTTATGTTTTCTGTGGAAGTAGGTATGTCTAAGCATGGTTAAAGGGCATACCAGACTGTTAGATGTCCAGTCTTCTCTTCTTGGCAGCACTTAGATTCATCTGTTACATTTAGTCAAAAGGTCTCCCTTACTGATCCTTCAGATGAGAGTGTAATATAGAGTGTGCACTTATTTTGATCTGCCTTCACTAGAGATAAACTTTAGGACTTTAATATATGCTTTTAGCCTAAATACACAGACATAAGCAGAGTACAGACAAAATACATTTACCAGGATAGGAAAAAAGGTACCACTGTGATCTGTTATGTTAGCCTACCCTTAGCAATAGTAAGAACAAGCTACTTTCTACAAAGAAAACTACAATTTGAAGTGTTTTAGGAAGCCATCAGAATCAGTCTGACTCCTTCAAAAGCCTAAAGGGAACCTCTTAGGAAATTTTCTTTTTAAAGAGTGATTCACATATCAAAGCATGTGTTTCATTCTGATTCAGTGCTTACTTTAAACACACACCATTTCACATGAAATAATACTGACAATCAATGGCTATATAGGATGGCTGGGACATTTAATGGGAATATAACATTTATTTTCATGGTTATGAAGTTCACTCTGGTAATACAAAGTATTTCTAAGTACTTGGGTAAATCATTAAGCTATCGACTTTGAACTGCATTTACACCAAGGAAAACAGTTATTGCAAAGTGTTATATGTCAGAAAGAGACATAAAAATATAAATCTGTTCACCTACTCATTGAATAAACTTTTGGAAATCATTCTGTCTGTATATATATATCTTCATAACTGAAAATATGCATCTGTATTATATATTTATGTATGCACATTTGCATATATAGAAAATGTTAAAATAATATCAGTGCAACAGAATGTTTGTCATAGGGTGATCTCTCCTGCTGTTAAGTTAAGTCAACAGAAATCCTGTATTTAGTTTCTAAGCAAGAGACATTTTTGCTCCTACACAAAAGTTTTATTTTTGGCATACTACATGCTCAAAGTCAGTGTGATGTTGCCTGACAGATGCTGGTATTCTTGCTGGGACAATTGCACACTTTTCATCACGGGCATGCAATACAAGTCCTGATTTCAACAGCTACTCTATGTTCAGACCATAGCAACTACCCTGAAGGGTCTGAGCATGCCACATAAACATGAAAATGAAGTACAGAAAATAAAGTGAACTTTTAGTACTGATTTATTCTGATTTTATGTAAACAAGTGATACCTTGAGCAAACTGATCAGTTCACATACATTTATCACTTCATTTACATTTAATAAAGCAGTTCTAGCTGACATTTTTATGACTTAAATTTGACATTTATGGCTGAATGACTCTGGAAAACAAAGCATGAAACAGAGCCAGTACAGAAAGATACACACAAACATCAAACATAGCAGAAGGTCTACGAAAACTTCAATTCCCCTGCATCATAATGACATCTAGTATAGAAGTGACTGCTGTACAGCAACTGCACTATAAGCTTAAATCCAGGCTGTAATAGCTCTCTCTACTGCAAAGGATAGTTCCCTTTAAAAGCCATGGCTTTGATCAAACCATTATATGAAATTGTATAGCTAAACTTACAGTCGAAAATAGTTTCTGCAGGAATCATAAACCTCAGGAATTAGCTTCAAATCTAGTTTTGTCACTTTGTCTTTCTGGAGTATGTATAGAAATATCACCTTACTTAATTTTATAGTTTATCTACTTCAATAAACCCTGAAATTAATTTTATGCCTCCAAATCAGTCCCCATGAAATCTTATATTACAAAAGGAATATGTTACCTCATTTTTTTTTTTTCAGATTTTTTAAATTCCCAGTGGTAAAACTATAAAGACTAAAACTGCTGAAGTAAGCAGAGCCCAAGCTGAACTGCGCAGCTTTTAACAGGACTTTGGTTGTTCTGCACAGTGGAACACGTATCTCCACGAGATGGTGCTCTCTCATTAAAAAAATATCCAACTTTATGTGCCAAACGAGAAAATGCCAAGAAACTGTAAAGGTTCAAGTCCATTCTACCTATGCAAATATTTTCAATTATATGATGCCAAAGCCTGCATAATAAAATGTTTTGACTAGTACACAATGGAGAAAAACACCCGAAAGGAACCAATTTGCTTGGGAACATGTGATTTTAACACTGTGGTCTCTGGCCAGTGACTACCTGCCAGTCCAGCCAAGGTTACATAAAACGTGGTTTGTGCCTTGTTTCCCAAGGTGATGTTCACCATGGTAAAGTTCTGGGAAACCGAAGGAGCCCGACAGCAGTTCCGCAGTGGCAATGGAAGTGGGTGGTGTCAAGATGCTGAGTTGTGGAGCTGCTGCTTGCCTGCCCCATGACAAGACATGGCTCCAGAGCTCTGCTGTATTCTGGGGAGCTTCACCCCACTCCTTTCATGAGCTACAAGAGTCACCTACAGAACTGTGTGATGGAAACAGAACTCCTGGTTTCAGAGTGCCAGACAGGGTGTGGAAAGCCTGGAGTTAATTTCCTATGCTCTCTTTGAACCCATCACTGAGAAGCTGCTTCAGATGGGCTCCAGGCAGATTTAGACGCATTCTTCAAGTCTGTAACAGCTGCGATTTGCTCCATGTAAAACCTTCACTGGCAGCAATAGGGTCCTTCTCAGAGTTCAGGAACTCTACAGGGTAAGCAGAATTGTCAAACCTAGGCTTTTGATCTCTCTTAATTTTGTTTCTTCACTTGGGAAATATAAGACATGTCAGGGTCCTGTGGGAAGAAGGTTAGCACAAATCCAATAAAGTGGTGTGTTACTCATAGGGACAGATAAATAACAAAAGCATAGTCAGTAAAGTAAAATATTAATAGACTGGTAATGTTCTGCTTTTGATGAAAAGGACAGGCTTTGGTGGGAATTGTGCAAACATCTCCGAAAGCTGAACCTCTGGTGCAATAAGGGATATGCCATATTTATTGATCTTAGACCATTTTCATTAACTTAATATTTGCAGATGTTGACATTTGTTTTCCTTGAAAAAAAAAAAAATTTCCACTTGTGACCTGAACTGCCCTTAGTCATTGAAAAATTCTTTTATCAACAAATAAACTTGAAGTGTAATTTGTAACAGATACTGTAGCAATCATAACTTCACAGCAGAAAGTCTTCCTTTTGCTATGAAAATGCAGGCTAAACAGAAAATAATATTGCATGACACAGGAAGTAGTTACTGGGCAGAATTAAAAGGTCAAAGATGTGGATAAAACACTGCCTTAGGAGTGAGAAGTAGAAGTACTCTAGATAGGTAGTAGGGAAGCTAGAGATAAGGGAGATAAGGGAGATAAGGGAGATAAGGGCTCCTGCACGAGCAATTTCCAATTAAAAAACTCTCTTGTCCCTCATCCACCCACCCACCTTTCCTTATTGACACCCAACTTCTCCCCTTCAGCTGGCAGGAAGTGTTAAACACAGGATCATCTCCTCTCAGGGCTTACACCCAGTTGCAAGAACAGAGATCTGGCGTCAGAAGTCCAGACACCAACACTTTCCCCTTCCAATGCTGCCAAAAATCACCTACAATCTTCTTCACGGCATCACCAGTGCCAAGAGCAGTAGGAACATGTACAGCCTGCAGAAAAAAAAAGCAGAGTTGCAACGCCTCTCCCTAGGCACAGGCTGAAGAAACAGTTCCCTGGAACCAGATTTGTACCATAAAAAAGAATTTGAAAGAAATTCATTTGCATACCTAAGTAATCAAGAGCAAAAAGAAAAAAAAAAACCAAAACCAAAACCAAAACCAAAAAAAAAAAAAAAAAAACCCAAAAAACCCAAACAAACAAAAAACCAAAAAAACCCAAACAAACAAAACAAAACAAAACAAAAAAAAAAAAAAAAGAGGAGAGCCTCTTTCTATGTCTTTTGTATTGTGATGGCTGTAACTTGCATCACCTCACAGAAAATACACAATTTGATCTTTATATCAGTGGACCCAGACTAAGGAGAAACATGTATTACATATTAAGTTAATTTTGCAGGAAACTGTTCCAGGATGCTCTGTCTATTGTGCACACTCTTCTTTTACCTGTCCCCTCTCCCTGCAAAGAAAGTATCCAAGAGATGTCATCAGGTGAAAGGATTATCAGCTATGGACAGTCTTAGGAATGCCCACTTGAACACAAAGCACAATCAGTACCTCCATGCCCTCAGGAAAGCAGTTTTATCCCAAGCTTGTGCCAGCTCCCAAGAGCTGTGAACTGCCTCTGGTGCCACAGGGTGCTGCTATGGGCAGTTTCGCTCTCCCTCCTGCCAGCGAGGGAATTTGCCTTAGGTGGCTCAGCCTTCCTGAAATCAGATGTCAGGTAAGCTTACTACAACATCCTTTTCTGATCAATAATGTTCAGTACGACTAATGAGTTGCAGTTGACTCAAAGTCTTGACTTAAAGTCTTCATATGTTCTAAGGGGGCTGGGTCAGTGAACAGAATGATCTAGTAATTATTTGAAGTTACAGCATTGATGTGGGCCAGGAAGCCAAGGAAGTTTTCTGAGTTGCTGTAAATGTCTCAGTAATTAATGCTGCAGGTGGCTGGTTTCCTTTAGCTCTCAATTCTAATATCAAGAGGGCTCATTTGACAGGAGAATTTCCAACTGTAGCTACAGTGTGCAAAAATACCAGGGTAGAGAAATAGGGCTTCACATCCCCACCAGCCCCATCAACCTGATGCTGTACAAATCCTGCAGGTCTCTAGCTGCTGCACCCTGGGTTCCAGATTTACCAAGTTAGAAATCATACAACCCTTTTGTAAACTTGAGTTCTGCAAGATCAGAAAGACTATGCCTTAGGAATCAGGAATTCAAGTCAAGTTTAAGCCTCATGCTAAAAGGGCCACCCTCATCACAAGATCTAAGCTTTTTCCCCATTCACAACAGAGCTGTGTCCAAGATCATCTATAGATGTTCAGCACCTAAATGCACACTGAGATTATAAATCCAATTGATTCTGATTCAGTAGTAGGTGTAATCAATAAAATGAAAATTCCCCAATGAATAAATTATTAAATCTTCTAAGTAAGAATTCAAAATTACAGTGTAAGGTGGAGAGATTCAGACAGTATTGAGCCCCCTGTCTTTGTGTTACATATAGAATCATAGAACCATTAGGCTTGGAAAAACTGCCACGATTATCAAGTCCAACCTTCGATTGAGTAACAGCATGCTCACTAAATCATATCATGAAGTGCCACACCTACTCATTTTTTGAACACTACCATTATGCCTTAAGTTTTAACTTTCATATTTGCAGATTCTGTGCTGCCTAGAGATGTAGTTCTGAGACTCATATTAAGTGCCAGTAAGCTCTTTCCAGGGTACATAGATAAATTCTTTTCCTGCTGAGGACCAAGGACAGCTTTCAGCCCAACAGCACAAACAACGGTGGATTGAAGAGAGAAACCAAGAAGGATGAGACCTCACAACCTGAAGCTGTAATTGGACAATTAAACCCCAATATGCAAATGGACTAAAACTTAACAAATGTCAGATCTCGTAACTGGTCAGCCATTTTTGTGACCATTTTTGGTCCACCCTGGGTGCAGCCTTGGTCTGGCTCCTGCTCTGCCCAAGGTGGATCCTGGAGGCCTTTCAATAAATACCTACTTTATTCTCTAGCTCTGTCCAGTCTCTGTTTCAGGTCAGCCTTCTTAGGCATCATCCAGGGATGATGATTCCACTACTTCTCTGGAGAGGCTGTTCTAATGCATGATGACTCAGTGAAGAAGCTTTCTCAAGATAGAGACTGAAACTCTCTTGGTGCAACTTGATGCTGTATCCTCTGTCCTGTCACTGGTTGCCTAGGAGAAGAGACTGACCCACACTTACAGGCTACAGCCTCCTTTCAGGGAGTTGGAAAGAGAAATAGGATCTCTCCTGAACCTTTTGTCCAGACTGAACAGCCCCATCTCCCTCAACTGCTTCTCACTGGACTTGCACTCCAGAGGAGCTCCTTCACAGCTCTGTTGTCATTCTGTGGACCTACTCCAACACCTCAATGTCACTTTTTTTAGTTGAGGGACCCAAAACTGAACACAGGTTACATGATGCAGCAGCACTTACTCCTGCTGGCCACACTATTGCTGACCCAGGCCAGGATGCCATTGGCTTTCTTGGCCACATGGGCACACGCTGGCTCATGTTCAGCCGCTGTCGACAGCCTCCCCAGCTACTTCATCCCTTGGGCATTTTCCAGCCACTCTGTCCCCAGCCTGCAGCACTGCAGGGCATTATTGTGAGCCAAGTGCAGGACCCAGCACTTGGCGTTACTGAACTTCATCCAGTTGGCCTCGGCCCATTGATTCAGCCTGTCCAGATCCCTCTGCAGAGCCTTCCTGCCCTCCATCAGATGAACACTTCTGCCCAAGTTACTGCTGTCTACAAATTTACTAAGGGTGCACTCGATCAACTCATCCCAATCATCGATAAAGATATTAAACAGGACTGGCCCCAATACTGAGCCCTGGGCAACACCACTTGTGATATGCATATAACAGCACATTGGAGCTGTTTTGCACTACTGAAATACAAAGATTACTCCCAGAAATAATAATTAGCTGTCACTTCCTGCCTTAATCTATGACAGTTTATACAGTTAAACTTTTCTAGTATGTTGGTAACAAGTCTTCCCTTAAGATTATGATTGATAATGTCTGAGAAATATATTTATTGATAAGCAAAAACTTGAAGCAGGAATTTAATTTTATTTTATAGGCAGGTTTGGGATAATTTTTCATTTTAAATTAAATATATTAGCAATAAGGAAGCTTTATAGAAGCACACAGAACCTTCTTTGCATTTCAATAAATTAAGGTAACAACTTTCTATGAAATTAAGTTAAAAGAATTTCTCTTGAAATATACTGTCAATAAAAATACCAATAGTGGAAATCACTTTGTCTTGCATAGATTCTGATCACAGAATCTCCCAATATTATTAGAATTCTAATTTTCTTCTATGAACATGTTTGGGCTCAGAAAAACGATCTGGCAATGTGTTAACACAGTCTTTTTGCAGCTTTGCTGCAGATGTGCATCAGAAGTTGTTTTTATGAAGCAAAGAGGGATTTATGGCAATCTTTTAAAGGAAATCACTGAAAAGGTTTTGAGAAAAACTCGTCTCATTTATTTTGTTTCCGTACAATGCTACTGTATGTACCCTGATTATGCTATGCTTTAGGTACATATGAGCACAATATGCATCATCATTTAGACAGGATAGAGAGGGAAACAGAGTAAGTATCTATCAGATATGCTCCCCCATGCTTGTTTTCTTGCTTTTCCACATGTAGGCACAGCAAGAGGAAAAGACAATAATCCCAGCTCCTAATGTTCAGAGATTCGTCAATGGCAGCTTGCTGTGGCTCACACGCAGAGTGAAGCAGCAGAGGAGACAACTGCAGAGAGCAAGTCAGTAGTGTGAAGCCTCAGAGAGCAAAGCCACAGGGACAGAAAAATCTCTTAAGCAGCTGGGGAGAAAAGGCAACCAATTAAACAGGGAGTAAATATGAGCAGGAAGCTCCATGCTGGCAAAAACCATTATATTTTCTCTTGTATTTTTGATAAACAGTGGAAACTGAACATGTGGGGGTTTTTTAATTGCAGAAATATGGAATAGTCTGAAGCTTTAGCACAAAATACAAAGCTTTTAAAATCAGCAAACTATATTCTTGAAATCAAATGCAGGTCTGTGTTTAAAACTAAGGTTTTAATTTTATACATTGTTTTCTGTAGCCTTGAAAAACAAGCAAGCAAGCATAAAAAAATAAATTATTTTTCTACTGCTGAAAGTAAAATTTCCATGAAGCATTCACCTTCATTCAAACATCTCACTTTCATTCCTCTTAGTCTGAAATTGTATATTACAAGGATAAAGTAACCAGGTAACTGGAAATATCTACTCCTCTAGAGCTAGCACAGTGTGTAAAGATTGCTGTGTGCCATGATGTACAGGAAAATTTCAAGCCTTGACCATCACTTGGGATGCTGGTTTGAATATGATGCAATGAGAAGTTATATTGCTTCTCATCATGGTGGCTGGTTAGAAGATCAGTATGATGCAGAGCTGGGTCTTTTCAAGTTTCAGAATACTAGTATCAATTTTATCCTGTGAGCTCTTGTGAACAGCTCTTAGAGACAAATGACAGGGAAGACAAGGGAAATTCTGCAATTACCATACAGGGAAAATGACAAAACATCTGTGACTTTGGAGTGGCCCTTGTTCTGGAAGAGAAAGTAAAAGATACGTCTCATGTCTCCACAAAGTCCTAGCTGTGTTTAGTCAACAGTTCCTAATAATTCTTTCCAAGTCTCTGCTTTTATGAGGACTTTCATTTGATGATCAGATGGAAAAGTTTATCCAAATTCGGGGCGTAATTATTTTATTAACAACTCTTGGTTGTTCTTTTTCTGGAAATGTATGAGTATTCTCATCTGACATTCTTGGTCCCTTAACTGGACTCATTTACATCTTTACATAACATAAAGTAATTTCTCATGTCATTATTCACAATTATAATTACAAAACTGACTTTTTATAAGTAATTAAATTCATCTTATAACTGAACATTCCTGTTCCCATTAAAAGCAAGCATGGCCTAGGAAATGTATATATACTCTCCAGAAAAAAATCAGGGAGAAGTAATTTCAGCACTACTTTCAGATTTAAAAGCCACATTCAAAGTGGACATATTATGCAAAGATTTGAGTGTGCTTGTTATGAGCTGCTAGCAGCATGTAGCAGTTTCTTTTACAGGATTT
Organism: Riparia riparia; assembly: GCA_020917445.1. NCBI lineage: Eukaryota > Metazoa > Chordata > Aves > Passeriformes > Hirundinidae > Riparia > Riparia riparia. The sequence goes on from JAIXNV010000055.1 coordinate 3,809,314, forward strand.
TTTGATATCTGCCCATGGTAGTCACAATAGATGTGACTTTAGAAAAGTTATGTGTTTTCATTTTGTTCCTATTGTACTATAGAATTGCAACAATATTATATCAAACTGTGACATTTATATGGTATGGTATGGTATTCTTCATTTAATAAAGGAAACGTTACAGGAGTAAAATCTAAAATGAGATACTGGGAAAACAGTATATTATGTATTTCTCAAAATGTGATGACTAGAAATAAGGGTGTCCTCACAAGGTGGTTAACATATGACCAAAAGAGAGAAGATTAGAGGATTCCCAAAGGACCTCCATTAGAGTCAGGTACAGACTTGGAAGCACAGCTCTTTAAACTTAGCCAGAGAGGCAGACAAAGATATCCCAGATTCCCCTTTGTATCACAGGCAAGGTCGTCACAGCTGAAGGGCCTCAGAGCTCTGCCCTGCTACTGACTTCTCTATCATCTTTTCCTGTTCATCATCTCTTCTCTAGCACTGTGTTTCATTTGGTTTATTTTTTTAATGCAGAAGCACCTTTGTGCCAAAAGTTTGTTAAATAGTGTCTTTGTGCCTTAAGTCTGGACAACTTTGAAAATGTAAATGAAATTTAAATAAGCATTTGGTCAATTTTGGTTGAGAGAAAAAAGACAAAATCTCAAGATTTTGGTTACGAGATACACCTTTGCTTCATTCTTGATCTGGCACAGTATATACATGTGAGACTAGAATATGATGCAAGAACAGCTCTCTCTTTAGAAATTAAAATCCAGAGTAATTTACCACAAAATTTGACATATGCAGTCCAAGTATCTAAAATGAAGCAGTTTCAGCCATTTCAGCCACAATACAGTACCCAAGAGAAGCTCTATGGATAATCTCCATACCTGAACTTCCCAGAATCTTCCTTTCTAGTTTTACTTGTTAACAATGTCCTGATTATATGCTATTTTGGAGCATAGGGAATCTCTCTTTCCTCACTTATTCCAAATGATTTATCTGCTAAATCTGAGAATTAATTGGAGAATGGATGATTGGTTTAGTTTTACCTTTCCACATGACATGAAGAAATGAGATTTTATATTGGCAGAGAGAGGTTTGGTAAGGCAGAGAGCAGTACTCTACAGTCCCTCCTAACTGGTGCAAAATCACATCATTTGTCTATTCAGGCAGTCAGATTATTCAACAGAACACCAGCTTGCAGAGAGCTTTCCAAATTTAGCTGAGATAAACAGCAAGGAAAAAATATGCTGAAAATGGGATGCACATAATAAAATAGCAATCAAAAATGCATCACACGGGGATTCACCTTATAGTGTTTACCACTTCTAGCACAGAATGCGAGAGGCAACAGAAATAGAAGGGATGGTAGCGGGAAAACCATAGACCACTTCCTTCCTCCAAGTTTTTATTTAACCTACATTTTTTAAGATGCTTTTTTCTGTGTTGTTGCTTATTGATAACCACAGCAAGATTCCCCCAACACCCCACATTTCAGAGCTACTGAATACCAACAAAAAGTGTTGTTTCACTTGGTAGGAGAGTTTTCAGAACAACTAATACTTTTCCTTTACTGAAAAGAGCTCCTTTTGCCACCGTTTCGATTTTCAGTATTGGCAACCTGGCCTGAAAAGATTTCATGAGACTAAATCACATTTTATCAGATCCATCACATACCCAGTGAATCCAGGAATGATAATGCCTGACAGTCATAAATGTGTCAGGAGCCTGACTGATTTTCCTATGATACAAGCAATAGTTCCTTTACTATCTACAAATATAATTATTTTAATAGTGATTAATTTCAGATGTTTCATGATGTTAACAAAACCTGCACCAGGTATCTTCAGATTTTTATACAAAGTTTTGACATTCTGTGAACTACTTTTAATTTAAAGGTAATTGCTCTTGAATTCAAGTTCTTGCTATGTTAATCCTATTAAATCTCTTTAATAATACATTTAAATGAAGGTTGATACATGTAGTTGTGTGGGTTTGACATATACCACTCTTATTTTTATGATTATAATTTTTTATTATGATAAAAATAAATCCTCTTATTTTTGTTTTTTGTTTCCTCATGTAAAAAATGTCTGATTTTTCTGATCAGGAACTTCTTCACCATGTTGTTTCCCAACATCTGACTACCTCATGTGACTAGACATAAGACCTTTGGAGTTCAACCGTGACTGACTCTCTGGTTAGATGGTTAGACATGAAAAAGTGTCAGGAGCTTTTGTATGAAACTTGGAAGCATCTGGTCACTGGGGTGGAATCCAAAACCCTGTACTAAGGTACCAAAGGCTTCACAGAGCGCACAGGAAATTAGATATCTTAGAATAGCAACCCTAAATACAGACCTGCTGATGGGAAGTTGTAAGATCTGTAAAATGACTCTCTCCTTCCTAGTATTAATAACATGAGTGTGAAACAAACCATAAGTGACCCTTATTATAATGCTACTACTGAAAGGATTAAAACTAGGAAGCAAATAATAGGGGATTGTTCATAGTCCCTAACCATAACATTTATCCAGACAGTTTTCCTAGAGCTTCCTCTACAGTTCTTCATAGGCAGACTGATCTCTAAACGATGTAATTTAAATGAATTATATGCTTAAAGGGGGTGGTCTAAAGTTGTAGGAGAGATAAGCCTACAGAAATTTCTGATGAAACTAGGAGCTCTGTTGCACATCATCATTTATTAGGTCAGTGGAGGTAGGCAACAACTCTCCCTTAGTGCTTCAGAGGAGGATGCTTCATTTCCTATGGTCTAGCACAGCAATTCCCTGGGTGGAAAAGACCATCACTGCTAATGTACCCTGAGACATCAGCAGTGCACATTCATTAATGTTATTAAGAAAGATTTGCTCTAATGTTTTGAGCACAACTGTTCAAGTTTCTCTGAAGGCTGCCTGTTATTTCTAGGATATGGCAAGAGAAAGCAGACAAAAGAGTGTTTATTGTAAAGTCCTTCTAAACTGTTCTAAGAATATCCAATCCCTGCATGTACCTTCAAGTTTAACAAGCAGGTTTTGGTTTTGAAGCAGGTCTAAAAAACCATTAGGGAAATTGTTTATATAACTCTGAATTGATTTTTTGATTCTCTGACAATTTGCTCTTTCATGGAGGTATATTGTGATGCATTCCAAGGACTCAGCACTTCCTAGTCCTTTTCTTCCATTCTTGGAAGGCAGGTCCCTAAAGTATGCTTAGATATATCTGAAGTATATGGAACAATACAGTAGAACAATGATAATACTCAAAGATTGACTCTTCCAGGCTCAAGAGCAATACATCCCTACAAAATGGATCATAGGGAAGAACACCAGGAGCTCCCAGAAAAAACTTAAACGGGAACAGGTACAGAGGGTGGAAGCAGGGGAAATTATCCTGGGAGGAATACAGAAAAGTGCTCTGAACAGCCAGAGAGCTGTTTAGGAAAGCTAAAGCACTGGCAGAAGTAAATCTGGCTAAGGACATTGAGGGTAATAAAAAAAGATTCTTCAGGTACATAATAGGTAAAAGGCTACATCCTGTTGAACAATTCCAGAAGAGGCCACTAGGTTAATCACAGAGCTGGGACACCTCTTCTTGAAGACAAGCTGAGAGAGATCTGCTGTTCAGCCTGAGAACAGAAGGCTCTGGGAGGTCTTATAACAGCCTTCCAGTACCTAATGGGACCTAGAAAAGAGCTGGAGTGAGACTTTTCACAAGGGTATGTAGTGACAGAACAAAGGGAAGTGGCCTTAAGTTGAAGTAGGGTAAGTTTAGATTAGGTTTTACAAAGAAATTCTTTACTGTGAAGGTGGTGAGACACTGCAACAGGTTGTCCAGAGCAGTTGTGGACTCCCCATTCCTGGAAGTATTCAAGACCAGGCTGGATGAGGCTCTGAGTAACCTCAAGTCCAGTGGAAGGTTCCCTGCCCATGTTAAGCAGGTTGGACTAGATGGTCTTTAAGGTTCCTTTCAACCAAATATGAAGCCATGTCTTATGTTAAAACACATAGAAGGTTGTGAATCAGATCTCCCAGTTAAAAAGGACAGCCTTAAATCCCAGACAAATGCCTATTCTGCATGGGAGCTCCTGCCACGGCTCTTGCTGATGGTAGGACTTGCAAAACAATACAAGGGTACAGAAACAAGGCAAAATGAACCTTGCTACACAAACCCTTGGGGCACCTGGTTGGAGAAAGGTTAGTTCATTTTTTCTATATGATTCCAGTGACCCAAGCACCAGGTGCTGGAACTGTCAAGCTGCCCCTTCCCAGCTGGCTGGTCTCATCACACTTTTGCTGAATTCCAGCTCACCCTTGTTCTGCCTGAGATGTTCTTGCCCTTGTGGCTGCAGAGTAACACAGCTTCCATGCACGCAGGACACTGAGGGGCCCCACCAACAGTTGCTGGTAGACTGGTGGCTAGGTTGTTCATTTAGGGTGACACAGTTACAGATCTAAGCTGAGTAGAACTAGTACCCCAAATCTCCTATTCTAGCTTTTAGACTACTAAACAAGAGCCCATCATCTCAGAAGATAACTATGTCCTGAATAATTCTCAGAAGCACTGAACAAGTGTGCACAGAAATATCTGAGTTGTTAACATTTCCTACCAGCTGTCTTCAGACTTCCAGGATGGCATGAATCACTTTACAGAGCAAAATGATTTGTGAAACTAATCTACTTGAGAAACTAAACTAACTTGAGACTTTGGCTCTTGTTTTAAGTGCTCTGGACTGCCCACCTGAAGATACATACATACATAGCTCATATTGAGAACTGGCACAATTTAAATAAAAGAGTGCACTGGATTATATCCAGAATGCAACAGCTGACCAATCATAAGGTATAAGTGAGGAACCTTAAACAGAAACCTTGGTGATGTTGGCCCTTTTTCTGTCAATTCTAGATCACAATGGCACCTTCAGCTCAAATCTTCAGCGCAGGAGCAAGCGTGGAGAGGAAGAAACACAACAAATCGGCAGAGGCTACCAGGACTGAAAAAGACTAGTAGTATTCCATAATGGAAACCAATATTTATTTAGGACAGCATATGCCTAAAACTACTGTTGAGCTATTTACTCTTTTGTTTGATTTGTCCTGGTGATGGGCTTGAACTTGCCTTCACCATCAATAAATCATACTAACATGCTAGTAAAAAACCCCAGCTATTAATTATCAGCAGAATTTTAAAAGTTCAGATTTACCCATGCCCTTATTAGTTCATAAACAGAGTAGATACATATATATATATATGAAATATACTCTATAAATAGGTATTGCTAAGATTTTTACACTAGAGGGCACCTTGCTTATTCTCTTATATTTCATTGAATGAGTGCACTGTAACCTGTATGGAGTTTTCTACAGTATTTGAATTCCAGAAGCTTTTAATGTGTCAGTTGGTTTGGAGTTGGGTTTTTTTTGTGTTTGGGGTTTTTTTTGTTGTTTTTTGTTTTTTGTTTTTGCTTGTTTGTTTGGTTTGGTTTGGTTTGTTTTTTGGTTGGTTGGTTGGTTTTGGTGTTTTTGTTTTTGTTTTTGTTTTTTTCCTCAACAAGTACATGAATATATGTATCAATTTCAGGCAATGCTTATCCAAGATAACATTGAAGATCTCAAATTGTAGGGGGAAAAAAATTGGACAATGCCCAGTTTAAATATTTCTAATGATTTTCAGGATACTGTAGCCATTGAAACGGAACCACAGCTTTAACTAATTTTTTTTTTTTTTTTTTTTTGCTTATATTGCTATGCAATATATCCTGCCTAAAAATAAAATACACTATAGCTTCCAAAGTATTTTGTAATGGAAAATTTAAATCATTATTTAATATAGCCCAAAAAAGCTTCACTTGTAATTTGCAGAGTACATCAGGCTCAGATCATCTGACTCCTGTTCTGTTGAGAGAAGACCAATGTTGGCACGCATATATATTTTATTATCTACTGAAAAGAAATATGTATGCTGCTGTCTATAAATGTGTTCAAACAATGAACAAGTCATAGTAGTTCCACTACTACATTTTATATTCTCCTTTTTTATGCACCATAGATACAAACAAGGCAAGAATTTAGGTCAGAGAACTTAAAACTATGTATATATACTCACATATTTCTTGAATGAGGATTATTTTAAGACAGTTTGCTCCCCTTGCAACACTTTGTACAGTAACTGGCCTTCCTGAGAAATCTGAGGTCTGTGCATTGACCAATGTTGCTTGTTTTTCAGGGGTCTGAATATAAGGAGTAGAAATCAACAGAGAAGCCTAATGCAACAGAGACCACACATTTTCCCCTTTGACTGGTGGGTTCTGTTGGAGTCCAGGGCATTCCTTTAGTTGCCCTGGAGGGTCAGGGACCGGGGGGTCTGGGACCCCAGCCCAGAGCTCAGAGAGACACTGGCTTTGATCTCAGTCCATGGAAAAAACTTCCTAAACTGAGAGAGGGTTTGCAGGCCACAAGAGTGTGAAAAATAGTAGTTTAGTTTATCATAGAGTGAAAAACCAGTAATTTTAGGTTCATAGCATTGGAGTGAATGGGGACAAAATGGAGAATTTGGGGCATTGTCTCCTTCTTCTTCCTTCTCCTTCCCTCACTCCATTTCTTCTGTGTCGTTGGCACAAAGTAGTTAGTGAGGATTGGGTCAGTGTATAGATGACCTTTTTAGTAATAGTGATAGACATTGGTAAAAAAATAGTAAATAAGAAATACGTAGTAATTAGTATAAAAGATTAAGGACAGCCCAGCTTGGGGAGAGACGTGAGAAGTCCATGCAGCTGCAAACATCTTCTTGGACTGTGAGAAATTTGTAAGATAAGAAACTGTTGGGAAGGATGAAGCCAGAAAGCCCTATAAATATGATTGCTTGGATTCTGAGAATGTAAAACCTGTAACTGAGATAGAATTGAAAGTAAGTTTTGATGTTTAAGATGTCCTAGCTACTAGATGCCTGCGAAAACAACTCCCAATGTATGATTCATCCCACACATGTAACCCCCCCTGAAGTATCAAGTGTCTGTAGCCCCATTGGCACAAGCCTGTTACGGCCCACCTCGAGACCCTTATCAAAGGGCTGCGAGAGTGGGCCGCGCTCCTTCTGTTTCTTCTCTCTCTTGTCTCTGTGTGCTCCTCTCCTTTTCTCCTCTTGCCTCTTGCATCTTGCCTTTGGAATTTCTTTATCTCTCACAACCCCCACCTTCCAAGGCCATGCCATAGCTGCGCCTGGCAGCTCCGAGCAAGGCTTCAGACTCTACACAATAAACCTCTTCTTCTAAAACCTACTTTCAGAGATCTCTCGTATACATTCATCCACACCGTCCTGGAGTCCACAGCTGCAGCAGAAAAGCAATTTCTACAAGAAACAATAAACGAAAAATGCAACCTTGAAAAAACTAAACCTCAAGACTCTGTCTCTTCCTTCGGCTTGGCTCAGAGCTGCGCAGGGGGGAAAAGGACTCTGAAACCACCTGAATGTCGGGGAAGGCCCCAACACGTTCCACCCTTTAAAACACTAAAATTATACTGTTTTGCTCAGAGTTCATAGGAGCTAAAACTAAAGATTCTTTATCACCTCATTTCCACCCTATTAGTCCATTCCCTCCTTTCTCCTGCTATTGTTCCAATATCTGAGGATGAGTATATATACCAGAGGAGCTAACAACGGGATCCTACCAAAGGTAGCACTAACTTCACTAAAGGTGAAGACTTTCAGGGTTATGCAGTCTTCCACAGAAAGCCATTGTTGCCTGGCATACATGCCCTATGGCATGGTTTTGACCTACTTTAGAACAGGCATTATGCCATCCAAACAGATGGGCAAAAGCATAGACAGTCAGGAGACCATGTCTGTACATCAAGCATGGATGATGAGGGCATGATTCTCAGCTGAGAACATTGAGAACATTTAAATAATTGTTCATTCAGAGCTTATGCTCCTGTCACAGAAAGTAATGTGTCGCCATTAATCAAGCTTGGAGTTTAGTGCCCTTTAGGAAAGGCATTGCAATGTAAGGTGGATTATTATCACCTAGATAGAATTTTGGGACTGATAGGTCTGGAGCACAATTATTAAAAGGTTTCACTTCTAGTCCCACCTCTGCTACTAAATTCATAAATGACCTTGAGCAAAATCAGCTACACTCTTTGTAGCTGCTTCTTTTGTTTTATCAACATCAACTTACATATTGTGAGAGCAACATTATGTGAGCAAATCAATGCGTGCAAAACAGCTGCAACAGAAACAAAAACACAATCCTATAGCTGCTTTATCATGTGACATCCTTCTGTAAAATTTTGGTACAACAGGTACAATTCTCCATTTCATGACAAATTTCTCACAGCTAGACTCTCATATTGGCTTCAATATCATGGAGACTTTATTTTTGAAGATTAAACCAGTTGTAAGCAGAAGTGGACAGAATTGCAAATGCTTCCACTTTGTCATTTGCAATTTCACACGCTTCACTGATTTTCAACATGATCAGTATGTGAAATAAAGATGAGTGGGTATAACAAATTACTCCAGACTAATGCCAACATTAATAATAGTCACTATTTATATATTAATTTGTGCTAAAACTGTTTCAAATGAGCAAATAGAAAAGACATATGTACATATTTTAGCAAACTAGACACTTATTAACCAGGATATTAAAAAAAAAAAAAATATATATATAGGTACTATACAGAAACAACTAGATGTAATAAAAGTGCTCATGGCAAATGTCAACTTTTAGAAATAATGACTGGGTTGTTATTAGGATATGAAGTCCAAATTTATTTAACAGTGCTTGTAGACAAGCAATTCATAAATCAAGGCTATCTACAGAGCAAGACCTAAGCCTGAATCTCAAAGAAGTATCTAATGATACAGGACTGAGAAACTTTTCCTATGTGACTTCCATAAGGTAGTTTGTTAGCAATGTCTGAAAATTAAATCTACTCAGTTCATGAGTCTTAGTGGCTTGAATGGGACTACTTACATTGTGTAATATCTTGCAGAGTTATTCAGGTATTTTAGCACATTTATTTACAAGCAATCAACTTTTTGAAGAACTGCTCATATACTATAATCTTTTTTTCCTGTCACTTAGATGCTGATTGAATGGATATTATCTAAATCTACTGCAAGTTGTTCTGACATACATTTAAACTGTACTGGGATAAAGTCAATTCCCAAAAGCATTTATCAGAAAAACTACAATATCTTAAATTAGTTATCACAGTAATTAATTACCTGCTCAAATAAATTTTCCATTATCAGTTAGGTTTCTAGAAAATATACAGTCTTAGTTTTACTGTAAGTGCTATAGGATATTTTAAAAGCAATGTCCCATACACTCTAAGACCAATTCTAAGAAATCAACTTATTTGCCAACTGATAGCATTGTAGCATTTTCAACATTTAGTCAAGCTTAACTCATTTCAGGGAAACAAGTCATCCTTCAAATATATGACATGTATCCAATTCACAAGGTTCCAGTGCAACAAAACAGCAATGAGCCTTTATGATGATTAAAATGTCAAAAGAAAATCTAATCAGTCATACTGTGAATTTCCCCCACATAACAACCACCACTGTTGTACTCATCTTTTACTGTTGATGACAAAGCAGGTCCAATATGGAGGGCATGTCATGATCTTTTCTGTGTAAAATGTAGTCAGGAGGCATTCTTGGGGCATCATTAAAAGCCAGGTACACAGGGAGAAGCAGAGCTGCAACAATTGGAGCTCTGAGATCACTCAGTTGTAGCACAAATAGGAATGTAGCCTTGTAAACAATGCAAGCCATTAAGGCAGCAAATTATTCCAATCCCACATCACCTTCAGCAGTGGATGACACCTTTCTCAGTGTACTGTTTTAAGCACATTTCCTGTTGAATGAGTTGTTCTTTTTGTCTCTCCCTCCCTTAGAAACAAAATGCCCCTCTGCATTTCCTTCAGGTCTGTGCTTCTTGCTGTTTGGGTCTGCATCTTACAGGCTACAGCCTTGCTTTATCATTACACCTATGTGCAATTAAGCAGTATGAATGCAAATATAACTGAATTCTCCTGAGAGGATCAGTTATAGAAAATATGATTTTGTATCTAGAAAGTAATACAATAACAAGGTGAGTCCTTTGCAAGAATAAAAGCAAGAGCTATGAGCATATAAAGGATGTACTCAAAATTTCCTTGAGTTGGGCGTATTTTGTCTTTTGATTATTGTTTCTAACATTGAAACATTGCCTTATTGTGTACTTAAGTATTGCAATTACTTTAATAATGACAGGCGGCTTCAAGCTGTTCCTGTATTTCATAAATAATAATAAATAGTTTTTAATAAATTATGTGCCTCTGTGAGTACTGTATAAATTTTCCTTATACATAAGTATTTATAAACATATTCAGATTCAGGAAGATCATACATAAACAGGTCTATTTTTCATTTCTGTTCAAAGACAAATACATACCCAGCCCCCATTGGGAAATGGAATAACTAGAAAAGTAGAAATTACTGAGACTGTTTTTCATGCATAACATAATAAAGTATTTACATTCCTTTCTAAATATATATTAAAATGAATTTATTTTATTTTTAAAAGAAATTTCAACCAAATCACTAGCTTGAAGGAAGCACATCACTTTTATCGTTAACACCTTCATATGGAGCATGGCTTTGGCTCATCGTGTTTGAGAGAAAAATCTCTCTCTAAGAAATTAAATAATACCATAATAATAAAGCTGTAATTGCATTTAACAATTGCAATTGCAATTAACAATTCAGAATCATAGCTGAAGAGCATTAAGCCAACCTTCTATATTAACTGAAGTTCCAGCACACCCCAAAAAACTGCAAAGGGCTCCTCCCCTACCATCTTCTCTGGGGCCAATATGCTATGCTGTCTTAGAGATTTTCTCAAACTGCCAACACATGGGTGTTGCTGACAGGAGCTGACATCCCAGACTCACTGCAGGAATTATGATAGTCTATGTCCTTAGAGGATCTCCCATAATGAATATCTCACACTGCCCTCTTGCATTCACTTCAGGACTATAATATTCCGCTGTTTTTCACCAAGGAGCACAGTGTTCCTAGTATTTGGAATATTTTATTCCAAGCAGTTTAATAGCTTAAATATTTCCATTCCAAATACTGTGCATGACTTAGCTGAGATGCCATGGTGCATGTAGTTGGCCTGGAATGATTACAGAAAAGTATTAACAATTATAGGATCCCAAAATATGGAAAGCCAATGCAAACATCAAGATCCGCATAACTGTTACAGTTTCCTATGTGAGATATTAAATTTGCCAGTTAATTTGACATTTTCATATAAATCCATTCACTATTTTAATCTTCTTCTCTACTACATGTTTCAAGTAAACAATCCTATCACTTTTTGCTGCAGTTGTTTATTCTTAATTATTTTCAGATTAAATCTTTATGCAACATAATTGTAAAAACTACTTTCCTTTTAGTGAGATGATAATTTCTGGTGTTAATCAACTCTGACTTTTTGTTAATATACAAAAGCATTTCTTCACCAAAGATTCTGTAAAATGAAGAGCTCTTTCTCCTCTAATGTGTCTAAATAACATGTCCTAAGAAAGACTTGGATACAAAATTGTTTTAAAAAGTTCTTTTTGGAATTAAACTATTTCACTACATAGGAAGAAGATTCAAAGTTCAAAAGATAGGCTGCAGGCTCACATTCTGTCTGGAGTTTATGGGACTAACACTTGGTGATCCTTAAATGTCTCCTCTGGTATCGACACATGGATTCCTCTAAGAGGTGAAAGAGTTTCTAACATATGGTGAAGATTTTACACAATGAAGTTTTAAAAATACAGGACAGGAGACAGAGACAACTTATACAGCTAGTATTTTTCTGCTTGGACACAATCGACATGAAAAATAATAAAGTGCAATAAACTACTATGTATAGCTAATGCCTTCAAATGGCATATCATCTTTCATTTGATTTCTGCTGTGCTCAAAGTCCTGAAACATTGGTTGAATCACTCATCCTGGAAATATGGAAACATTCAAAGTCAGATTTTCTAGCGCTCTGGGCAACCTGGTTCAGTTTAAAATTTAGGAGCTGGACTAGGTGATCTTTAAAGCTCCCTTCCACAACAAACTGTTTTAAGATTCTATGATTGTTATGAATACTATACACAGAGAAAAAAAAAAAATTAGCTGTATTGTTATGGCCAAATATGGTACTCAAATCTTCAAAGAATCACAGAACAACAGGGTTAGAAAGGCAGGGCTCAACAATTTCCCCTGCAAATTGACCTTAAAACAGCTGCAGTGATGAGGCACTTTCTGCACAACCTGTTCAGTGTCTTATCACCCTCACCATAAAAGAATTCTTTCATCTATTCAATCTAAATCTACCCTCTTTCTGTTGTCCTGTCACTACAGGCTGGGTAAAAAGTCTCTACCTTCCCTACATATATTGAGAGGCTGCAATAGGATCTCTCCAGAGCCTTCCTCAGGGCTCAACAACCCCAGCTCTCTCAGTAATCTATGAGGATATGTTCTTATCATATGTCCCTCTCTTTGGACTTTTTGGATACTACTTGAGAGAGGAACATAAAAATCCATGCTTCAGCTTATTTGTGCCTTACTCTCCTCAACACTTAGTACCAGGTAATTGCTGTGTGTTTTTAAGATGTAAATTGCCTACAGGTTCTTTAATTTTGTAATTCATATTGCTGACCTTTGATAAGAGGAAATGAGAAATCATACGCAAACCTGAAAAAAGTTCAACATTTTTGTGTGCTCCTTTCATGGGGACAGGTCACTCACCTGTCGTTTGCAGGTGACAAATCTTTCATAGAGTCCCCTGGGAGTGACACAACCAGAGCAACTTTCCACATTCCTGTCCTCTTGACATTTTATCTAGAAAATAATCTCTCCATTACATTCTCTCGCCCACTCATCTACTTTCATTTGTCTCCATCCTACTTACCTTTCCCTTCTGCTGATATGAAAGCATTCGGCTGTAAACGGATCTCCTAAAATTGTAGCGTGCATTTCTGTATTGAAGTCATACCCTGTCTTCATAAAAATAACAATATAAAAAAACCCAGGAGGGGGAAATTAATGTGCAACAGAATGTCAGATGATTGAATCAGTGGTGCAAGGATAATAATGAAAAATGGGAGAATTTGACAGGGCAGAAATTACTATTATCCCTTTGGACATGCGTTCACATGAGGAAATAGAGTGATAAGCCCAGAGCAGCTCATCAGCTTCCTGTGTCTCACAGTGAAAAATCCATTGTTCCTCTTTGGCTGCAGACTGTTTTCTTTGCATAGCCTCCTCTAGTTGGCTATTCAGATATACACCCTAATCTTTTTCCAGACCCCTTTTAGAGTGAATTTCGTCCAGTAGTTATACTCTGTATATATCTGAGGGAAACTCCAGGTAGCAGTAACCGCAGCACCAGCAGTAGAATTCAAAGTAACCTTAGTACTTCCTTTAACTTGCAGCAGATTTAGCTGTCAACTCAGAAATTTAATGTAGTTTCAGAATGCTGTGATTATTTGGGAGAGATCATTTCATATTGGTAGCTTAAAATAAAGATACACCAATATATCTCCACTAATCTTTCTCCTTCAGCAAATGCCCAGGTTAATTTTTATTTGTATTTCAAAAGAGAGGTGTGATTCCTAGGAAGTTTAGTTTATAGGTAACTCTACCACTCACAATGCACAGTGGGCACAGGTGGTTCCAAGAGAGAACTTTTCTATCCCATCACAATTCACATTAGTATATCAGAATATTTAGGCCCAAAGAGTTAGGAAATAAGGGTGGTGTTTGCAGACGAACAGCACAAAGTACAACCTCACAATTTCATAGCTGCAAAAAGCATATTCCACATGTGCAGAGAAGTGTTGCATACACAAGCTGCATAAGCAAAGCATCGATTTATAAGAGAGACTACTATGAAGCTGAGAATCCAGCTGTTGATCACTTAAGTGCAAAGAAATAATTTCAGTGGAGAAAAATGCAAACCACTTGCTTGAAAGAGGGAGTAAGGTAAAATAAATTGAGAATGTATGATACATGCTATTGTGCAGATACAAGAACAGAGGCAGTACTCCTCCAGAAGATTAAAAATGTTCTTTTTTTTCATTCTTCATTGAAATATAGGGTTTTTTTAATAAGAGTTTCTGAAGGTTATTCTTTTGTTCAAAAATGTTGGTTTGTCAAAACAAAACCAGTTTAAATGAATGTAGATTTTCTAACTTCACTTGAACTTTGTCACTTCACTTGTCACACAAGAACTTACTGTTGAAATGGTCCATTAATATTCTTCCAACCTAACTTTTTGGATTCTGCAATAAAATTAAAATATACATGAAATAGAAAAGTGTGATAAATTCAAATATAAATTAAACTTTTTAATTTCCCAAGACTGGAGTACTTATATACATGAAAGACTTTTAAGGAAGATTAAGATCTTGGTCTCTATTTACTTCACAAGGATGCTGAAATTCCAAACCTTTCTGTCTATCAGTGATGCTTTACTTCCTGCACAATCCTCTTCAGGACTTTCAAAATGCAACGCTACTAAATGGAAGAGTAAAGGTGTGTTTAACAGAACTATAAATTTCTATTCTGAACTCAGAAAATATAAAAGAAGAGCATTTCTTTTCTAGCTAATTTAACTTCTTTAAATGAATATCAGAGATCTTTTTGGAAGCAGTGGAGTGTTCAGGACTCTAATGACAAGAATTCTGCTTGGAATCACTTTAGTATTCCCTATTATAAAACTGTGTAGATGCATGAGTTACAACCATACATATTATAGCAGTGAGTGAAAAATAATTTTTCCAGACCACTCTGCCCAAATTTGACGTTGGTATTTTAATTGTTAATAATAAGAAGAAATCTGATGCAGACCTTAGAAGTTGCAAAACTAAACCAGATGTGTTGCGTTACTTGACAACACTGAGGAATATTTGATTTATCTTCCTGCAGAATGGCAAATTTAAAGATGGTATTCTTACTTCTATGCTTCTTAAAACCCAAATTAAAGTAAGGTTTTAAACTTGTGAAGGAACACATCCTTACACTGACTACAAATACTGTATTAGGTAAGATATAATTGAGGCAATGAAGTAGTTAACTACTAGTGGATTTTAAGATAGGCTATAGTTGGTGTAAGATATCTCTTATTAACTCATTTCTTGCATTTCATCACTGCCTCTTAACTGTGGACACAAAAGAGGAGAGAAAGAGAACACAATCTTCTCTGAGAGTATTTTTATTGAACGCTTAAACCATAATATATTTTGAGATAAAGTCATCCTTTTTTTCACTGATGCCTGTCACACAGTCTTTGCACCTTCCACAGAAACAGTTTTTTCAGACTGTCTTTATGAAAAGGGCAAAAAGATTAAATATAAGTACAGTTAAAATTAACAAAGTTGCTGAAGTTTGAGGGCACTCCCCCCCTGCAGCCTCATGCCAGTGGGATGACAACCTCTTGGAGCTGCCATGGGTTTGGAAGCTTTAAATCCATTAGCTCTGTTCACACTTTTCAGGTTTCACCAACAGATTTGAGCTACTGGCCAAACATAAATCCCGACTTCACCACCCCTGTAAATCTATCCTTAACTGGACTTTGTAGGAGTGAATTTGAATTACCTCAACTTCTCTTGAATCGGTGGTATAAAAGCAAGACCTCAGTTTTTGTGACCATCTACAAATAGCAGCTTATCTCCAGGTTATCAGGTACAGAGTATCTAGTTTTCCTAGTAGGTATTTATGAATATGGTGTGTGTGTGTATATATAGATACATAATATTTGACAAATTTGTAATTTATGTTTAATGCTTTAACTTTTCAAAGTTTTGAATAAAATACTATCTCTCACTTATTGAATCCTAATTTTGTTGCATTTTGGAAAAAGATGGCTTTCAAGCTTAACACTTAGCACTTTCATCGAAATTACTTCTAAAAACCCTATAAAAGTGTATGGTTATCTCTAACTATGTCATAAACTACATGGTATCTTTCTCTGCCCAGAAACCCCCTCTGATTTTTTATTTACCTGTATGATTCATTTCGGAGGGTCAAATAAAATCCCAGCTGTGAAGAGACCATGTAATACTTAGATATCAAGTCAAAGAAAGAAACAAAAACTGTTTTTTTCTAAAATAAATTATTTCAGAAAGTACTAACATGACTACAAATGTCTAATTAAAAATTATACTTAAAAGCCTTTCAGTGCACAGAAGAGGTTTTCTGAGGTTTAACTTATGTATGAATTGGACGGATTGTAGAATTCTATTCTTTTACAGTAGCAATTTCCTCTCTGGCTAGTCAGTAAGTGCGGTTAAGTCTAGACAAACTCATTTTTTTCAAATCCAGAAAAGTTCATTGGATGGAAGCCCAGAACCTTGAATAAGGTTGGCAGAACTTCTAAGTTGTTGTGTTAAACCTTTATAAGAACTAGTCAATGCCACTGCCTCTGAACCAACGAAGATACCATCCAAAAAATTAGAGGTCCAATTTCCTCCTAAATAATTGTCTGCAAAATTATGTTTCCTCCCTGAGGATAAGTAACATGCTATCATCATAACTTCATCATTTTTAAGATTTCACTTGGGTAGCTTTTATGCAGAAGCTTGTTGACAACAAAGTAAACTCTTCACCTCTTAATAAATTCAGTAAAATTAATCCTTCAAATAAATGCCAGATAGTTCAGAGGGAAGAGGTATTTGTTTGGATATGCAAAATGTTTGGATATGCAAAATTCTGTCACAATCTCCAGGACATCACTCTTTTATGTAAATAAGCACTACATTTGGAAAAATAGAAAAAAAGTCTCTATTTTCAGCACTTCAACTGCAGCATATTACTTGTTTCTTCTATCTACATCTATAATTTATAGTACCCATTAGAAAAAAGTGACAGAGAAATATTGCTCCCCATTATCATCTTCTAAACTGGAGGAAATCTGTAGTAACAAACTGAGACAGTACCTGCAAGTTTAAACAGAAAAATATTAACATATTAAGTAATTTACTCTGTATTCACTGTATAACTGATTTTAAAAGAAAAAGGGCATTAACACATTAGAAGAAATTTTGACAGAGATTACAGAATTCATGCTCATGTGCAAAAATATATGAATATGATTAAGGAAAATCTGAGGCACAGCAAAAGAGCTCTATCAACAGTGTAAAAGGAGAAATAAAATGTAGCCTTCAGCTACACTGGGTTTGCTGGATATGTCTCAAAGAAGAAGGCAAAGTTAGAAATATTCTTTCTGGTTTCCCTTAGGAACCGGAAACAGCCTGAAAAAGCAACTTTTTATGAAATAGTTGAAATTTATACTCTTTACATCAGCTTCAAGACTATTTAATACATTAATTCATAGTAATTAGTTGCTTTCTGAATATTAAAATAATTAGTGCATTTATTGTCTAGAAAACAGGGCTGGCACAGAGCAAAGAGCAGTTTCAGAAGTGTGCCCTATTTCCTATCTAACAGTGTTCAAGAGGACACCAGTTTTCCATATGACTGCGATGTTAACAAGAAAGATTTCCGATGTGGTAATAACTGCAACACTTCTATAAAAGAGAAAAATGCATGCAAATAAGTAACAGAATCAGTCACCTTTGTGTCACAGTAAACATGTAAACATCACCTGCTACACAAGGCACAAGTATTTTCTTTAAATGATATGTCTTGTGTGTATAATGCACATAATTTTTACACCTGATTCAAATTATTTCATACCAGTGGTGACTTTGTAAAATAGATTGTATTTACTTAGGGAGGGCACATTTCAAACCCTAGTACGTATTTAGAGAGATCTGCAGAGATTATGGATGGCAATAAAAATGAGTATGGTTCTGACAGAAATATTCATTTATAACAGTACCTTTGTGGAATAAACTAAAAACAATGGCTACACTACCATAATACAGATTTCTGTATGAAAGCCTAATGTAGCCATTTTTGGGATGTAACCACAAGCATTGGACTTCATAAAGCACCATCTCCTTTTAGCACACCTTTGATAAAGCCAAAAGTTTGGAATAAAATGACAGTAGCAATTTCAAGAAAGGCACAGCCCAACCAGAATTATGACTGTCTTTCTTTTTTTTTTCCAGAATCACAGTCACTTTATTTCTTCCTCAGATGCAGTAGTTTTATCTTCCTTTGTCTCCTCTGCTTTAATATTTGGGCTTCAGATTTTCAACAGAAAAAAGAGGCAGTATAACAATGAGACAAAAGATTTTGTTCTGTCTTTTGACTGCCTTCCAACATTGCTTCAACAGTGCAACATGCTCACTGCAACATCCACAGAATTTAATATTCTGTGTTATATCTAAATTATCACTTTAATTTTCTGCTCCAATCCCACCTCCTAGTACCAGTAAAGACAAATACTAGCCAAGCTCTGTGCAGCTTCCCCCCCAACCCCCCACTACACTCTTATTCCTCTCAGAATTACTAGGAGATGCAAGAGACTTTAGTTCATTAATTACACTTTTTAACTGCTACAAATTATTTGATGTTTTGCAATATCAGATTTTCCACACTCGGGGGGGGGGGGGGGGGGGGGGGGGGGGGCGACAAGCTTAAAAAAAAATATTCATTCTTACCCCATTGTCCAACATACCACCATACTGCTCCAACCCATTTATATCATATGCTATAGTACTATGGTGTATTAAAAACTTGTCTTACTTATTTCTCATTCAAATTGAAGCATGCATATATTTTCTCACATTAGCAAGAGACACTGTGTTGAGACTTGACATAGTACTTGCTCTGTTTAATCACTAAGTACCCCCAAGTCTTGCCGAAAGTAAACAACAGATTTGAAAGGCAACAATATTGGTAATTTACTACCACAGTAAAGCTAGAAAATACAGACATAGAAAATGAAGAGTAAAAATAAGTAAAATATAAAATCTGACGTCATCTTAATTTTGTCCTTTTAAGAAGTTATTTTCTATGACTTAGTTGCATTTTTGACGAAAAATTTAGCAAGCAATTCCCTTGAATATGCAGTGGGAAAACAGATAAGCTGTCTCAATACTGTGCACTATGCTGACGCCATGGATCACATAAAGAATTGCAGTATTTTACAGTCTTTATGTCCCTATAATACGCTATCAACTTTAAAAGAAACAGAGGAGCCTAAACCATGCTGTGAAATGAATTCTCAATAGTATAAACAGCACTTGGAGGGTTTGAAAGCACAACTGGATGAGGAAATGTCTTATAGCCATCTTGTTTTATTTGTCTGCCTTGAAAGCCTGTAATGGAAAACTATCCTCTCGTTAGAATGAGCTTGCTGGTTCACATGCCCCTTAGTACTTTTTCCCTTGACTTGTGGCAGTACTAGTTCCTTCCCATGTTCCTTGACTTAAACAATGAGTCAACAATCCATATAAATACGGCTATGGGAGGGTCAGTCAGTTTGAAGGGAGAGTTGACATTCACCACTGTGAGGAAATCTGGGGCTGGACACTTCATCTCACTGGCTGTAAATGTACTGTAACAGAAACATCTGCTTGAAAGCTATTCCCTCCCCTAGTTCCTCATACAAGTAGAATTTAAGAAGGGATTAAGGACTGCTCCACCTCAAGCAATGCATCTGTTCCAAGGTTCACCAAGCCAGACACTGGGCTCTCGCTTGTGCTCAGACTGCTACAATTTTGTGCAGCAAACAATCCTTTCTCCAAAGGACAATGACATCCAGGCCAGCAGCTTACAGTACTGTTCCTTTGCCTGGATTCACAGTGCATGAACTCTCTACCAGCTGGGATTGTTCCAGCTCTCATAGGATGAGCAGGCTCAAATCTGCTCTCAGACGGTCTCAGCTGCTGAAGCCTTAACTCCTTTTCCTTCACCTTCACACAGAAAAACAGCCTTTGATGAAAACTTGTGATCTTAAAGTATGTTAATTAGGAAAATTTAAAAAAGGAAGTAGTAATATGAACAGCAGTTCAACTTTTTCCAGTCCTCAACTTCAGCCTGAAGTTTGTGGCTTTTTTGTGAGATGTTTCAAGTTTTTTTTTACTGTACACTAGGTAAGACTTACTACATCCTGCCATCTCAATTGAAAGCATTTGTAAGATGAGAGGAAATATTTGTATATGTTTTTGTGAACAAGTTTGCTTTCACCATAAAAAGTGTATTAAGAGTCTTGCTTTCACAATTAATTTTTTGAATTTAAAATTAAACTTGATTGCTATAAAACTGTTACTGGCTTTCCTTCCAATTTAATTTATGTAAACTGTTCCTTGGGTTTCATTGTCTCATTTCAGAAACTGAGCTATAATCAAAAATAACTCAACTATTCCTCTATTCTTTATGTGGATTAAAAGGATAATAACAAAGATATCTATGAAAATAAAGAATGATCCTTTAAATGCAACAGATCTTATGTCCCTGATACAATGCAAAATACTGCAGCCTAGACCTCAAAACCTTGTAGAACCACTTTAAGGTAATGAAACCTTACCCAAATATTCAGGCATGGACTTCCTTATACCTCTTCTAAACTAACTAAAATATCTTTTTATTAGAAAACACCAGTGTGCACCAACTTCAGCTCTGCCTCTCAAATGTGTGTATAATGTGCTGATGTCACCTTTGTAACAGAGCACAATAAAAATGCAGTGTAGCAGGAGTTACTACTACCAAGAAATATAGTTATCCTTCAGTGTAAATAAAGGTTTATGTACTCTGTACAGGTCAAGATTCCACAGATATTCAGATACAAACACATTCAAACCATTTTCATGGTATTCCTGAAAAGAGCTGCTACAGAGAGGAATGTACTACTTAGAATAGGCTGTAAAACTTCTGATTAAAACAAATTGTTCCTTATTAAGGTTAATTAGCAGCTTAGGTCTCATCTTGTGCTTTCTTTCCTTCTAAAACAACACACACATACCCTATGCTGAAACAGCTTTATCTCACACTGGTGTGAGGGGACCTCCAGGTGTACTTGTCCAGAGAGGACAAGCCAGTCCAATTTGTTTCATTAAGACCACGTGGGAAGCTTTAAAATGAACTCCTCTAAAATACCAACTATAGTTAGTTCCCCAGTTTGATATCTTAACTCCAGAAGCATTAATTAGCATTATGCACATTTGCATTCTAATGAGGTATGGTGAGTACATGATTTTTCAAAATGACAACCTAAGAAAATTGAAGTTGAAATCACAGGTAACATTTTTCCTGTAAGTATCCTCATTAAAAAAAGGACAGAAATAGTAATTCTTTAAAAAATCTGCCAATTTCTAATCAGCAGATTAGAAAAGTCTTAAATTGATTTTTTTTTTTCTTCTGAAACATGCTTCTTTTTTGGATCAAGTATCAAAATTTGAATTTTTGGATGAAAGTTTTTCGAGACTAGTTTCAAAATAGTCTGAAACAAACATCCTCTTGTACATGATTTCACGGTGTAGAAACAAAATGGAGATTCAACGTTTAATGAGCTTTAGTGGATGATGCCCTACAGATTATGTATTTATGTATTAGGGACATGAAGTTTGGGAACATCACATATATTCTAGCTTTCATATAAAAACAGTTTTCACAATGAATATCCTGATGGTTTCCACCTTTTCTCTACTAGACAGCATTTTTGCATGAATTAAAACATTCAGACTCACAAATGCTGGAATTTAATGCAAACAAAAGACGGGTATATCAGAATTATAATCCTTAAATATTATTTTTATAACGTAATGTCTTTAAAAAAAGAACAGAGACTTACTGACAAATATTTATAAGTACTACTCAAGAAATTCTGTCACTTACATGTAATTCTATCAATCTCAAAAAAATCAGGCACTTGACGAAAATAGTCTTACATTAGATTTTTATTAGTAGTATGGGCTCTGGTTTTCAGTTTAGCCATTTACACATGCATTTTTATTACTAAATATGTGTATTGGGACAACTAGTGTCTTATTGCAATGTTCATACTTGAAAATTGATCTCTCAAAATTACAATGTAAGATTTCATACACCACAGGAATGGATAACTGAGAAGAACTGTAGAGATGCTTAAATTATTTGGAGGGGGAAAAAAGAAAAAAAAATTTCTAAGCACAAGGCAAAAAAATGCTTGTCTGAATAGTGAAACTCCCAAAGCTATTTCAATGTTTTTACTCCAAACAAACAAGAAATGCTGCTAAAACAAAACACAAGGGAAGGCCATTTGTAGTACTGATTTGATACAACACATTCACAAGAAATCACAAAAGAAACTACTGAAAAAAACACAGCGTTCCTAACTATTTTAATAATCCTTGAAGTTCAGCCATTATGGTACCATGCTATAGCATCTTCTCCAAAGGACAAAAGAAACATGGCTACAGATATAGCTCATGTAAATATGTATTATTTAGTAAGGTTCTAAATTTATTTTAGGTCAGCCTAAGTATTACATGTTAATAAACAAACACCACTGGAAGCAGAACTTTAAATAGAAATTCATCTCCATCCAGAAACAAAACCAAAATATTACCTGCAATGAAATCCTATCTTTAAGCATATTGTCTTGGCAAGCCCTTGATTAAGAGAAAGCAATGGTGTTTTGGCACAGGCACACATTTCACCTAGCCTGCTAAGAAGAAAAACTGGTCTTTAGAAGGAACCTCTCCACCTACACTACAAGAATTGTGTCCTTCCACTCCATGGTGGTAGATGGGAAGAATGCCGCAGTTCACTGCCAGCAGTTCCTGCCTAATAATCTCTGATGGGAACCCAGCAATCCTGCTCTGGGTATCCTTAGTCAGTGACTCATGGCATTGCAGGAACAGCTGCTGGCAACAAAACACTGAAAAGAGATGTATCTAATTCACAGTACATGGGTACCCTACAGATGAATTGTGCCATACTGGCACTCATTCCAGGTGTTTCACACAATCCACAGAAATGCTTGACTAGTACATTGGCTGGACTTAACATACTCATGGCAAGCTCTAAAACCCTTCAAGACAGCTTCAAGAGCTGTCAATACCTCCAACAGATCTGAGCTGTTCAAGATGATATTCTTCTTCCAGAGAAGGAACTTCCCTGTGGTGACCAAGACAGGTTGGAGAAGAAGAAGTTCCTAGTAACTGCCACAGAAAGACCCAGTATCTTTCCCAAAGGATCACCTTAGCACTTATGCAGCAGAGAAACCAGACAGATTCTCCAGACAGATTCTCCAGATTCTTTCCTGACACAGCCTAACTACACATGACCAAGAGCTGTTTTATGTAAATCTGCCTGGGAAATGATGAAGGCTTTTCCAGTAAAGGACTGTCCATTCAACCAGGAGAAGTTTCCATCAAGTGCCAAAAGTTACTTTCCTCAAGAGAAAAAATAAATAAAGCATTCAACACAGGACAAACCCTGCACAGGAGCAGACTGGTTAGGTCACAGTCACAAGGCAGCTTGAAAAGACAGATGAAGAATGGACTGTAACACAGAAGTCTTGGTAAAGTATTCACTTATAGAAACAATAATTTAAAGTGACTCAGTGCTTCATATGCATCCATCCTATTCTTGCCTACTTACTTTTCATCCATATTATATAAAAGTAGTTGTAAATAACCTAATATCTGTTTACATTGTACAACATTTGAAATCAGAGGCATTAACGCAGATTACCTTAGGCAGAAAATTCCAAGTAAAAGCTGAATTCGATAAAACTGCCTTTCATTACAAAGACCTCTTTTTAAAGCAACAATTAGTGCATGGATGTAGGTTTTCAGTTATCCTATGTGTCTTTCAAAAAATCAACCTCTCCACTTCTGATTTAACCATAAAAATAACTAAATATTTGCCACTGCCAAGTCAGTCTTTATTAGTCTTCACTCACAACATGGTTTGGAGATATAAAGCATTTTTTGTTTTATGTATTTCAGGTGAACCCTGGCAGCACCTGATACACAGGAATCTAAAGCTTTTTCCTTTTATTTTCTTTTTCAAATGATTCAATAACAATTTGTTGAATCATGTATTTGAAAAACAGTATTCAATTATCTCTAAGTATTAATAAGCTGAATTTTCTTCTAGTCATGAACAAAATAGGCATTTCAAAGTTGTCTGTATATTTCTTAAAAAAAAAAAAAAAAAAGAAAGAAAACAAAACAAAACAAAACAATAAAAAGCAAGCTACATTTTGCCCAGGCACACACCAGTGTTTCATTTTAGTAATGCAAATTTAAATACTGAAGGAAAGCATGCACAACACAACAGACAGTATGAGGACTGTGTACAGCAACTCTCTTCATCCAAGCAGGACTTGGGGGAAACTATGTTATGTCAAACTGACCCTTGCTGACCACCACTTCAGTAAGTTACACCCTCCAGATCATAAATTCTTGGTAAATACTTTATTCATACAGGCATGCTTTTCAGTCTTGGCAGTACATGGTAGACATTACATCAAGTAAGCCTCATTTTAGTAACATTTGAAATGATATTTTATGTATCTGCTAAAAGACAATGAGGGACAGGAAGTGAGAGGATCTATCCTATTAATTGTTTAATGGTAAATATTACATCCTTCAGATATTGCATAGAATATCTGTTACTAATGATCCTTTAGTTCAATGACTAATTGATTCTCTGTTGAAGACCATTTACAAAAATAAGTTTGCAGATATTTAGAAATAAAACAAAATCACTGTCCTATTATTTTGGTGTTTTGCTTCAAGGAAGGACTATAACTAAAGTGGAATAGGTTAAGGAAACTATGGCTAGGGTAATAACCCTAAGCTATGAGAAAAAATGTTTCTGCCCTATACCATCTTGCTTCAGATGGGTACAGAATTGTGCTTATTCCAGATTTTCCTTTTAAACAAAATATCTACAAGATTTAGTATGTAATTGTCACTATGTAGCTCTCAGTAAGTGGTCCTTGTTATTAAGAGATATAACTGAAGAATTGTAAATAGTTTACTATCGTGCTGTCAAGCTACATGAACTGTTTTTATTACAAAGGTATCAATTTAAATATTCCAATAAGAGAAGAAAGCTGTATATCTAATGAGACATATAAAGAATGAACATGTGTTTCTGCCAGCTGTTCTTTTGCTAATGATTCTTTTTTTCTACTATGCTTAAGTCCCAATATACATGGAGATTTTTGTTTGATTATTAGTGGTTGTTTGCCTTTCTAATATAAAGTCCTTTCTTTTTCAGTGAGTGTGAACATCTGTGCTGGATATTTGAGCACACTATGCCTATCCAATTTTTATTACTCACATGTTTGGACAAGTAAAACTGGAGGCAATCTATTCTTATTTGATGTAAAAAACCCAAAGAAATCTGAAAAAAATTACAAAATACAGATGAGTGATAATTCACACACTGTAATTTTTTACACTCTAGTTAAACTTGAAGTTAGAGATTTTTTCCTTGTTCTTTTGATATTTTCATTTGTTTGCAAGCAAAACACACAAATCTGATTATTGCCGTTTTTAAGATACCATTTCACAACTGCTCCTTAGAATGTATTTGAACTTTCTTTCCCCTGAACAATGGAACATTGATGAGGAAGTCCCCCGAATAAGACACAATCACAGAATAAGCAGAATTGAAAGGACCCAAAAGGATGATCAAGACCAGCTCCTGGCCCTGCACAGCACCATTCCCAAGTTGCACCATGTGCCTGAGAGTATTGTACCAACACTTCTCAAACTCTGCCAGGTTGGTGCTGTCACCACTTCCCTGTGGAGTCTGTTCCAGTGCCCAACCACTCTCTGCATGAAGAACCTTTTCCTGATATCCAGCCTAAACCTCCCCTGACACAACTTCAGGCCATTCCCTCAGGTCCTGTCACTGGACACCACAGAGAAGAGATCAGTGTCAGCCCTTCCTCTTCCCCTCACAAGGAAGTTGTCACTGCGATGAGGTCTTCCCTCAGCCTCCTCCAGGCTGAACAGACCAACTGACCTCAGCTGCTCCTCATAAGGCTTGCCCTCTTTGAGGATCCTTGGATGAATCCCATCAGACCTGATACATCTGAGGAGATCCAGCTTAAGCAGCAGATCCCACAAAATTTCAGGGTCAACTGGGACTTTATCATTATCATAGTCATATTTGTCCACTTCAGGGCACTGAGACCTCCTTGGCCAATCATCTGTCCTGAAGAGAGAGGCAAAGAATGCATTAAACACCTCTGCCTTATCACTATCCCTGTTTATGAGGTGATCATCCTCATCCTGTAACAGGATGCTGTTATTTTTACACTGTATATTGCCATTGATATAATTGAAAAAAACCTCTTTTTATTGTCTCCCACAGTTCTGGCTAGTTTCAACTCCCACTGAGCTTTGACCACAAGAATTTTCTCACTACAGTGGCAAGCAGCATATCTGTATTCTTACCATGTCACTTCACTATTTTTTTTTGTTTGGCCCTTTTCCTTTATTCAAATGAACAGCAGCAGAACTAAGATATTTGGTGAATATATCAATTTTTATATTTTACAAGATTTGGACAGATTAAGGTATTATTATGCAATGAGAATGGAAAGAAAATGAGTCTAGAGCATTTACTTCCTGGCCTCAGATCTGCATCGCGAACAACACCAGCCCTCACTGGGGACAGCTGTTACCTCTATGGGCCCCAGAAATACAAGGCAATCTCGCTGTATAGTACTGTTACTGTTTCTGAGAGGCCTGAGGGATGTGAGAGCCAAGGTCATTGCATGTTTCTAAGTCTGTGCTGCTCCAGTGCTCATAATGGCTTTTGGCACATCTAAGGTACAGCAGGCTCCTCTAGGTAGCAGGGCTGTCCAGAGCTGATGTGCAAGAGTTTGCAACTCCATTTTTCCTGTTCCTGATGCACTTCCCTACATTAGTATCAAAGCTGATAAGGCAAAAGAATACTCCACTAAGCCCTCACTGTGGTCAAAACCTTTTAACAAATCTAAAGGACAGAGTAAAGATAAGTGTGGAACTAAAAATAACAGAAAGATCATGAGTTCTTAATTCAAATCTTTGGTCAAATGGTAGAAATGTTAATTACAAAGTTCTCCAGTGGACTGTAATCTGTGTTCATTCAATCTGGCTTTTCTTGCCAAGATATCTCAGAAGTGTGACAGGTTGCTCAAGAGATCTTGGATCAGACCATAAAGCAGATCATTAAACATGCAATACAATGGAAGTTTGTATCAAATATGACTTCTAAATCTCAGTAAATTTCATCACTACCTGGACCAGAAGCTGGAACAGCTTGGCTTTGAAAAGCTACATGCTATTTATTCAGAATACAGAAGTGTTCACAGAAACAAGAGAAATAAACATTAAAGGCTGCTGGGTGTTGTTTCTTGCTCTGCTTAATCATGTATTTCTCACAACCATACAACAGCACTATAAATTTTTATGAATAGAAATTCTCCTTCCTTCTGTAGAAATGAACATTGATATCTTTAACAACAACAACAACAACAACAAAAAAAAAAAAACCAAACCCCAAAAAAACCCAAATAAACCCCCCAACCCCCCCCCCAGAAAGCCAAAAAAAAAAAACCCACAAAAAACCCCCCCACACAAAACAACAACAACAACAAAACCCCAAACACCTCAACTTGTACTCATATTGATTTTTTCCTTCACTTTAAAGTCTTATTTAAGGATATATCAGATACAATCATACATTTCCATCAGGGTGGAGAAATAGGAACTTATTTTCAGGTTTGCTTTGAGCTCTCTGTCAAGAAAGAAACTATTACGTTCAAATTTCCCTTCCTGTTCTGAGTTCCCATGAGAAGGTATCATGAAACAAAGGCGGAAGGGAGTCTTCACCATTTGACTGAAAATGATTCTGCTATCAAAGCAGAAAAAACAGTCGTGTCCCAGAATTAGAAGAAACACTTCCTCCTGAAACTCTCTAAGCATTTCTTGTACACATGGCAACAGTTTTTAGTTAAGCCTTCCTACTCACACTCATTCTTGAAACTATTGGTGAGAAGTGTCTGAAACTTACAGTGAAATTACCGGCCAGTAAATCAAGTTGCAACCTGACAATACCAGATATTGAGATGCAGATTGAATGCAAGAGAAAACAAACCCTTAAACTGAGAAACAGCAACATAACAGAAACGATGCAACCAGTAGGAAAAAAAAAAAAAAAAAAAAAAAAAAAAAAAAAAAAAAAAAAAAAAACACCACCTCCTCCATAATTTCTCTCGTGAATCTAACTGGGAAAGTAATTCTTGATTTGTAATGTGTTTACCTTCTATAAGGAATGTTTCTTGACCTCTTCCTCTCTCAAGCTGCAGTATTAGAAAGATAGCTATCCAAATTACCAAATAGAATTCTATGCAGGAGTCAGTGGGAGCTGATGTTTATGCATACCATGATACAAAATCCCCTTGTGACATTCTACATCTTTGAATTTCCTCTGAAATTATTTCTCAATTTTAAAAGGAATTCTCCACAAATTTCTGTGAGTTTACTACCTCCCTTAAAATCTACTAATTAAATTATGTTTTGTTCCTGTAAGAATAAAAATTTGTGCAAGGGTTGACACAGGAACATGTAGACTACTGTTGTGATCAATATTGTCTTCTGCTAATCAACACTGTCAACTTAAATTCCTCTTGCTATCTTAACCTACTGCCCCACGTTAATAGCACATTTGTGGAAAAAATCATCTCCAGGTTCACTGCAAAGCATTAGTAGTATCCCTAAATTTGACAGCAAACACATATTTTTTTATAAACTTCCCAGGCCATAATGAATTTACATTACTAAGGATGCATTTTAAAATACTTTAAAAATATTTTATTTTATATTTTTAAGTAAAAATTTGTAATTTTGCTGCTTTCCATACTATGAGCTGGATTCCCTACTGCAAGTCTCTTTTGTGAGCAAACTCCAACAGCTGTGTAAACATCAGCCACAAGGTACAGGCATGATGCCAAACAGAAAGCTACCAAATAGGTGAAAACATCATGTCTTCACTGAAATTGTCACTTACCAGCAAATTCTAAGTACTCACATGAATAGTACCATCTCAATTGTTTAGAGTTCAAAGTGGCTGTTTAGACTTGAGAAGAGAAGGCTCCAGGGGGCTCTTCAATATGTGATATTGAAGGAGAATGTGAAAAGCAGGTGGAACCAGACTGCTCTCTGCAATGCAGTCAGTGGACAAGGGGCACCAGGTGGAATACAAAAAATTCTGAATAAAAAAAGTATAAAAAAAGCTTTTTATTGCAATCATGATCAAACACTGGAACAATTTGTTGAGAGCGGTTGAGGAGTGTCTGACCCTGATATTCAAAACTCAACTGGACACAGCCCTAAGTAACCCAGAGTGAGTGGAGTACATTGTCATCA
Source organism: Riparia riparia (assembly GCA_020917445.1). Lineage (NCBI taxonomy): Eukaryota > Metazoa > Chordata > Aves > Passeriformes > Hirundinidae > Riparia > Riparia riparia. The sequence continues at coordinate 3,838,619 of JAIXNV010000055.1, forward strand.
GAAGTCCCTTTATCCTTCACCATTCCACACTTTTTGATATCAAGTAAAAAGTGAATCTTTTTTTACCCTTATCAGTCCTTAATTTTATGGGAAAAAAAAAAATTAGGAATCAAACACAGGTAATCATAAAGTTTTGAACTGGAGTTCAAAAACCTCAGTCTTCAAAAATCAACTACTGAGTTTTACAGAAGAGCAAAAGTCATCACTTTTATAGATGTTTTCTATAGCTCTTTTTTTAGTGAAACAGATGCATGACAAGGAAATAAAGACAATTTTATACTGAAATGAATAAAACACCTTCAAATGTTATGATCTACACTAAGTACGAAAGAGTTACTACAGCATACCCATTTCATTTATCAGTGGAAGGAATACACCAATACACACAAAATACTCAAACCATAGTGGAGCCAACAACTGACAAAATTGCCATTCTATTCCCAATAAAGTGAAACAATTTACAATGTTGAATGGCTCATCACAGGAAAGGATGAATATATAAAATCACTTCTAGGTCTGCAACTGGTAGAAAAAAATCTGCACAGGCTTAGAAAAATTCTAGAGTCATGTTGCAGTGTTGCAGCTGTGACTATCTTAAAAACTGAAATCTTCCTGAACAGTCTCTCAGTAACAGGCTGCTTGCTGCCTTTTTTTTTTTTTTTTTTTTTTTTTTTTTTTTTTTTTTTTTAATTAGATGGGCACATGTAGGACGCCAGAATGGTGCAGCCATTCCAAATGCTTCCCTTTTACAACCTGCTTACATGAACTGTGACTGATTTCAACAGTCCTTTTGTATTTTAGATGGCCTTAAAAGAAATTCTTAGGATTTTGCCTGCTTAGTCTGTAGTCTATTCCATATTAAAACTTTTATATATAACACATTAAAAAGAAAATAATTACATCAGTCTGTTCAAGTCCAAATATATGATTGGGCAAAACTGACAATAACATCAATACATTCTTAGAATCTGATAAATATGTGATTTCCTGATTAAGTATAAGAAGTTGGTTTATCTGCAAAACTGACATACCAGGAAATTCTGAGTTAAACCCAGGAAATAAAAAAATCATTCACCTCATAAAGACATGCTTTTAAAAAGTGAAACATTTTCCAAGGAAGAAACTTGGTTAGATTTACACACAATATTAATGAGCAAGGCCCAGTATTGTCTGAGCCTCCCTCTTCTTCTTCCCCTGCCCAAACTTAAATTTTCTGTATTTCAGCATACATCAGAAATGAACATTGTCACATAAACTCCTCATACCACAAAAATGAACTGACAGGACTAGCATTATCTAGTGATACACTACCATTTTGTGTGGCATTTGACATGTCTTGCCTTTGCTTTAGTGCCTTACTGTTCCTAGTGGGATGAGAGAGGCCTAAGGGATTTTTTTTTTAAAATCACATCTTAAATGACATGGAGAAGTAAGACTTAATGGCTTTTGGAGCAGAAGAGTGCTATTCAAATTCTGTGTCTCAAATGAAGTAGCTCTCAAACTCACATTTACTTCCTACCACAGAAGAAATAGCTAACATAATTATACAGAACTTATTAACTCTATACAACAAGAAATAATATTTTAATGCTGTTTCTGGAAAACTACAACTAAAGAAAAAGGATGCAAATTAGGAACATTAATTTCAAATATGGAGTTGAAAATTTCTTAAGCTAATTTTAAATGAACTACCATGCTTAGGGGAAAAATGTTAGAATAGGTCTACTATAAAGTAAACAACTTGGAGAATAAAAAAGAGTTATTCAAAGCCAACACATTGTCATTCACCCACTGGAAAATATGAGAAAGGGTAACTCCTGAGACTGTAGCATTTAAAGCTGAGTTAGATGATCCAGAAAATTTTAATTGACAAGTATGATTTAGAATTATAAAAGGAAGGCATAAGGTAAGTTCAGTTTCTACGAAAAAAGCAAATGAAAACAAAACCCAAAACATCAAACTTTCATGACCAGGAAAAAGTCTTAAGTGTCTCCCATGGCTTAGTTAACCTTGACTGTATACACAAAGGTTCAAGCTTATTTACCATTGCTTTATGGTAAATAAGCTTCCTGTTTTATACTATAAACTCTATCTCTTTCTAACATAAAATACAGAACAATTCAAATAGGGAGGAGAAGAAAAAAAGGAGAGTCACATCTGATAAAATTATGGATCTAGTGAGCATTGATAGGATAAAAGGGATCAATGCAGTTCCCATTTCTTAATTAAACACACTCTTTGAAAAAACAGATATAGATCAGGAATTTTTGCACGACTGTAGTGTGTGACTGGAGAGGGGGATAGTTATTTCTTTTAAAACCCACACTGGCAGCATCAAAATCAGCACAAGCTGGAGGAGAGCACATATTGTTCTCATATGTATCTGATCATCCCTCGCATCCCACTGGATCAAACTGAATTCCTACCCATCAGCCAAGAATACAGGCAGCTTCTGAGTCTGTCAGTGCAATTTATAGTCAGGATGGGGTAAGGGGAGAACAGTGCAAAGCCAGTGTATGACATAGCTGAATGAATTACTTCATGCACTGCTTTTATATTACAGTAGCCAGGAAGCTCCACTGCTCATTCTGCACTTCCAGTGTTAATCTACACTCTCAAGACTGAAAGGATCAACACATTAGTTCAGGGTTAGTGTCAGTAGACTGGAATGGACTGCTGGGTCAGAGAGTCTCTCAATGGCATTAGAAACACAGATAAAGCTTCTCTCAGTCCAAAACTGTTTCTAATTCACGAGAACAGAAGTATAATAATGAAGCATGAAAATGTTCTTGATTAAATTAAATCAAATCTGAACAATGAAGAGTGGGAGGCATTATACTAGACAGCCTTTTCTGATCACCAGCAGGACCTCCTGCCTCCTTAAGACTGAATTTCTAAGGTCTGTCTGGCTCTATTAGCACCATACTAATACAGTTCCTATGGTTAAAACACATTGTCTTCTTTCAGATTGAAGAGATACGCTCACAATAACTTACTATTTGTTTGGTAGCTCTGATCTAAATAGATCCAAATCATAGTTCCCAATTGTAGTTAACTTTGTTTTGAATTTCACATGCATAACCTTCTCTACTAAGTCACTAAACTGGGCATGGTTGGTGTGTAAATATGGGAGGAGGGAGGTATGATATGTATGGAATACACTGGCAATTATAAGCTGTATCCTTCTTACAGGGCTTGGTAAGTAAGATTATAAGTGCCCTTAGTCTCTGATACCTTCATGATCTGCTTTTCTGCACGTCAGTGTACATCACTCTTTAAAATTTTTACACAGAAAATTACATTTAAATGATCATTGCACCTTTAAGACAAAAACTGTTAGTGATAGGAAGAAATACTAAACAGTGTAACAAAACAAATGATAATCTTTGAGACAGTTGGAATGTGCTAAAGAATGTGGTAGGAAGAGAGGAAACTCATGCACCTTTGAGAAAATGCTCAGCACTGAGCACCACAAACTTGTATATTGCAGAGCATCTCCCACATAGCTTTCTGCTTCCAGCCAGCATGGCATATTGCGATCTCTCTCTCTTTCTTGGAGCCTTGCCTCCATTTTCGCCTCAGCTAGCTTGAGAGACAAACCACAGTTTGCTTTTCCTCAGGGACCCAAGATCCCAGAGAGCGGATGTGAACCTTTTCCTTTAGAGAGAGCAGGTTCCTGTCAATGGCAAAAGGAAAGAGTCTGCACTTGGTCCAGGGGGAAACAGGGCTTTATTCAGTCTTTCTCCTGTGGTCCTGCCCCAACAGCGTCCAGAGTCCCAGCCCCTGTCCCCCAGCCAAAAGAATTTTCCTATGTGGTTTCCTGGCTTTTATCCAGGGGGGAGGGGCTAGAGGCAAGGACAAGCTTCTACTCTTATCAGGGATAAGGTGGGAGTGGAACAAAGTTGGGTTACATTCCAGTGTGGGAGAATGGGCAGGGAAAAGGAGCAGGGACAAATTTCAGGATGGTACATTTTTCAGGGGAACAGGGTGGTACAGAAGAAACCATTACAAAACCCAATATAAAAATGAAATACAATATAAACCCCAAATAATGCACAACAGCAGCATATCTTGAATATGATTAAATATTTAGTATTTTTGCTACATAAAACTTCAGAATCTATGCAAATATTATGTCAAAATGTATTAATTTCAGAAGGTAACAAAATAACTATGTTGTAATTTATGTCATTTCAGTGTTGCAAGGAAGCTGGAATTCTTCTCTTGTGTAATAATCCCAGTTGCTTCAACAAACAAAAATGAACTTCTGTGTCATCTGTTTAGACAAGTTCTGGCCATGATAATCTATGCTTCACTGTTGACAGATAAGTTTAGTGCTTCTAAACTACAGGGAAAACCATGCTATATTTAAATGTACAGGAAGAAGAGAAACAGAATACTCTATATTTCATGCCAAATATAATGCTAATCAGAACTACTTCAGTATTAGAGCAATGAAATTAAGCTGCACTCCAGTGTCTAAAAACTTATCAAAACTAGCATGCCTTAGGAGATCAAAACTATCAGGCAGTCTCAACAACATATACTGCCACCCACCCCATCTTTATTAAGGTAAACTTGTGGGGCTGCACCTCAAATCCTGTGTCCAGTTCTGGGCCCCTCACATCACAAGAGACATTGAGGGGCTGGAGCGTGTCCATAGAAGGGCAAAGGAGCTGGGGAAAGGTGTGGAACACAAGTTCGATAAGAAGCAGCTGAGGGAGCTAGGATTGTTTAGCCAGGAGAAGAGGAGGCTCAGGAGAGACCTTATCACTCTCTCCAACTCCCTGACAGGAGGCTTTAGCCAGGTAGGGGTCGATCTCATCTCCTGTGGGAGATTAGGGACAGGCGGTCGGAAGATATCGCATTGTACGGGTAGACAGAACCTCTCCCTCAACACTTAGTTCTTTAGTGTCCTTGATTAGCTAAGCAACACCTAGTTTGTAACGTAAGCAGATGGAAGTGATATAGTAAACAGAAGTTTTATAACCCCATGTAACCAGTCAATAAACGCCATTTGCCGTCCACCACATTGGTGCCTGTGAGCTGATGGCCCGAGCAGCCTGGGTGTGGCTGCCGTGTCTTTCCTGAACGCCTCAGCGGAGGCAGCAATCTCCCAAGTAACCATCAATAGAAAAAAAAGAAATGGCCTCAAGTTATGCCACTGGGAGGTTTAGGCTGGATATTAAAAAAAAAAAAAACCAACTTCTTCACCAAAAGGGTTTTCAAGCACTTGAAGAGGCTGTCCATGGAAGTGGTCAAGTCACCATCCCTGGAAGTATTTAAGTCACATAGATATAGCACTTGGGGATGCGGCTAATCATAGAGTTGTCAGTGCTGGGTTAGCAGTTGGATTCAATGACCTAAACAGTCTTTTCGTATCTAAATGATTCTATAACTTTATGATTCAATATTCTATCTTTATCCAATGGGTCAAGTAATTTAAAAGAATTTTCTTTTAGCTGTTGAGAAAGCATTATGAATCTCTCAAAATAATTTTTTTTAGGTCTTTTAAATTCAGACCAAATGTATCAGAATAACAATTGCCAATCACTTTTGCTTTTAATAAATTGAAGTTTTGATTTTATGTTGACAGCCATGGCATACACAGCACAGTCTGCTCACTGTTTTTCTTTCCTGCAGCCAATGATTCTCCTATGCAAATAAGTCTGTTTTGCTAGTGGGAATGAGCAGACAACTAAAATACTACTGTATTTGAGGAAGAACATAGTGTAGATTTCCTGATCCATGTAAAAAAATCAGACAAAACCAGACTGTAATTAAATATGTCACAGCTAAACAGCTGTGACCACAGTAATTCTCATCAGGGACAAGAGGGGAAAAGAGAAGCTAGCAGAGAAGAGAAGCTAGCAGAGAGGAAAGAAAACACCACCTGTGGATCCAGGGATGAGATTGTTGCACTTAAAATATGCATTGGTGCAAGTGATGATCACACTCTTAACCTGTTGCGGGTAGGGGAAGCCCATAAAACAAAGACATCAATGGCTTTCTACACATTCGGGTTCAGTTGGGAATGCCTAGGTGCCTCCCCTGGGGGAGATTTTAACAGTCTGCTGCAACACTGTGGATCATATACAGGCCTCTGGTGGAAGGCTCCAGAAATGAGAGGCCCCAGGGCACTTTGGGGGGCTTTGATGGTTAATGATCCTTTCTAAGACATAGCTCCTATTTCTCACGCCAACATAGTTGAGCCAGTCATGCCCCATCAGATGCAATGAAAACCTTCAGGTTTACACGTGAATGTCCTGATACCTTCCACAGAGGAGTTTTACACCTGAGCCAGTAGTGTAAAGGAGGACATAGGCATGACAGAAAGCATTATCCCTTCTCACAGGATCTGTTTCTTTTAAGTCTCTTCCCTTATCTGTCTCAAACCCCAGCTAAACAAAGAAAAAGGTTCTTCATGCAGAGAGTGATTGGGCACTGGGACAAGCCCCCTCAGGGAAGCAGTCACAGCACAAAGCCTGACAGAGTTCAAGAAACACTTGAACGTGACAAAACTCTCAGGCAGATGGTGGGACTCTTGGGGATGGTGGGACTCTGTGCAGGGCCAGGAGCTGGACTTGATGATCTTTGGGGGGCCCTTCCAACTCAGCTTAGTCTATGATTCTGTGATTGTGAGAAAGGTTGGTTAATTGTGGTCATTCTCTGGTGGTGGGTGCACGCCTCCTCTTTCTTACAGTTTTACCACCACAAAGGAATTCCCTCCTCCCCTTTGGCTGGGGGTGCAAACCTGGCCTCAACAAAGCACCTGCTACTTTTGCAGATGAACAATTCCTTGAGTCATTAACCATTAACATTTAAGTCTCTCACAGCATCCCAGATTTCCATGATGAAATAAAGGAAAAATAACAGTGGTTTACTTTTTCAGTAGAAATTCCATGCTAACTTCACCACTTAAAGTTTTGTTTAGCTACAGACTTCTCAGTAAGAAAAACACTTTTCAGGAAACAATGACAACAACTTGTTCAGGTGGTACATACAACTGAATACAAATTTCTACAGCAAACAGATAAAATAAAATGTAACAAAATGACCAGAATGAGAGTTCTTGGTCTGCATATCAGATTAATCATGTTTCTCACATTATTTGATTGACTAATATTAGACTCTTAAGAATAAGTTCAAACAATGATCTGTTGTGATCTCAAACATAAATAGCAGCTTAAAACATAAAATTTCTTTCCCTTCCATTTGTACTCTGCATTTACTATGTCATCATACAAAGCAGTTATATCACACAGAGCTCTTATCAAAATAAAGTTAATTAATGGGATTGTATAACTTAATGATGACACAAAATACAATTAAAAACTTCAAAAGGCATAACAAAATTTAAATAGAATGCTGCACAAAATGGTAGAATCTGCATCAGCTCCAAAAGGACATCTGAGTGCTCACTGAATTATGTCAAGCCAACTACGTTCTGAGTACAGAGCAATTTTTTTTTTCTAAAAAAGCACTTAAAGTATGTATCAGTATGCAAAACCCCCAGTATTTTATTCTTTGCAGGAATTTAATCTTAGCATATACATGTAACTAAAAAACTTTACTTCTTCATTTGATATTAAACATTTCTTTGAAACAGGAAAAGAGATGATACTAGGGGGGGAAAAAAAAAAAAACAAAAACAAAAAACAAAAACAACAACAAAAAAACCCCCAAAAAACAACCAAGAAAACCATGTATGTCTACAGGCTACTGATAGGAAACAGCTGTCACTACTTGACTAAAACAAGGCCCAACCCAAATATATTGTGTCCAGACTTACAAGAATTAAAGAAATTAATATGACCTTTCTGAAGAAATAAAAAAAATAAAGGAGAGACTAACAGGTTTTGAAAGTAATATAAATTCAAGAGTGTACAAATATCCAGAGTGGTATTATTAGAGGCAAGGCTAACAAAAGTTCTACAACAGAACCGGAAAATAAATAGGCCAATCCTGATACCACTTTTCTTTTTGTAATGAAATTCTTTTCATGTGTAGAAGAAAGTAATATACTTCTGATTTTACTGCTACCACTAGATAGTGTGGTATCACAATTATACATGTTTTAGACCAACACAATAGTGTGAGATAGCCCTATGGAAACTGTTCTGACTAATAGTTCTGAACAGAAACAATACTTCATCAAGATTTTGAATCACAAGCTTAATATAAACCATAGGAAGACATTGGTTTGATAAACAAATCATGCAAGAAGGGAACTGAAATTTAGTTATAGGTAATTTGCCTTCCCTGTGGAAGGACATATGTACTTTCTCTAAGTTAGAAGGTCATTTATAAAGGCTTGGCAGAACGCTGATAAAGATTCCTCTGGGCTTTACAGTTAGTAAGATCAGAATAAAAATATTCACTCTCAAAACACAGTGTTGTGAATTTATACCTGAAAATCACACCTAGCGGCTTTTATTAAAAAATAGAGTAACTATAGTTAGATTAGCATGGAGCACTGTTAAATTAATCTGAGCTAATGAAAACATCAGCACGGCCAGAAGAAAGCAAATTAAATGTGAAGAAGAGAGCATTAATGCAGGGAAGTACCAAGGAAAAAGTCTGTGTTATTCCCTATTGAGGTAAAAGTGTGACAGTGCTGCAACAGGACATCAGCTCACCACTTCACCACCCAGCAGATCACAAGAAATTCACAGCAACACCACTCCTGATGTATTATGTAGACTTCAGTAACTGGTGCCATAGGAGTCAGCAGGGAATTTACCACTGAGGTTAGAATAGCTATAACCATTTTTCTACCACTCCCTGTTATTCTTCCTGATACTTTCATGTGACTTCCTCAAGAAAAATTAACTTCAGGTGTTGCAGAATCCCACTTAGAATCTCTTTCCTTTACCTGCAAGTAGACTGAGGGCAAAACCATCCTGCTGACAGTGAAAATGATCTGGTAAGAGGCTCTCTCTCTCAAGCAGTAACTCATTGGGGTCAACTTCTTCCTTGGCACAAGGCCAGAGTCTGTAAGGGTCAGCCCACCGAGCCTCTGCCTGCACACAGCTGTGTGCCTTGCTTTCGCCTTGCCAACTGTTTGCTGCCTCTGACAACAACTTTGCCATTGTCCTCTGCTTGATGTCTCAGAGACATCAAACTCATTCAGGTATAGCTAGCCAACCCTGTACTTCTTTGCCTTTCCAGAACACGCAAAACAACTCTTTGTCAGATGCAAGAAGTCTGTTTTCTCAAACTTAAAAAGACAAAAATTAAATAAAAAATAATAAATAAATAAATATATAATATATAATAATAATAATGATAGAATGATAATTATAATAATAAATAGGAAAGCACTTGTGATTTTATTCCAATTCAGTTCTAACATTGGCTCTTTACTCCGTCACCAGCCATGTTTTAATTTCCACTAATAATTAGTCCTTCATGACATTTTCAGATACTGCTTTTCTTGTGCAAAAGAACTTGTAAAGCAAAACATATCAAAATTTTCCTCTGCACTGGAGCATATCATACAGCATGTGCCAGAAGCAGTTTTACAAAGAAAAAAAGAGCATTTCGAAATGTATAATGTAAGGGAACCTGCAAATAAATGTGTCACATATCAACAGTCACACAGTAGTTGATACGGGCTTAAAAAAATAAGTCAACTGTCTAAGGAAGAAAAGTGCACAATGACACTGAGATACAAACCAGTCATGTCAAAAATACCTCTGCTCACTTCTTTCTTGTCAGATACTTGTATACTTAGTTTTGAAATGAGTAAAATTTATCAAATCAAAAACATTTTTTACTTCTCAAGAAATCCAAGATAGTAATATAAAATCAATAAAATAACTAAACTACCAAGGATTACTTGATTGCCAGAATCCTTCCTTTTAAACTAGGCAATTTTGTGTCTCTGGAATAGGTCATGTTCTCATTCCACAAACAAACAACATGAGGCTGAACACTGTGAAGCTGCTGTTTCTATTTATACGCAGGCCCATGGGATTTGCTTTAAGCATACATGAACTACAGTGGGATGACTGGAGCAGGGTTTGTGTGTAAGGCACATTCTACTGCTTCCCTGTCCCCACACTGCGTTAAAAACGTGCTCTTGAGAGAACATTTATTTTATTAATACTGATACATAATTTATAATAGAGAAACAAAAGAAGCTGAATAGGGAAACTTGCATATAGATTACTGTGTAACACATTAATAAATTCAGGGCCCTGAAACCAAACTGATAAAAAGCAACAGCAGAAAGAACCAGTCACCCACAAAGGAACCATTTTGCTCATTAGGGGTTTTTTATTGCTTTTGTTTTGTATTGCTCTAAGTTGTGCCTTTAAGTATCAGTGTGACTTCTTTTCAGTTTGCTTGGTACTTTCACTGTCCCTCCTCTGTGGACCTTTGTCACAGCTCTTCCGCTTCACAGCGTGTCAACTGAATGTTTGATTTTGTGCTGAGAATTGTGAGTGATGACCATACTTTTGTAAAATCTCTTATTTTACAGAAGCTGACCAAGCCCTTTATACAAGCCACACCATCTTTACTCAGAACTTCAGAGTTTACATTTTTATGATTTTAAGCAGATGAGGAAATGTAATGTAACCCAACCTTTTGGAAAGAAGTCCGGTTCATATTCCTACCCACAATGCATCATCATAAACAAAAAAACAGCAAGCCTATCCTGATTTTCACTCATAGTTGCTAAGATACTAACTGCATTTTATTATTACACAGATTTTCAATGAAATTCTTTTCACCAGAATATTGGTATTATAGCAGGGTTTTTATATTACTTTCAAGATGGAATAAATTATTTTTATTCACATGCAGACTATCTACACACAAAAGTAATTTTCATGATCACACAGTGTTCACAGGCATTCTAAATTTTATGGTTAACACACTTCCTGTTTACTTTTCCCAGTGTTATCTGCACCACCATAACACAGGTTCCCTCCTAGATTTAGAGCTCGTGAGGAAAAAAAAATCATGTTTAATCATAGTATTTCACCATCAAGTGCAAACATCATTTGTTACTTCAAACAGTCCCTTTTCAGTTGTAGTCTTTTATATTTCCATTTTCAGTACCTGAAAATGCATGATATTATTTTCCATCCTTTCATTTCAAAGTAAACTGTTTGTATTAAGGTTTTCTTACCTATATATCCAGTTTATAATTTCATTTGACATAACTTTCAATTACTGCATTTTCTTTCTACCTTCCCGATATTTTGAAGAAATATGCTTTTAGCTGCAATGTAAACTTTTACTGAGAAACCACTGAAAAAGGCTGAAGTCTTCAGTTTTAACAAGGAGCAGCTAAATAAATAAATAAATAAATAAATAAATAAATAAATAAATAAATAAATAAATAGATAGATAGATAGATAGATAGATAGATAGATAGATAGATAGATA
>JAIXNV010000055.1:3853739-3885516 GCA_020917445.1 Riparia riparia
AAAAAAAAAAAAAAAAAAAAAAAAAAAAGCATGAACAACTAACATATGCAAGTAAAACTTTTTGACAGTTCACAGTATATGTGTACTCTTGCCTGTCCCACTCCTTGCTGGAGGTGGGATGGATTCTGCTGCCAGGCTCTGCCTCAAGAGATCCCTGAAGCCTCAGGAGCCCCCATCTCTTGTTGCATCTAGGCACTATATAGTCTTATGATAAAAAAGCATTTACAGCATTATTATTAATAATTTTTTAAAAAAATCATAAAGTAGTAAATATCCCACACTAAATATCGACTGCTAATATTTAAAATATGAAATATGTGGTATAAATGCCACAAGTATATAACTCAAAGCTCACTTTTATTTTTTTGCATTATTCTTGTATAAGCAAAATACCAGAAAAATCTGGCAAGATTGTGCATCAGTGCAATTAATTTCCATGTTAAATATACCCATTTAATAGCAATGCAAATCACTTTCCCACGCAGATTGGTATTAACCAATGCTGCTAAGGCACTATAATTGTGCTGTTTCAGTGTACTATATATGGGGTTCTTTTTATTGCTTTAGGACAGCTAGAAATTTTACACATCTAAACCTAAAAGTGATGTTCAAAAAAGACAGCAAGCAACTAACTCCCTTTTGTTAAGGCTATGGTCCAATATTAAGCAAAAATCTAAAATCACCTAAATTGAACAGCTACAAGATGCAAAAAGAAAATACTTTGGCAAAAAGACTAAAATACAAACATTTTTTTCTGAGAAAGCTTGGTGAAAGGAGAAAAACTTGCTAAGTATTCCTTAGCAATCTCATTCATGAATAGTTTCCACACCATTAGACTTACAGTGTGTATTTGCCTGTAGCATAAATCAGAAGTTTCAACTTCACTTAATGTCACACCGGCTCAGCATTAAACCTGCCTGGCTGGTGCACAGGTTTTCATTCTCTTATTGTGAACATTACTTTGCTCCCACCACCGCTTTCCAAAATTGCTTAAAAGCTTTATTAAAACAGGCTTACTGATGAATCTGTGTTCCTATATTTGAACAAGAATACTGAAGGATGCTGAAATCTCGTATGAGAATGTCCACATAATCCACTCCAAATGCCATCCCAAAGTTTCAATTAATACACTTTTTCAGCCTAGTATCAAACAGAAATGTGGATATCACTCTGCTGTTCTCTTTCAAAGACTAAAATATACCTGAACAGAATTCAATATCAAGAAATTAGAATAATGTGCATGATGGTGTATGGAGAGTTTATGTTTTCTTTAGTGGCAGTGGAAATGAACGACAAGATAGATTAAAGCATGAGCTACATCTGAGAAACTTTAAAATGTAAAGAAATTGAAAGGAAATAATTTAACAGATTTGATAAACAGCAAATTCAAGTGACTGACCTATGGCTTCCTAGGGCATCAGAAGCAGATCTAAGTACTCCTGAGCTTTTCCAAATCACAGATGAGTGTATTTTTTTACGACTCATTTCCTCACTGTGCACTTACATCTCATTTACAGATTCCCAAGCATATAGTCTCAAATTTTGCATTTCGTATTCAAACCACTTTTGCAGAATTAATTAGTAGAAACAAACGTGAATATTATTCCTCACTGCTTTATTTAAATTTCTAATCAGGTAGTTTGAAGCACAAGATTACATCATTTGTAACTTACTAAAATAGTATGGTCATTTTTATCCCATAAGTACAAATTATACCTCTGAAAGAAGGCTGTTCATTCAAAACATGGCCATTCTTTCTCCTAATTTAAAACAATGTAAGTTTTCTAATTAGGTTCCTGTCTTGTTACAATCACTTTCAAAATGAGTATAGTTTAAAAAATAAATAAAAATTATACAGCAACGGTTAATGTACGCATATAATACATGTGAGATGTTGGCTTCAGGCTATCTAAGACCTTTTTCCTTTAAAAAAAAAATGAATTGCCTCACTGTCTTCAGCTTCACTTTGCAGGAGACAGCTTAGAACAAGAAAAGCATATGTGCAATCTACAAAGACAATTTGTTCATCATTGACTGAATGCAGTTGTAAGATTACTCTCAATTTTCCTTCAGTTTCCACCAGCTCAGTGACCCTGAACAAAGAAAGTAAAAAATTATCTACAGCAGGTTGTCTCCTCACTCCTTGATGCAATTGCTCCTCAGTCCTAAGAAATGCAGATTAACTTTTGCAAATAATTTTTAGGATCTTTTATTGAAAGTAAGCATGGAAGCAACATTTCTCTGAGATGGAAAAAAAATACATTTCTCAGTTTTTCAGAGACAATAAAATATGAACAAAAAGATACATTATCTATAGGGGACAGATAGACAAAAGAATAATTTCATCATTCAGGAGCATTCTTACCAACAAAAAAACAGAGTAAACGCTAGGGGGGAAAAAAAAAAAAAAAAAAAAAAAAAAAAAAAAAAAAAAAAAAAAAAAGTGAAAACTGTTCAGAATTTTTTCCATAACTATTTAAACTGGTGTATGACACTGCAGAAATATGAAACTGTTAAATTAAACTTCACATTATATTTTGAGATGTAAATTGACAGCTTGCTTCCATTAATTGAAACTAAATTCTACCAAAATGCCATAAGGCAAGAATTTAGAGACCATCTTATGTGTTAGTCTCAATGTACTCCAGAAACTTTGCTGAACTTGCAAATCTTCAGTGAACTCTTCTGTTCACTTTCTTTTGCCTCCATGTGCTCAGTAAAACTGAACACCTCATAGCTACTGAATGACAAATAAGGCTGTAAGTTCCTACTATGCCCAAAATGTGGAAGGAACTATAAGGTACTGCTTTAGTTCGCTGAACTCTAGATTAACCAGATGCAATAGAATAAGATTCAAAAGATCTCTATACAAAGAAATGGCCTTATTCAGTTCCTGGAGGTCCTAAAGGCCAATTATCTCTGAAATCCCAAACAGAATTAGATTTCCCAGCCAAGAAGTTTGTTTATGCCATGGTTGTAGTAGAAAAGACTTTGACTCAAAGCCATTCATGTCAAATGTGGTGTATTAATTACTTTTGGAGGCAAATGGTTAGGAGACCAAACTGCTTAGATGAGAGCAAGCACAGAAAGCTCCAGAAATAATTTGCTGGAAGTTTCTTACATAAATCATGTGCAAATTATATAAATATTGGCAACTCACATGGGCATATAGGCTTTTAAAAAGAAGAAGCATTTGATTTTAAACTACAGAACAAGAACTAATTAGATAGAAGCATGCCCTCATTTTTTCTAAATACTTTGACTTTAAGAAACAAACTAACAAGATCCAGCCACACCATAGTATTTTCTAATCCTTTTTTCTTGCAAGCTATGAACAGAGAATAAAGTTGGAATTGAAATGTTAGTGGAAGGCAAAATAATTGCCATGTGTTCTTTTACCAAAACAGAAGAGAAATGGACAGATAGAAATTTTTATACCTACATGAAATACTGATAAATTTTATATCTCATAAAAAAAGACAAAATCCCCACATATGTGGACATTGTCATAATCATTACCAAAACTGGAGTGTGACTAGTCAGTCCTAGCTGCTCCTCTTTCCAAATCATCTTATTTACATAAGAAGAATTTCGTGAAATAGACAATGGTAACAGACCATATTTATGTTGATTTTGCTGTTTTGAGTGTTTAACAATTAACTATTTTAATTTCTAATAGATTCTTTTTACCTCCTACACCACAGAGCATATTTTTTTCTGATTTCTTTGACAACAAAACACAGAAAAAAAACCCCAAACTTTCTTTTCATTTCAGCTGCAATGTATTATTCTAGCTGAAGATGATTTTTTTTCATTATACAGATTTAAGGCTGAAGACTATTTATAAATGAAAACTATAAACATTTCATTAAGATGTTAAAAATGTTTCAATAACTGCAAAGAAATGTCTTTAACTTTTCTATTTTTTTTCTTAACAAAAACAATAAACTAGTCATGACAAGCTCTTGAAAACAGGTCTGGCTGTCAAAACAGTAATTTTTAGACAATTTCTTTCTTCACAAAATGAAGCTTCTGCTGCCGATACTGAATTGTAAGTTTTTAAGATTCATTTGTATTAAATGTTTCCAAAATATTCCTCTAAAACTGTAGAATTAAAGACTGAAAATATTTTAAAGAGTTTCTTTCATGGAAAATGCAATGTATTAGTTAAAAAATAATGTTTTAGATAACTAATAACATTTTACACTTTGATAACACAATGGCATTAATTTTGTAATTTTTTTAAAATAAAAATAAATATAAAATTTTCTACAGGATCACTTCAATTTTAATAGAAATTCTTGGTTATCTGCGGTCGGACGATATCACATTGTACGGGCAGACAGAACCCCTCCCTCAACACTTAGTTGTTTAGTGTCCCTGATAAGGTAAGCAACATGTAACTTGTAACATAAGCAGATGGATATGATGTAGTAAACAGAGGTTTTATAACTCCATGTAATCAGTTAAAAAAATGCCATTTACCATCCACCACATTGGTGTCTGTGAGCTGGTGGTCCGAGCAGCCTGGGTGTGGCTGCCATGTTATTCCCGAACCAGGTTGCTACGCCTCAACGGAGGCAGCAAGTGGTGCCGACGGCCCAGGAGTCGCCCGGGAGAACGGGAGTCACCTGGATGGGTGAACAACGGCTGAGCAGCGGGGCCAGCTCGGCGAGGGAGGACGCTCCCAGGACCCGTGAGGAGGATGGAAGCCCTCATGAAGGTCGTATCTCAGATTCATAAACAGTGGGGAATTGATTGTAAAGCAAAAGATTTCACCCTCGCAGTGATGAGGCTTTTGCAATTTAGTATCATTGATCATCCGGTGGAAATTCTCCACCCAGATATTTGGGATCAATGTACAAAAGTTCTTGCCAAGGAAACTATGTCTTCTGGGTCGGCAAAGTATCTTAAGTCATGGGGGAGGGTTGTGCAATCTTTGCAAAGAGCTTTGCAGGAGCAAGAGACCTAGAAAGCCGCACAAAATTGTCTAAAATTTACGCCGCAGCTTGGTGTAGGAGCTGCGATGCAGACTGTTTTAGAAGAAACTTTTTCAGAGGAAACTTTTAAAGGGGATTATCAGAGCATAGAAAAATGCAATCTGATGGTCAGTGACTGTGTTCAGGCTGCTGATAAAGTTGGTGCTGCCAACTGCCGAAACTTGGAGGAGCAAAATCTCCCTCCAAAGGCTTCAAGTCCAGAGTTATCTGCTGAAGAAAAAAATCAGGCAAAATTGTTTTATGATCGATTAACTGAGGAAGCCAGGAATATTGCCAAAAATTCTGCCGGGGGGTCGCTGGTAGAAGGAACTAAGGGGGGACCTCCACTCTATACAGCAAGGGATTGCAGTGAATCGCTGGGAGAGAACAAGAATGTAGCCAGATTGGAAAGTTTGGCAAATAGCCAAGAAGCAGCAAACAAAGAAGGTCTTTTACACAGTGTTGCTCATTGTTAATAGAAACAAAGATAGCGCAGGCACATGCAAACAGAAGAAAGAGGGAATTAAAGCTAGTCATAACGCTTGCCAAAAAGCACATTCTTTTAATGAACACAGTTTAAAAGGGGGAAGAAAGGGGCGGCTCAGCCCGGAGAGAAAGGGGCAGGGTCGGAGCCCGACCAAAAGGTTCCAGAGCCCAGAAGCAGCCAGTCAGTCGACTTCCGGCTCTGATTCAGACTCTGGCTCAGAGGACTGGGACTGCCAGTCCTCTGCTGCCGGCTCTCGCTCAGGCTCAGACAAAGAAGAAGTAACAGTATATAAAATCAGTAACAACAATGTTTCTACTTGGGTTCAGAGGAAGTCAGAAAAAGAAGGAACTCCTCCCACAGACTGGAGGAAAATAAAAATGGCATGTGCCGATTGGGGTCCATCGGCCACATTGGCTTTTCCAGTCCAAGTGGGGGGGGGCAGGTGGAAACCAGAGAACATACTCCCCAGTAAATCCTAAGGATGTCCAAGCAATTGTTAAAGCAATAACTGACAGAGGGATCAATTCAGCTATGGTTTCTACTCTCATTGATAGTGTTTTTGGAGGGGATGACATGCTCCCATATGACATAAAGCAAACCTGCAGATTGATTTTTGATGGGGCAGGGTTGATAGTTTTTAAACAAGAGTGGGAGGACAATTGTGCAAAGCAACTAGCTCTGGTAACTGGTGCAGATCAATTAGACCATATCAGATTCTCACAGCGTGCAGACACAAGAGGGAGGCCACACCTGGCACCTCCTCATTCAGTCCTTTACTTATCTACCAAAAACCTAAGTCAGATCCTTACAATCCATTTCTTAGTGTGTTAAATGCTTCCTTTTTGTCATAGAACCAATTCAATCCAAACTTTACAAAATCATGCTGGTTATGTTATAATGCAGAACCTCCTTTTTATGAGGATGTCGCTATTGATGTTCCTTTTGAATATTCTGCAGCAGATAATCCACACAACTGTAGATGGGACACCCCCTGAAAGGAAATTACCCTGAGTCAAGTCACAGGCTGAGGCAAGTGCTTTGGCAATGTAACCTTAGCAAAGCAGATGGGAAACATTTGTGCTGAGTTCATCCAACCTAGCCAAAAGACTGATAAGTGGGCAGTCCCATTCATACCAGGAATGTGGGTCTGTCAACAATCTGGGATAAACCCCTGTATATACCTTGGTAAATTCAATAACCTTGCTGACTTTTGTGTCCAAGTTCTGATTGTTCCTAGAGTCCTGTATCACCAAGAAGAGGAAATGTATCGCTTTTTAGAAGAAACCATCCAGCTCCACGAAAGAGAAGTAATGACAGGTATAACCATTGCAATGCTCCTTGGCCTAGGAGCTGCTGGTACAGCCACAGGTGTTTCAGCTCTCGTGACCCAACACCAAGGACTTTCTCAGCTGCAAATGACAATTGATGAGGACTTGTTAAGAACTGAAAAATCCTTCTCCTCTCTGGAGCAATCTATCTCCTCACTTTCAGAAGTCCTGCAGAACAGGTGAGGACTGGACCTCTTGCTCATGCAGCAAGGAGGACTGTGTGCCGCCTTGAGAGAAGAATGCTGTTTTTATGCAGACCATACCGGAGTCGTGTGAGACTCCATGGCCGAACTGAGAGAAAGACTGGCCCAGAGAAAGAGAGAGGCCCAACAAGGATGGTTCAATTCATGGTCCAATCAGTCCCCATGGCTAGCCACCCTTGTTTCCACCCTAACAGGCCCTCTCACCATGATACTCTTGGTATTGATTTTTGGGCCTTACATTTTGAACAATTTAGTGTCATTTGTTAGAAGCCATTTAGAGAAAGTTGACACCCTATTTGTCAAACGCCTGCAATTACCATGAAGTGACTTATTACTAACATGTTATATCACTTTGTATCCTATTATACTAACTTTAGCAGCTTTTGCATTTTTTATAACATTTATACTTTTATAGGTTTTTTACCTAATCATGAGGGGGGGAGATGTGGGAGATTAGGGACAAGCAGTTGGACAATATCACATTGTACGGGCAGACAGAACCCCTCCCTCAACACTTAGTTGTTTAGTGTCCCTGATAAGGTAAGCAACACGTAACTTGTAACATAAGCAGATGAACATGATGTAGTAAACAGAGGTTTTATAACTCCATGTAATCAGTTAATAAAATGCCATTTGCCGTCCACCACATTGGTGTCTGTGAGCTGGTGGTCCGAGCAGCCTGGGTGTGGCTGCCGTGTTGTTGCTGAACCAAGTCGCTACGCCTCAGCGGAGACAGCAGTTACCAGAACATGTGTTATTACTACAGGAACTCCTCCAGCAATGGCAGTTCATCCAAGACTGGGCACACTCAGCCATCTGTGCTTTACCTATATTCCTTGTAAACCCATTCTGAAGAGTGAATAAAACTGTTCCCAACAAATGTATATGCTATGAAAAAAAAATTCCTTTCAGAAGGACAAGCTGTAGAAGTTTTTTGGGGAAAGTTTTTTGGGAAAAAGGACATGGGAAAAGAACCTCAAGTTTCCAACAGAGAAAAATATGGATTTTACTAACAGAAAATAAATGAAGGAACCTGAGGGATATTATGGCTAAAACAAAATATATAGCCTGTATTACTACATTACAAAATTTCCACCCGGTCATGAAAAGAAATTTATTACTTAACTTCAGCATGTACAGCATCATCCTTTTCAAAACAGAAGATGTCACAAACCATTTAAAATCCTGGTGATGTATAACCTTCTATCATGGGTTGGCACAATTTTGTTTTCTAGTTTTAGAAAAATGTGACATACTTTTCCCTGGCCTAACCATAGAGTGGTTTGGGCAGGAGAACAAGGACCTCTCAAAAAAGCTAGCCAGGATATTGGCAGCTAAGTTAACCAATAGGAAATGTCAATGCGATTTTGGAGGGGACATTTAAAACTAATTGCTGGAGATCAGTTGCTC
Source organism: Riparia riparia (assembly GCA_020917445.1). Lineage (NCBI taxonomy): Eukaryota > Metazoa > Chordata > Aves > Passeriformes > Hirundinidae > Riparia > Riparia riparia. The sequence continues at coordinate 3,862,147 of JAIXNV010000055.1, forward strand.
TCACTTTGGGGATCTGCCATGAGATAATATCGTGGTCGGGCTGGGCCAGGCCCGGGTTGGACCCGGCTGCCTCTCTGGGCCAGGCCTAGCTGGGCTTTTGAGGGCCGCTGCCTTCCCAGGGAAGGCATGGGCCGGCTGAACCTTTTCCCCTGCTTGCCAGCAGGGAAGAAATCGGTTGCAGTTCGGCAGTGCTGGCCATGTGCTCAGACTGCGGCAGAAAGGGCCAAAACGTGGCCCAGCTTAATCACCGCTAGCAGCAGAGAAAGAAAGCCTGCAGCTTCATAAAAACTCTGAGCTGAGCCACCTTGGATGAAACCAAGGCATGGAAAAAAGAACATCCACCAGCTTCCTCCATCAACACAGCTTTGCATTTTCTTCAGCTCCTGTAGCCTCAGCGCTTGCATGTAGCTTTTTGCAAGCCCGAGCAGATTTAACCCTTTTCTAGCAACATGGAACTTTTAAAGCACAATTTTTCTTAAAAGAAAGAAGAAAGAAAACAAAGAATACTAGAACAGACACTAAATGAAGTCAGTTAGATTAGAAGTGAAAGAACAAATAATATTGGAATAGGATTGAAGAAGTGGACATTTTTAACCAGACTTTTCTAAGGTAAATTATGAAGAAATGTTCTTCGCAGCATCTTAGTATTTTTTTGGGTAGAATGATATTCTAATCAAAATTGAGAACTGAAGTAATTGAGATTTATTTGGGAACTTTAAAGCCCCCACTCCTGGGTTAAAAGGAGGTCTCAGCCTTTGAGACAAAGATGATTTTAGACTAGAAGAAGTATTCCTAAATAGTACCCCAGGTACACTGAGAAGCTTTGCTGATAGAACATCACAGTCTGCAAAAACTCCGGGTGGCAGCAGATGTGTGACATTAGGAGCACTGGACTATTTTGTCTTGTGGCAAACTTCTTCATAAAAGATCTTAGAAAGACTCTTCTCCTTAAGTAATGAGTGATTATGTCTAAATAGTGAAACTGACTGAAAATCCTAAGTGTCTTTCTATGTTGTTCAATAAGAAAGTTAATAGTTTGTAAGAGGAAAGAAATGTGTTTTAAAGTGTCATTCTGTTTTAGTTTAAGGTTTTGGGGTTTTTATCAACTTTTTTTTTTTTTTCTTTCATTCTTTTAATATATGTTAATAAAACTATTTTTGTTCATTTTTAAGCTTAAGCCTGCTTTGTTTTTTTTTTGTTTTTTTTTTCCTCCTAATCTCTCCCTCCCACAAAAAGAAAATTATTACTAAAATCCCTACATTAATTGGTGTTTCTGCCTGGTTTTATTAAATTAAAACCATTACACCTTCCATGTAAGTATTCTAATAATATCCACTATGACTTTGACATATGTCACAGTTCTTCATACATAGCACACTTTATACTCACAAAACTCACTTCCAGAGGACAATGTACAACAATCATGAGTAACAACTGACTCATGGAAAAAGACAAGGTAGGCAGGTTATTTTCTTACTCAAGAATATGTTCTCTGCAAAAGTGAAAACAGAAGAATTTTGCAAGGACAATCTACAGTGTGCTCTTACTCCTCTAAGAAGCAGAGGTGTTAAGAGAACCCCAAAAGTATTTTTCATTCGTTAGTATCAATAACATTTAATTCTTCCTCCTTACTTGGGGAAAACACTTGCATTTATGAGTCCACTAAATGTAACTTAATACTGTATGTGGTCCTATCTGTTTTCAGATTTTTAAGTGCATCTGAATCAATGCCTTTTAATTAATTGGTATCATGTATGTTTTCTTATATTTATTTCACTCCTTGCATTCAGACAAGATATTAATGTACAAGACTGGCATGTTTACAAATATCTACATCCTTTTTTTGTTGTGACTGATTTTTCATAGGTGTTAGGTCTTTGTGAAGGTCAAGATATCAGCTGGTGATATCCTAAGTGATGAATTTTTTAAAGACCCAAAGAACAAAGTAAGTGGAAGAGGCTCAAAAGTGACTAAATCAGTTTTGGAACAAAAACATTTCTATTTTAGGATTAGCATATAAACTGAAGATAAAAACCTGCCCGCAGCTCCAAATGACAGAACTTTGGGAAAGCATTCTGGAGATCAGTAATGGGCTTGTCCTTTTCTTCTTCCTTTCATTAAGCCTTCGCTTTAGTAATTCTTTGTGAGCAAGCAAGTGTACACTCTAGAAACAAATTTATGGGATTATGAGCTTGGAAACACTTTCCTTTATGTTATGCCTGACATCATTCTCCCACTTCTGAAAATTCAAATAAAGAATTGTAAAGCTGTACTAGTTCTTAATGTATAGGCCTAGAAAAATTCTGCTTTACATGCAGTTCAGTGCCATATGAATACTCCTTGTTTGTGTAAACAACCAGTAAGAAGAATTTTATTCCCATCTGGATATCATCTTTCAAACAGATCTAAAAATATCTGTAAGTGTAAAAATCTTTTTTTTTTTTTTTTCCCCTAAACTATGAGTAGAAAAAAACACTTTTGTGACTATTTTAAAGGAAGTCTTAGCTCATCATTAACACCATGCCAATTAGGTAGTAAGGTTATTTTGAAAAACTAAGAGACATCATGGTGTAGGACTCAAAAATGCAGTACTGGATTGGAACAAGCAGCATTTCAGACATTTCATACCTATCTGCTGGTATGTTTCTAGAAAATAAATACTTTCTGGCTTATTCTTTCCAAGGCAAAAATGATTCTATTTCTATAATGTCTGAGAATACAAATAATGACCAGCATTAAAGAATTTTTCCGTATCTTCGAACACAGATCAGAACACTGATTTTTTTATTACCTTATTCTTGTAGTTCTTGTGATCATAGCACTGTAATATGGAAGTAAGAAACCAAATTATTATGGACATATAGTAACAGAAAATAACTATCAGTATATGCTTAAGATTCAAGCATGACTCTACCAAGAAGAATTGCACCCAGCTGAAATAGTGCAATCAGAAATACTATAACAAATGTATACATTTTTGCAAGTCTGATTTAGGTTGAAATCTTGTGTAACCTTTTGGTTTGGAAGTCCAGTTATCATGTTTCATACTTTAATGTAGGTTCCCAAGTAATCTTCACTGATACTTTGTTAGTATGCAGAGGTTTCTGTTTTGCACTAAAATACTGCCCATGCATAGTATTATTTCTGGAGACTTAATCTGAGAATTTATAAAGGCACAGTGTTCAATTTGTGAAAAACTGTGTTGCTTCCTGAAAGCATTTTCTGAAATTATAATTTTCAGTAACAATACCTCCCCATATCTGTCCACACCATCCAAATATTGAGCCTCTGTAGGGAATATATACAATATATGAGAGTTACTGTTATATTGTTGATTGTATGCTCATAACAGCATGCCACAGTTGTGGCAAGAAGTAGTAGTAGGCCACCCTGAAAATCATTAGGACTACAGAAAAAAAAAAAAAATACAGATTTCTTTCTCAATAAAGTAGACTTTTGAATTTGTATTACAGTTAAGAGGCTAAGTAGAGTTACATGGAAAGGAAAATGAGCCACTGAAGGTAGGTGAATATTCAATTAAAAGGATAAAGAAACGGGAAAAGTCAGTTGATTTACATATATACAGGGTTAGGATTTCAAATGTGTTTTGGCTGACAAAGTTTATGCTAGTTTGTAGCAGAAACAAAGACCAAATTACAGCAGAGTATCTGGATCTGATAAGAATGTGTATCAATTACTGAATGAGAAGAAATTCTCTATCTTAAAATACTCCACTTTTTCTTGGAATATTTCTAATATTGATATTTTACTGCTAATGAAAAATTAATTTAATGGGGGCAGTTATTCATGATCCTACTGTTCACCAATTCACAAGTATTGTCTTACATTTTTTGACCAAAGATATACAACAATGGGCATATGCACCAATTATATGAGATAGATTCATCCTGGACCTTTGAGAAAACATTGCAAATGTGTTCAGCATATCTTAATATCTTGGATGGTCATTATTTCCAATGTCAGTCTGATATTAAGCAGAGGAAGTAGAAAAACATAAACTTTGTGTATAACCTCCAACTTCCATCTCCAAAATACATTTCCCCAAACAGTACAAACAACATTGTACAAAATACATTTCCCCAAACAGTAGTCAGTGGTTTTGGTTTTTTTTCCAGGAGATGAAAAATTATATTTTTTGAATGCAGTATTTGTCTCAGTGTTCAATACCTATAAAGTATTTTGTCATTATGACAGGAAAAAATAATACAAAACTCAGAATTTTGCACTTCATATTCAGATAACTCTCATGAGTCTTATTTTGATAGTGAGAATGTCCAGGAGCACTTTTGATCACAGAATCACAGAATCAATTAGGTTGGAAAAAACCCTGAGATCATCAAATCCAACTTGATCCAAACACCACCTTGTCAACTAGACCATGGCACAAAGTGTCAGGTCCAGTCTTTTCTTAAATATCTCCAGGGACGACGACGCCACAACCTTCCTGGGCAGACCATCCCAATGTATAATCACCCTTTCAGTGAGGAAATTTCTCCTGATGTCCAATCTGCACTTCCTCCAGCTCAGCTTGAGGCCATTTCCTTTTGTCCTGTGACTGGCTGCCTGGGAGAAGAGACCAATCCCCACCTGGCTACAACCTCCTTTCAGGGAGCTGGAGAGAGATCTCTCCTGAGCCTCCTTTTCTCCAGGCTAAACAAACCCAGCTCCCTCAACCACTCCTCGTAGGACTTGTGCTCCAGACCCACCCCAAGCCTTGTTGCCCTTCTCTGGGTGTTTTCCAGAACCTCAATGTCCTTCTTATAGACATGGGCCCAGAACCAGACACAGAAACGGACACCAACACATGTGGCCTCACCAGTGCTAAGTATAAGGGGACAATCCCTGACCTGGTCCTGCTGGCCACACTATTGCTGATCCAGGCCAGGATGCCACTGGCCTTCTTGGCCACCTGGGCACACGCTGGCTCATGTTCAGCTGCTGTCAACCAGCACCCCCAGGTCTCTTTCTGTTCCCTTGCTCAACTTATTCCATAACTTCTTGATTTTTAAGGAGTAGTTCCACCATAGATTGAAGTAAGTGGGAAAACCTCCATACTGATTTTCATTAATTCTGGCCTAGGGCTTTACTTTACATCAGTGCAGGCTTTCATTCTACCCCTTCTTAGAGAATTCTGTCCCTTTGATACAGAACTATGGTTTATCTACTTGTGCATTACCTTTTCCTTATTGCTTCTTCCCTTTATATTCCCTCCTGCTTAGAGTATCATTTAAAAAAAAAAATCCCACACAGGAAAAAAAATTTCAAATAAGCCAACCTACAACAAAGAACCTTACTGTAAGTCTCCAAGATTTATTTAATATTTTCTGTTTTGACAGATGACTAACTGTCATAACAAATCAACTGTCACAGTATAATTGGGATTTTTTTTTTTTAGAATTCATACACAGTAAAGAATGCAGTCAAACAACAATAATTAAAAGAAAAAAAATCCCACAATCTGATCCTAAATAGGAAAAAAATTAAAGGATAAGATATACTCAGCAAAAGATGATTTGGAGCAGATTCTTGAGTAGACTATGGAAATATTACTTTACACAAAATAAAGTTATTACTCTACCTGGCCCTTAACTTCTATACATAGAAGTTCAGATTCCTGGGGATCATATAAAAGTTATATATTCATCAATAAAAACAAACCTGTTTCTTCATAGTCAACAAAAGAACTCTACACACTTCAGTAAGAACTAAATTGTCCCTACTTTTGAAATATAAAACATGCTCCTAACATAATTTTATGGTTTTGAGTGAAAACTCACTAGTATGGGAAGTTATTCATTAAGATAGAAGACAGCCTGAATAGGACATTCTAAAAGCTAATTCTTAAATATTCTGCATTTCCTTTGCTTTTAACAGAGAACTTAAAAAGAAGGGAATGTGTTTTCAAGATTTTCTTGGATGATGTTTCAGCCTCTACCATCCACTTTCAAGAATATGAGAAAAAGGTAAACTATCCAATTTAAGCTTTATAAAATTGCACTATTTTTTCCCACCTTTTCCTCACTGTGTAACGGGATAGAATAGTTCAGTTAGAAGGGATCTACACTAATCATCTTGTTCTAATGCCTGACGACTTCAGGGCTGACCAAGTTAAATCACATTGTTGAAACCATCATCCAAATGCTTCTTAAACACTGAGTGGCATAACTATAGCTGCTACGAAAATTAGGAAAAAAACCCATGACTATGGATGTTATTAAAACTACAATGTCTATCATTTTGATGGCAACAGCTTAATTTATAGGGACTTGGATAACCATCTGTGCTCTATTCTGTCGACCAGCACCTTCATATTTTTTTCATATTCATCTGTGTGTCTTCTTAAACATGCAGATAATGAGCCATCAATAGTTAATGTAGCAGTTGATGTACATGGTTCAAGCTAAAATAATTGATATCAGTGTTTATGAAGCAGATAAAGAGTGAAATGAGACTACATAGCCTTGTTGATTGCTTCAGGCATTCACCACATGTACCTCCTCCTCTAAATATTTCAGTTTCTGCCTTTTTTTTCTACATATTCCATTTTATTCCTTTGCTGGATTGCCACATCAGTGTTCTTCAGTCATCAAGTACTTATTAAGAAGTCCAAAGCTTTTAAGAGAAAATCTCCTGCTCATAATTATTTGCAATATGCTACTGAATACACAGAATTTCACTCATACTTGAAAAGAATTTAAGTTGTAACTTGTATGTATAATTATACCTTTAACCGTGCTCTGTTGGGAATATGATGGTGGTTTAAAAAAAAAAAAAAAAGTCCAGAGAGGAACCAGCTAAAGCACTGTCTTACTTAAACCATAGATACTGTCACTGTCTTTTATCAGATAATATTAGTTAGGAGTCATCCACTTAAATAAAATTGGTATTTAACACTATGAAAACAACTTTCATTCAATTTTATGTGGTAAAAGAACTGCCATGTGCTGTTATGTTACATGTTCTCTTACCGAGGAAGGAAAACATTAAATTTTCTTAAACATTTGTTAGGTTGGACACAACTAATACTTCAGCATTGCATTGCACTTAAACCACTGCAACTTTATAATGCCGAATTTTCTTTGATTTCCAGATGCTCTGTCTCCCCTCTCTACATTGAAATCCTGAAAAAATATGTATTTCCATATTTACTCTATTAGAACTAATAGTTATGGTTAGTATCTTATTTTTTGCATATATCTCAATATGCTTCACTCAATGTCAATCTCTTGAGACAAAGAACTAAAATAATTAGCAAAAAACCAGAATTACAGTTTTTTTTATTAAAATATTTCTGTTATTCAGTAATATAAACTGATTTTGGCAGTCACAAAAACTTGCTACTTGCACTGATTTTAGCGAGAACTGCATGGATTCAGAACACCTGAAAATTAATATATTTATATTTAGTACCCCACAAAACTATAAAACAGAGGTAGAAACGAACACTGGGTCAAGCTTTAGTTTTTACATATGAATACAGAGTGTATCACTGGATTTTTGACACAGAAAACATGGAACTTTCATCTCAGACATACTTCACTCAGATCTCCATTTCAATACTTGGAATTCTTTTTAAATTATTCTCTGGAAATTTGAGAAAAATGTATAATCTTGCAAGATAAAAAAAAAAATAGATTGAGAACTTACGGAAGTCCTTCACACAAGAGGATGTTTTTAGAACCTCAGAAAAAGTACTGATTATTCATTCAAAAATACAGGATGCCATTAGTACTCTATGTTCTTCAGCACAGCCAGAAAGAAAGAAATAGAGAAAAAAAAGCCATCATTCCATCTTCATCATGGGAACAAGAGCTGTTTTGAGAACAATACTGTGGGTCAAGGTAATATTTTCACCCAAACAGAAAATGTCCAAGCTTAACTAAATAAAGTTTATTTTAATTATTACCATTTAAATCTGTGTATTTCTGTTGGGCTATTTTATTTTTGTATCTATATATGTATCTGTGTGATGCCAGTATTTTGTATCCATGTACTATATGAACACACATCTAAACAGAAAATACAACCTCAGAATAAAGCCCTACTGACTTACTGTTGTCTCCCTATACTTTTCTTGTCTCTGGCAGTAAAAAAAATGTTGCTTACTGTATTGGAAGAAACTTCAAGTCAACAAAATTCTCTAATCACAATCCTATTAAAGGTTAACATTGATCAAATTACATAAACTGGTTCAATAAAACAAGGTCATTACATTTCCCTCTTTGGATTTTCCCTTCTATCATGCCTCCAGTAAGCACTTCTAAATGAGTGGTATGCTATTAGATCAAATAAAACCTTAATTATTACCACTATATTTCTATTACTGATTTTATTTACTGTATTATTGTAGCTAACAATTACAATTTAGTTGGAATCTATGGGGTACCAGAGGATATCAAAGGATTCATTTTAGTATTGCAGTTCCAGTCCAAACAATTCTACTATCTATATTCAGAAAGGTTTGCAAACAGTGCTGACAATAATATGTATTGCAGAGGAAAAAAAAACAAAAACAAAAACAAAAACAACAACAACCAAAAAAACCCCCCAAAAACACAAAAACTTTTGCAGCATTCAAAAGAATTTAAACTCAACTACAACTAGGTGTTTAGATATCCACCAGAGAGATTCACTCAAATCACAACATATTCAAACTTGTTAGAAATAAACAAAATAAGTTTTCAAAAATATAGAAAATAGAGTTCCAATGGTCTCTCTCAGCATAAATTATTTAACGATCTCTACCAGAGTAACATATCTGGACTGCTTTATTTTTAAAAAGTCTGTTTGAAAGACAGGAGGTTTTATACCCATGCACAGAAGAATTCAACTCATTTAAGTTAAGCTGTTTAAAACCAGGCAAACTACACATTGTGCTCCAGCCACACCATCCCAAGGTCAGAAGGCAGAGGCATGGACTGGGAGAATGTAGAACCACTCACTGAAGAGCACGTTTGAGATTATGTACATCTAAGGAACCTGAAGGTGCACAAGTCCATAGCCCCTAATGAGATGCATCCTCATGTCCTGAGGGAACTGGCGGATGAAGTGTCTAAGCCATTATCCATCATATTTGAGAAATTGTGTCAATCTTGTGAAGTTCCCACTGACTGGAAAAGCAGAAACATAACCCTAATTTTTAAGAAGGGTAAAAAGGAAGATTTAGGGAACTGAAGCCTAGTCAGTTTTACCTCAGTGACCAGCAAGACCATGGAGCAGATCCTCCTGGAAACTATGCTAAGGCATATGGAAAATAATGAATAGACTGGTGACAGTCAATACTACTTAGATATATCATAGGTACAGATTCCAATGATCAATACATGAAAATATTTATACCCATTAAAAAAAAAAAATCTGCTACTATAAATGATCAGTAAAATCAGGACTTTCTGGTAATGTAATATTGAAGAGGCAATGAACACAAATGGAAATACAGAAGGTTCCTCCTGAACATCAGGAAACATTTTTACTTTTAACAAGGTGACTGCTGCCCAGAGAGTCTGTGGAGTCTATCCTCTGATATATTCAAAAGCCATCTGGACACAGTCCTGGGCAGCCTGTTCTTAGTAACCCTGCTGCAGCAGACAAACTAGACTAGGTGACCTCCTGAGGTCCCTTCCAAACTCAACTATTCTATGAATAATAATTTCTAAGTAAATCACTGAGCAGATACATTATTAATGAACAAAATGAAATTGACTAGAGAGTGATAACTTATTAACATCTTCATACAAATAATCTTTCATACCTTGAAACTTATTCTTGAAAGGCTAAAAGAAGCAATAAAACAACAAAAAAACAAGACTCGTTCAGTATTGTTTATCAGAGTACATTTATAGCTCTTATGATTCTATGTGTCATTTGAAGTCTTACAGTGATGTAGGCTGTATTTTTCCAGTTTGTTTACAAGGTAACTGATCAAGGTGATATTTTCTAGACAATTTAGCTTAGAGAAGATTATAGTTAAATTTGCTTGAGAAACTTGTTACTGAACATTTTCCTCTTTCTAGCATTCAAAAAAGGAGTTAGATTCCTAACCTTTTTAGTAGAACACTTTCTTATGCTACATTTAAAGAGCTCATTTTACTCCAATAAAATAAAAACACACTATTATGTACATAGATCTCATGCTTCCTCATTACAGTATAGTATTTAGCAAATCTTTTTCTGGACTCAAGAGTCATGACCTAAATGCAATAAATTCCTGTTGCTGAAGAAAATGCAGTGCAGACCCAAATACACATTCCTTAGAGGCTTCCACTGTCAACAGGCAGCTTTGAGAAGAATACAAGGTTACTTGTGAACTAGATTCTGAATATCTCCACAATAAAGTCTGAAATAAAGAACCTGAAGGGGTGTCCTGGGTCAAGTTCACAGGTTAACCAAAGGTACTATGACATAAAATGCTTTTTATACGAGCTTCATCTTGAACACAGTTTTGGGTTTACACCATGTCTAAGAAAGATACCATTCCTTCATAATTCAAGACTGTCTTTTGATGAAAGATCTATCTTTATTCATGGTGCCCTATAATCATTTATTCCTTCATCAACACTATTTTTGACTTAAAATATTTCTTCCATCTTCACCTGTTCATTCCATCTTCCTGTGTCTCCAAGAAAATCTATGAAATCACTCATAATCCCTCTCAAGTCAGTTTTCCCCAGAAATAAGAAAACTTCAATTAGTCCTTTCAGGCAGAAGGTGTTACTTCCTCTTTCCTCTAGTAATGTTTTTCTTAAGCACTTCCAATTTGAGGTTGACTCTCAATCACTACTGAGCCAAAATTCATATAAATAAGGTCCAAACCACCCCTTGGTTTCAATGCATTAATATTTAACTAATTCCAACAGAAGTCTCTTACATAACACATTTCAAGATGGTACTTTTCATTTTTTACATCTACCTCCCACTGGCTGCCAACCACCATTGAAAATCATATATTATCCCTCTTTACTTCTACTACTTAAAAGGTCATTAATTTTTATATTACCTTCTAGATATAAAGTCCTCACCCTTGTACCATGCAGTACCATCCCACCTCTGCTACTCTTGTTCTTGTGTATTACAATACTCCCTTAGTTGACTATTCAACTCAATTTTATGCCATCAGAAATTTCCACTAGCATGCTTCTTCTTATGCTCAAATTAATAAAAATTGATTTCAAAATACATTAACTACTGTGATTCTCCTTCCATCCTGTCAGTCTACTGTAAGTGAAATTTTTTCCTCGGTCTCTTTGATTACTTACCTTAGTAATTATTATATTGCTTTTCCACACACACCTTCCATCTATTAGTAATTTAAATGAGGTGACTTCAAAAGATATAATTTTAGGGATACTGTAGTTTTTTGATTTAAAAAGTCTGGTACCAAAGAGTCATGTTGAGTTACTTTTGATAAATAAGGTAATTTTGATAAACACTTGTCATATTTTTAAGTTCACTTTTTGACATGTTATTAGATTTTCCTCCAAAACAAGTTTTAAAGTCCTCCCTGTTATTCTACTTAGACTAGCCTATCTGTACTTGCCTGCTCACTTTCACCCTCCCTCCTTAAACATAGCTGTTCAGTTACACATAGATGTTCATAAAGTTAAGACTGCCAATCTAATGGAAATAAAATTTATTTCAATGGTAGCACTTAGGAGGACAACTATATTTCTGTAACTCAGACTTGAAAGACACAGTTAATTATACATTGTTCTGTTTCAGTGCAGAACAGTGTAAAAACTTAAAGACATTTACAGTCATTGGCTACATCATTAACAGGTGTAATAACATTAACTAGTAACGTAAGCTTCCTACTTCATGTTATTGATGATTTCCTATTTCCCATCAGACAAGATTTTTCAATGCCTGAGTTTTCATGCAAGTTCTTCTTGTTCAGGTTCTATTTATTACAAGTGCAATGATTTTTCCAGAACACATTTTTCACTGTAAACAGTTAAACAGACAATAAACAAAAACTGTGTCCTAACAAAAATGCTTTGGAATATAACTGTGTCAATACACAGTTTCTACACACAAAGCACAATGTAAATACTAAGAAATAATTTGATTTTGAAAACCACTCAAGGGATCAAGAACTAAAAGAATAAATTCTGATAAAGCAAGACTCATTAAATGCCATGTTGTAACTGAATAATAATTATAATGAATTATATAGAGATTCTATATTTATATATTCTCTTCCTAAATAGAATGAAGAAGGAATTCTTCCTCTCCTCTACGTATAAAGTCCTAAGTAATATTTTGTCAGAAGGCTATAACAAGCAATTAGCAAGTTTGCCATTCATAAAACCATAAACCAAAAAACTGTAAAAGTACTATGTAGAATATCTCAAGTCCAGAATTGAATCTAAATAGTATGGCAGTGATATGAAAATCATATTCCTGAAAGATATATACTAGAATGCTATATTATTAAGCCAGTGTTCTGTACTTATAAGAACAGATTTCTAGAGAATTTAATTACTTATATGAATATCTAGATAACATATTCGATGGACAAAAACTAATTCTGCTTTAAAATGTAAGCAGTGTCACACAGTTTCTCATATGGGAAACCTACATCTCTTTTAGGTATAAGGATAAATGCTGCTTGAAACACACATTCTTAATGATACATGATTGACCAAAGCATTCACCTGACAAATCAATTGCTTTTAGGAGGTGTATAGCTATCATTCAAAACTACATAACACAATACAATTTTATTTTTTATTTCTTACTAGAAGAAATAAAGAATAAAATACTATTGTGATCCATTTCCTTAGAATTTATTTCTTTTAGGCTCTGTATGACATTTATGCTGAACGTTATTTATCTTAACTAGTTTCCAGTATTTTATCAGGAGTTCTGCATATACAAGACAGAAACATTAAGGCTTAGACACCTGCTAGTGTTCAACAAAAATACCTCACTATGGGCTCAGTAGAGAGTGTCTCTGCACACTGAGCAGCATGCTGAATGCGACTTCACAGACACAGAGAGTTCTCTCTTCTTTGGATTTCCAGCAGTAAATCTTTGAATAAAGGATTTATGCTGTCTTTCACTTACTCTCTATGGAGAGACACCTGTACAAAAGAAGCTCAACTCCAGAAAAAGAAAAAAGGAAAAAAAAAAAAACCAAACAAACAAAAAAACAAAACAAAAGCAAAAACAAACAAAAAACAACAACAACAACAAAAAAACCCACAACCCACCAAACCTTGATTTTACAGTCTATCAAGATCATTGCTACTCCTTTTTGTTTGTCCCAAGCTGCAGGCATTCTTGTTGTCTAGAGCTAACGCTCAAGCTGCTAATGCTGTTCTTCAAATGATTAGTCTCTCTCTCTCTCTTACTTAGTCCTATCCCAAAATATTTTCATAACATGCTCTTGAACAACTCCTGTTCCCTATTCCAGACGGTGCTATTTTCCTCTTCTACCCTTAAAAATTTTTTTACTCATTTTATTCATCCCTATTAATTTCTGTAGTCCAACCATACACTGTCCCTATTGCTCCCTAGGCACTCATGGTCACATTCCCTAATAAGTGACAGTGAGAGACACAAAGAAGAAAACACAGTGAAAACCTGAATTTTGAATCATGGTATCTTTCCAACCTCTTGCCACATACGCAGACTGAAGTAAGACCTTTTTTGCTTTTATTTTTAGTTTAATTCTCTCTTTGCTTTTTAATTCTATAGAAAACAATTATATTGACATATAATATTGAAATACAATATCACATTAACATTTTAACTTAAGTAGTTCATTTTGGAGTTCCTAAAAAAGACTAGGGTAACTTCAGATAATGAGGTTTATATAAATATTTAAACTTAATTGAATTAAAATATTAAGGTATCAGTTATTTTTGTGGGCTTGTGTAGTACCTTATTTAACCTACACAAGTTAATTTGTTGTTTATTATAAACTCTTAACTAGAAAAGTCTCTAGAAAACATCCTCATTATTTTTGCTTTATTTCTACCATTAGATCTTTTATTTAAATGATCCCTCACCTGTTGTAAATGCTAGAGCAACAGCCAAAAGAACCAGTAGCTACAGGTTTTCATACTGCTCTCCTTCAAGTCAACCGCATTACTCCTACTCTTAAATATGAAAAGAGGTCTCATAGAGGTCAAACCAGGTATTAATAATTCAATAGGAATTCTGCAGCTGACATCAATGGGAGCAAAATTTGGACCTCAAGGAATACATACTGATTAGGGCTAAAGTAAGTGGTATTAAATAAAAAATTAGCGAACAAAAAAAAAAAAGGAAGAATCTTTATTAACTACATACCTGAGGCAGTGCTGAGTTCAGCTGTCGCTGGAGGGAATCTCTGTCATAGATGACATCCTGTAGACGTTGCTGTGCAAGTGACAAGCTTTCCTGTGTCTCCCGAAGGGTATCAAGGAGACGATCCCTTTCATCCAGCATGTTCACCATCAGCTGCTCAAAATGAGAATCCGAGTCCGAGCCACTGCTTTGGGACCCCCGTTGACTCATCGGGGTGTCCTCATTTATGGTTGGCATCACTTCACACATCATTTCTTTAAAAAGAGCACAAATCAAGGAACAGCTCTTCAGTAGAGAAAACATCTGAGGATATTTCATAAGAAGAATAAACTCTGTCACGTGGACACAGCAGATTATTGCATTGTTTCCACTCTCAAACTTGTGTGTACTGTTAATCAGATGGTCAACACAGAGGGATTAAATACAGTGACTAATTCCACAGAGCAAAGACTTTGAATGTGCTTCCCAAAACTAAAGAAGACTGACTGGAAGGAGGTGGAGGGCTATAGAATATTTTAAATTAATAGTTTTGGAAATAACGCTCTCTCAAAATAACAGAAAATACTTCCTCTGCAATTTTAGTCTTCCTTATTGTTGCTTTTCTTCCTTCTCTTACTTAATTTCATTGTTGAATTGTTGGTATTGATGTCAATAGCCACCTCTAATTGCCAGATTTTGTCCTCCTTTAGGCAATTCTACAGTACAGCTTAGGCTAACCATTGATCCAGTATCATGGTGCCTTAACAATGTCAGGTTAATTTTTTTTTTCTATCTAGTTATTCCCATCCTCAGGGGAAATTATTCTCCAGTGGGCTTGTTCAGTAAGAGGTCAAGAACTAGAAACCCTGATAATTACATCCCTGTGATGTCTTGTGCAACTGAATTACCAGGAACAGAATCACTGTTTGTTTCTTTAATCTCTCCTGAGCAGAACAAGTAACATCACCTAGTCCCATCCTTCAGCTACAAAGTTTCTTACATAAATCTCAAGCCCGCTATTTGTGTACAAGGAGAAGCTTTGGGAATCCTTGGGAGAGCTTGCTGATGTTAACTGCTTTGACCACTGTCCACAGGGACCGTGGGATATGGAATGCCAACCAGGGGAGCCTGTCTTGCCTCCAGGAGCCTCTCACAACATCGTATAAGTACACTGCACTCAGAAAAGCTGAGTGCCAGTCTCCACTCAGCTCCCACCTGCAGCTATCCAAGTTGGGATGGTCAACTTCACAGTGAGCAAAGAGATATTTTAAAAATTCCAAGACCATCTGCCACTTGCTTAGTTCAGTCATAACTTCTTGGTATGCAGCAGGTGGCCAGAAACCATTCTTCAAGACTAAATTTAACAATGTGGATTGTCACTGAACCCTTCCTGCCTCACAATCATCAACATCTCATGGGTCACACCCATGGGGTGTGAGAATCCCAGGGGATTCTCATTGGTGAAGCTTTGTCATTCAAGAAATTACTTCCAACATCCTACATATGTAGATCAGGTTTCTGATGTGAAGGGCACAGCATTTGCTACCTCTGCACACAGGCTGTGGCAGAATGAGAGCAGTACACCATTTTGCAGGAACACTGGTGAGTGTGTGAGAACAGGTAGGGAAACCTCTGTGTGGACCGCTGTTGCTACCTCAACACCTTGCATTCAAACTAGATAGGAAATCTCTTAAAGTAATTTTCCGCATTCCCACACGGGGATGTGGGAGCCCCTATATGTAAGTGGTTGTGGGGTAGCAAGGGAATCCATGAATTGAATGCTAATGGCACTATTACAACATCTGGTCCCTCTCAGCTGTTGCCTTCAGGGAAAGCAGGGGAACATGCATTGTTCTTGTTTTGAATCCCTGGACTGCATTGTTCTGACAGCACAAGTAACAAACTTGGGCTATGACTAAGACAGCAGAGAAAGCAGGGGATGGGTGGGCAGTTCCTGGTGTAGACAGTTGCTATTTGGAAGTTTTCTCTCACAGCCTCAGGAGAATCTTTTAAAAGTACAGTTCTTGCAGTCAGCCTGGTGATGTAAATTGCTTTCTGGAAGTTCGGAAATGAATGCCATTACTCCATTGGAACCACATGCATCCTCTCCCTCCCCCACCCTGACAGTGGAGAGAAGTACACCGAAGCAATCTGTTAACCGTAGCCAGATAGAAATGCTGGTAGGGTGTGATAGAAAGGGACACTTTGACTCTTGCAATAGCGAGGAGCAGGAGATACAGGAATCCTGGACCATGCCCATACATAAATTGTCTGTGGGGGCCCATGAGGACCCCAAACTACTCTGAAGGAAACCTGGCTTCTCAGAGTGCTCCTGGGTCACCAAGCCACAAAAAAAGGAACAAAATCTCAAGCAGCTGCAGGTTTGCTGTGGGGCTTCCAAAGAAAAATTTCTTACAGCCTTTCATGAAAGACCTAGTATGCCATGCTGTTTGATTAACCATGATTTCTGTTTCCTCGCCTTTAGAAAAGAATTTTTCCCTTTTTTAAAAACTTTTTTGGCATTTATCACTCCTACATGTGCCAACACATGGGATGCTTTCAATGTCCTGGGGCAGCCACTATTTAACACTGCTCCCAAGCGCATGCTGAACAACAGAGCTACTTTCCTAGGACCTTATTACACCTTTTATGAATTTCCTGCTTGATAGCATGAAGAAATCAAAATACTGAGAATATCTGAAGAATTTTTAAATTAAGGAAAAAAAAAAAGTAAAGAAGACTTATCAAGGGGGATTGCAACAAAAGCTAGGGCAGGAAAAGCAGAGGAAGAACTTCACAGAAACAGAGGAAGAGTGTCAGCACACAGTCTAGTAGTACAAGCTTGGAAGATGAGGACAAATAAAAGGGCACATATGTATTTGGATCTTTATACAGGAAGTTAATTATATCATAGAGTTACAAGACTTCTTGGTGTTTCCTGAGCCTTCTCATGGTGTGTGCACTTAATCAGTCAACCTTTGGCTAACCACAGGATGATGTGGTTCACACACATGGTCAGGAGATTTAAATTTAAAAATCAGCTCCCAGTTTAGTTACTACTGAAAGGAATTTAGTTTGCATACACCAGAAGCACATAGAGGACCAAGATGACACATGCAGACAGAAACAACTGAGGGATCAATGCTAAAACATAAAATAAAAATAGTATTGTTATGATCAATTTGGTCTGCTTGCTAATGTGGTGATATCCTGAGTATCATGAATTATATTTTAAAATTTCCAGTAGGCAAAGAGAGCAATTTCTGATTTTTCTTCCATGTAATTTTAATTTTAAACCTAAATTTGGTGATTAAAAACCTCCATCACCCCAACAATTTTTAGTCTGGTTTCATCATATAATCAGCTGAAATATTTAATACAATGAAATGAAAAGGAATCACTCTATCTACCTACTCTTCCCCACTTATCAGACCATAAATCTGTGTTAAGCTGAAGTATATTTTATACAGGAAGGATTTCAATCATTAAACACTGAAACTGATCTCTCTAATAAATTAACCAGAATAATTAATTCTTTCTGTGAAAAATAAATGCCTTTTTAAACTGTATTTATAGGGGAGAAACAGCCACAGTCAGTGCTGTAGTTCTAAAAAGCTCAAAATAAGGCTACTGGCTGGCCCACTCCAATTACAGTTCAGAACTACCATGCCACAGATACTTTTTGACTGATCTGTGAATTTACATATATTTTGAAAAAACTCATATCTTTTCCTATATATGCATGAATCAAATTTCATATACACAGGACAGCTGCAACCTGGACTTAATGATATATGTACAGCTCAACGGATCCATGCATACACAGTAGGTATTCATCTCAGATACTCAGTTCTTACTTAACATGTAGATATCAATTCTACTCAGAATGGAACTGAACAAGATTAATACAGGACTGTCATTAAGCTTCCTTTTTTCTTCTCAATTCTTACTGCTCCCAAAACCAGCTAAGCTCAGAGAACTTGATTTTTTTAAACCATAACTACTGGATAGGCCAAGCACACTCATAAACTGACATCTGGACATTCTATGTTTTCTAACTGTGTTTATCAGCCTGCCATATGATTGATGGAATATAATCAAATGCCTAGAATTGGCCCCAAAAGATCAAAGATCAGAATGAAGACTCCCAGCTGTCTACTCTTTTGAATTGGTTTTATACAGCATAGTAGTCTGTTAGTTTCTCATTCAACTCTGAATGCACAGTGAAAATCAGATGCATAAACATCTTTGAGTCTGTGCATATATTTTAATCTATCCACTTGGTCTGCATATGCCAGCTCCTATGTCCAGATATTTGTTATCCCAGCATATTACCCCTTTCCCTAATCTATACATTCCTATCAACTCCTACAGGGCAATTGCAGTTACATATCTTTTATGAGTCCTAGTAGTGAAAAAGAATGCAGAGTTGACAGTGACAAAAAAGGGAGAACAAGCAAAGACTATCAACAATGTACATGAAGCATTAGAATCCCCTCTCTGAAGCTTAAAACAGAAACCTCGAATTGCATTGCACCAACTCTAAATTGCAAACTAGCTTCTCTTATAAATCTCAGGTAATGTGAGAAAATCTAAGCGTGACAAAACTGGAGTGCATAACTATCTGCCTTAAATTTCTGAAAATTACAGTTAATATTGAATCTTCTTTTTATTTTCCAAACTTGTAGTGAGCAGACTCATCTCATTTTGCACTTGGCCCAGCACTGGGCAAGGGGTTGTCACAGATGATTTTCAAAGGTCCTTTCCATACAGAATAATTCCATGGGATGGGAATCAAACAAATCAACCACCAAACAAATCCAAGAACCCAGAAATGCAGACTTTGTTTCTTTTCAAAGGAACGAGGAGTGGTGTTGAATTGAGTAAACGTAGGTATCTGTACCCAGCAGTAAGGAGGCACCTTTGCAAGACTGAGTAAATTCCCACTGAAAGATTTTGCTACGGATTTCTTTACCAAGACTTGATACCTCAAATCCCACTTGATTATACCAGTGGTGCCTAACTATGCATCTGACAAGCTACTGCAGCTCATTGTACCACCAGAGAACTGCAGGCTTTTGCCCCAGACAACTGCAGTAAAGAAGTTGGGGGAGGAATGGGAGTAGAGGGGGAACGGGTAATTAAGACCTGAATTGACCATCATGGTCATCAAGACAAAGTGAAGTACAGGCCAGGTAACTACAGCAACTCACTCACTAGTGAATGGACAGCCACCTTGCTCTGTTGGGATATGACAGAATCACTGAATACTTAGGGCTGCAAGGAATCTGTGGAGATCATCTACTCCAACCTGAAGGCATGTTGAGTGGAACAGTAGCAGCAAAGAATGAACACTGAGGAAGCTGGAATTTCTTTCCAGTGAGTGTTAAGAACTGCATGTGATGGATTAAACACCTCTGTCTCATGTTTTCCAGACCACAGAAGTCCATGATAACTGAATAAGCATTCCTGTACACCATTCTGTGCAACATTTCCCATGCAGCCAGGACTACAAAGAAGAGAAAGGAGAGGAGAGAAAGGGATAAACAAGGTGGCATATTCTTCAACTTAAAGAGGTGGCATTAATAGCTGAATGTGCACTGTATATTTCTTCATTCAAAGGAAGAGAAGGAAAGCTTGTGCTCTTTGCCAGAAAAAGGCTGACTTGTCCTGTAGTAATATAACTTAACTAAAATTATGCTTGACTGATCTAAGCCAACAAAAATAAGACTTTTCAAATGTGTTTCTCTTTCTTTAAACAGAAAAATAAAAGCTCCATTGATATTGAACTTAGTACTTCTACAGTACAAAGTTTATCACTTTACCCAGTATCCTGAATGTAAGTAAAGCAATCCCTCAATTAAAGATGCATTAAGTCACCGGCATTTTCCTGTTAATACACAATCACCGTTCCCTAGATCCATCTTGAGCCACAGAGCAGACATTCCAATTCCTTTCATCACGGTGCCCCCACAGCATCCAAAATGCAAGGACTGCAACATACAATGAATTTGTGTAGCACCTGCAACTATCCTGAACCCCCCAAGAGGTTCTGAAGGGGGAGAAGGATACTGAAAAATTCCTGCTTCCCTTGAAATTCATGTAGCACATAAACATTCCCTAGAAATAGCCTTTTAGGTTGTGTAATAACTTTAGAACTCTTTTAACTCAAAACAAAACCTAGGCTCTTTTTTTAGTAGTTGTTCTGGACCTGAGTGCTCAGGCATCACAGCCATACACAATGGCAGCTTGAGAAGCAGTACACTGAAGTTCTCTAAACACATTGTCTTTCTTTTCTGTTGTGTATCTACTGCATCATCTACTACAAAGCCTTGTCCAGGTTAATTGGTTCCTAGTTCAGTGTTTTCTCTGGTCATTTGCATGGAATCTAATCCAGCAAATGCTTGAATTTATGGAAATTCTATCATGGACTTCAGTGGGTTTGAGTCAGTACAGATGGTTGGAAACATCACTAACATAGACAAACCATCAATCTCCTGTCATTTTACTCCCTCCAAACAAAAGCATAAAGATCACAAATGCCTGTTATGCGATACCAGGGAGCATGCTGGATGCTATGTGACCATTGCCTATTATATTACCAGAAATCATGAACAGGTTTCCCCTGTAAACACACAACACTGAACCGGCAAAAAGCAATGACTGCTTACAGGATTCTGTCCTAGTAGAGGGGTTAAGAATGTGGTTGACTGTCATTACATTAAGATTTTTCAGGCTGTATGCAAAAATGTCATAGCAAATCTATAGCGTTAGCTAGATTATGTCTCCATCAAGAGTAAACTCTGTATTAGCTCAATTAGGAGTTCTGAAGCTCAGTCTAAACATCCAGATAAAAATTCCAACACAGGGCACAGGATATGGCCATCCTTGGCTAAGAGTTATATAAAGTTTCTTTTCAGGAGGGACTCCATTAATAAATTAATAGATAGCAACTCTCTCATATTAACTTCCCCCTGACTATGATCATTTATGGACCAGATATCAAAGTATGTCCTCAATACTGACTTTCTCTAAAACTACTTGAAATTTCTGTGGTACGAATCCCATAGAGGTGGAAAATGAAAAAGTTGTCTTCCTTCTTCTCACTGGACCCCGCCCTATTTGGCATCTTCTGTTATCTCAATTGTCCAAGAGTCCTAGAATTATTAAGTGAATATTGTAATAAACACCTCTGCAATTTCATTTAGCCTGGAAATAATTTATCTGATGGAGTCCTTTCACTTGGGAAGCTCTGGGAGTAAGAAGACAAAGCTACTTGGCTTCTGCCTGACAAAGGCTCTTAGACAAGCATTCATTCTGCTCACCTTGAAGGCCTCTACCTTAGATGTGAAACTAATTTTAGTCCCTCACCTTTCTATCCATAACTGCCTTTAAAAGCTTGCTTTCCATTTACTATGATGATTGATTTGCATACCATGGTTGAGGAGTCATTTCAACTTACTTGTAATTTTGCTGCAGGAAAAAGAAGTAGAAATCTACCTACCATATATTCTAGCCTGTCCACAGTGACATCAGCTTGAAAAACTCATTTCATTGGATCGTTCCAGGTATTTTGCATTTACAAGCTATTTTTTCCAAATCGTTAAATAGATAGTGACTGATAAAACCAGATCTTACTGCAATTATGTCTCTTCAGATGCCCTCAGCAGGATCGGTCTTAGGCAGCACAGTGTAATTCCAATAAGAAAAATCCTTCCTATTGTCTGAGTTGCAGTACATGCATGTTCCTCCTCCTGGTTAACTCCTTACCTGCCAGTCTCCACTAAACTATGATATCACCTTTAACAAAAGCATCCTGCACTCCTTCCACACAGGAGGGATGGTCAACACAATACCTAGAAAAAGGACTCATTCCAACTTTCTGTTATTTATGTCATCCTTCTGACCTCCTACCTCTCTTAACCACAAAAAAAAAAAAAAAAAAAAAAAAAAAGTTGGTGTCACATTTTTAGTGTGAAATCCCCCAATTCCCATTATAGAAATGCATTTAAATACCACACAAGTACTACAGCAAGAGGCAGACAGCTAGATTTTGCATTTGCACCTCAGCCCCCGAGGATATCGGGGCTAAGGAAGGAATGCCTAACTAAGAAATAGAAGGTTCAGTACCTAGTATCTTTTATTTCGGCTTCTGCTATTTCACTTGATCAGTAACAACCGCAGTCTCCACCGGCTTCGAGGGGGACTCACACAGCCGAGCACTCCTGGACCATCTTCCTATCAATGGTGACACAGGCGTTGCTCCGAGGAACCTCAAGCCCCCGCACCTGTCCTCTGGCAAGTCTCGCTGCGTGGCACCTCAACATTTTCTGCGGTCACTTCGTCAGCAGCCAAGAGGAGAAGCATCCATGGGAAAAATGGCATATTACAAATTTTGCCTTGGGAAGCAGAGCTCGGTTCAGACCATTGTCGGAAGCGGGGGGGCGGAGCGGCTCTTAAAGCTCCAGCAGCCCCTTTCGAGCAGCAGCATCTTTGCAGCTGGAGGCAAACGATCACGGGGGAGGGGGCAGGGCGAAAGCATCTTTCTTTTATTTCTTATCTTTTGCTAAACTTAACTAAGCGCTATCTGTCTTTCCTGATTCTTCGATACCTCCCAGACTAATTATGTCTCTGACCGTGACTGAAGTCCACATGCACGCACGACTGCCTGCATGATGGAAAAGCAAACGCGGTTTTCTGCTTTACAGAGAGAAATCTTCTGCCTGGCTGGCACATCGCTGAGAGCCCTCACGGAGCCTCGGGCAGCCTCGGGCACCGCTGCCAACCCCGCATTGCCCGGGGACGATGGCATCGAGAACGGCACGACAGCGCTACGCTACTACATCCTGTAATTTAAGGAGCTCAGGCAAACGCCACAACATCTCTTCTAACCGTAAACCCTACTAAAACGTATCATCTGCGGTAAATCCGACCGTGAGGAGGCAGGGATAAAACCTGCCATAATCTCAAAATTCTGGGCGTGTATTTAACATCACGCATTGGGGAAGGCCGGGCCCGGGCAGGCACCTTGTGCCCGGGGCCGGAGCCTGGCCGGGGCCGGCCATCTCTTCTAACCGA
>JAIXNV010000055.1:3893597-4014646 GCA_020917445.1 Riparia riparia
CCGGGTTCCCGCCCCCCCCCCCCCCCGCGCCTCAGTTCCCCCGCCTGTGATCTCGCCCCCTTTGTCCGCGAACTGGCTTTCTCCGCCATCCGCCCCCGCCCCACCCAACGCACTCTCTGACTGCTCTCTGCCGCGTTCCGCGCCCCGGCGAGATAGGTTAGGATCGCCCCACCCCCGCGCATGTTGTTCCCCCGACGCTTTCCCTGCCCCGTCCTCCCCGCTCGCACCTGGTTTCTCCACGGGGAGGGAAAGGAGCGGCAGGGTGGTGTCGCGCGGTGATTGGGGAGGGGTAAAGGGACTCCAAGGTGGGCCTTCCCCCCCCCTTTTCTTTGGACAAATGTAGTGTGTCCTCGGGAACTGCTTCAAAAAAAAGCATGTCCAATTCCTTCTGATTGCTCGGATGGACTAAAAGTTTCCTCTTTCCTGGGACTATTTTTGGGGTTTTTGACGAACTTTCTGATGAGCCTTGTAAGCGCTGAGGGCTCCCCCCTCCCCCATCTCCCGGAGGAGGTATTAAACTTGGAGATAGCTGTTTTTTCTGTCCTGCTTCAGTCTGGCCGACAGATAAAACACTGCTATACTCCCTTCCGCTGCTTGGCAGCTGTTCAATCCTGGAAATTTCACTGGTATGTTCTGATATAACTTCTAACATAATTCTCCCTGCGGATAAAAGTTTCGCAGCTATTTTGTCTTTTTTTGTCGCTTTGTCATACAAATCTCTATTTACTTCCTGCCAAAACCCTGGCTCAAATAGAGAACAGGTCTCAGAGTGTGGATAATTACATTTGACCCAAAGCATTAGAGCTTGGAGCTCTTTCAGAGCTACACTGTATTTTGATATGATCCCTTTTAGGGCTTCTAATATGGTAATTCGTTCTTGTGAAGTGATTCCCCCCATGATCTAGATCCAACTGTTCTTACCAAAGCACAAAGGCTTGTGTGCAGCCATGGTCGAATTCACCTCAGAGGTGTCCTGATCACTGTCCAGCAGGTTTCAGGGTGACGGATTCCAGGGCCCTTGGAGATCTGTCGTCTGGGACAAATTTGAGATGAGCTGTTCTGGCCAGAAAGGTGTTTCTTCTCTGGAGCTGACGGTTTGGCACTTTGATCTTTTGAGAGCTTGTGATGTTCACTGCAGAGGATTCATTTTGACCCTTTCTGTGCCCCTTTATAGGAGGCCACTCAGGGATGCCAGATGTCGGGGGCTTTCCCCGAGATTCAGGTGGTTTTAGAGTCTTTTGCCCTCTGCAAAGCTCTGTGCCAACCGGAAGAAAGAGACGGAGTCTTCAGGTTCTGATTTTTCAAGGTTGCATGCTTCATTTATTGTTTCTTATCTTACAATTTTCTCAGTGCCCCACAAAGATCTTTGCAGCTCCTCAGGCATCTGGTGACTCCTCCCACACAGGGCTGTCTCTTATCTTTTATACTAATTGCTATGTATTCTTTATTTATCATTACTTGCCAATACCTATCACTTATACTAAACAGGTCATCTCTACTTTGACCCAATCTCTTTAAACTACTTTGTGCCACCGTCACTGCTGAAATGGAGTGAGGGAAGAAGAAAGAAGAAGCAGGAGACAACGCCCCAAATCCTCCATCTTGCCCCCATTCACCTCAATGCTAGAAATCTAAATCTACTGTTTTTTCACCCTGTGATAAGCTAAATTACTATCTTTCATACTCTTGTGGCCTGCAATCCCTCCCACAGTGCAGGAAGCCTTTCCCATGGACCGAGATCAAAGCCAATGTCCTTCTGGGCTCTGGGCCGTGGTCCCAGACCCCCCTGTTCAGGTCTCTGCCCTCCAGGGCAGCCAAACGAATGCCCTGGACTCCAACAAGAAATCTGTCCGTGTACACCCATGGTGACTGTTTTCAGCACTCACCTTGGAAAATATTCCAATCCCTGTTCCATATGCTGGAGGAGGTAATTATTTTCAAGCTGTATAGCAGACAGACCTCCATCACAGCTATTTGATTTACAAACATTTGTAGAATAGTTTTGGAAGTCTATTGGCCCCTCAGCTCCTCATGCCCATCCTCCCTACTGACTTTCAGTCATAAAAGCAAAAACCCATCACAAAGATTATTATTGCTACTCAAGGTATTGGCATTGCTACCTGTACTAATCAACCTGCTGTCCTTACCTTCTGTATTGCAGATTCACAGATGAGCAAGTGGCTGAAGAACTGTGTGTCACAGCACTGAGGTAACTGCAGAGTGCAGAAGCTGCCAATTAGCACCTGTGCTTTGTGGCATCAGTTTAAACAAAAGCCTCCTTCTCTTTAAACTTTTAGGGGTTTGAGGTAAATAAGATGGGAAAAAAGAAGGGTAAACTCTAAAGAATGGGAAGTGAAGAACTAAGAACTATGAAAAAGTCACAAAACCTGGGATGGGCTTGGTAATAATAATAAAAAAAAATCTCCCTAAAGTAAGGGATATCTTTGGTAAAACCTAAGTGGAGAATTTTGATCAAGAGCATATGATCAAGAGCATATTTCCATATTTCCATATTCCATGGAAACTTCAGTAGTGAAAGGTGTTTAGTGTACTATTTAATTATGAGCTTGAAAGCCCCTTGAATGGAATTTGACCACTAGATCTCCAAAACATAGATCTTATCTAAGATCCAAGTATTATATTAATTCTATGATCTATGATCGATGATCTATGATCTATTATTATCTATTATCTATATCTATTCTATTAATTCTAATAATTCCATTATTTACCCTGGAAGTATGAAGTGCCCTGTTGCTCTTTGAGGTTCTGCATTCTTGTATATATGTACTGGCATCAGGTGTTTGAGTAACTGGAACTTATAGCTGATAAAGAAAGTAGGTGAACACAGGTGGGAAGCGTACAGTGAGACTGTATTCTATGTTCCCTTAGGAAGTCCTCCTTACCTTTTGCAAGGTTACTTTTTTAAAAAATATGTAATCTTATGTCAAAAACACACATCTGAAAGCTGTCTATCTTCCCTCTGTCACTGTTGTCATGGGAATTTCTCATTTGCTGTCTCCAACAAAGTTAAAGTAGAGAATAATGAAATCTTTGCCATGAACAGGGTAAAAGAGGAGACCACCATGATCACAAGGAACAATTGTTCATATAGGGAGGTGAAGACCAACTTGGAAAAGATTTGCTGTTACTTTGAAGACATGCAGTCTGAGGGGCAAGCCATGGTGGCAAATATGTACACATATTCAGTCAACAGAGTAAGAGTGGAAAGCTAATCCTTAATCATACCCAAATCATATTAATGATGCACCATTTCAATTTTTAAAGCCTTTTATTAGGCATTAAAGCATGCTGAAGGCCTGAATAAGGTTTCTATATTAAAATGGAGAAAGGAAGATATGTCTTAGAAATGTTACATAGGAAGGAAAAAAAAATGCAGCAATATTTAGATTTAGTCTTCCCTTGATAAAGAAGCCTGAAGTGGCTCTCTCTCTGCCAGAGCCCCAGCTCCATTTTTGCCTCAGCTAGCTTGAGAGAGAAACCACAGCCAGAAGGATTTTTTCCTTCAGGTCCTTAAAAGATCCCAGAGGCTGCAAACCTTTTCCTTTAGAGAGAGTATGACCCTGTCGATGGCAAGAGGAAGAGTCTGCCCTTGGTCCAGGGGGAATCATGGCTTTATTCAGTCTTTCTCCTGTGGTCCCGCCCCTGCAGGGTCAGAAGCCCAGTCCAGTCCCCGTCCCTGTCCCAAGAGCTAGGGAGAGATTTCCATGTGGTCCCAAGGGAAGGGGCTAGAGGCAGGGACAAGCCATTACCCAGTCAGGGATAAGGTGGGAGTGGAACAGAGTTGGGTTACATTCCAGAGTGGAGAATGGGAGGGAAAAAGGAGCAGGGACAAACTTTTCCAGGGTAACAGGGTGGTACAGAAGAAAACATTACAAAACCCAATATAAAATGTAATACAATATAAACCCAAATAATGTGCTACAACAGAAGCTATTAGAGACTAAGAGGCACAAAAGTAAAGTTGAGGAGATCTTGGCTAAGACTGGGAAAAAAGTAATGTTGAGTGAATGAATCGCATTCCAATGTTATTTGAGTTAGAATTCTAGTTGTATTTTACAAGTACATTCATGCTTATTTCCCAAAGGTTCTCTGCATATTATCATAGCTTTAAGGGTTCCCTTGTAGTTCCTCATTTTAAATTACTTACCTATTTCATCTGTGAACTTGATTGTTGCATTTTACTAGAAGACTGTCATAAACCATGTTCTCTCTCTCACACACACACAGTCAATCCATATTTGGCCTCAAAAATCAACATGACAGCCTTAAAAGTAACTCATTGCAGACATCTGATGGGGAGGGAGAAAATTTGAAGGAGGAATATACCTTTATCTTAGATGTGACTTGTTCAAAGCAAATTAAAGATCAATAAAATACAAGCCCGAGAGTTTTAATGCATAGTTAGCACCTTTTGGTACGGATGAAAGTTGTTAGCTGGGAAAGGACCGTTTTTATTTCTGTCTCAGTCTGATCTTCAGGGCAGGCTCTAGTTTGCAGCTCCAGGATGACTGACTGGGCTGCTGGAATTTTTTGGTCTTATTGCTTTCCTTTAGTGTGATTTTTCTGGTGACATGATTTAAGGGCTGGTAAAGCCCTACTTGAGTATCCCAGTTACTCTCATACTGTTGTACCTGAGAACCTGAAACTGAAGGGGAAAATTTTTTTGTGTGATCAAAGTGTGGATTCAAGAACAATCATTTGTTCTTTTTCCACTCTCTCTCATATTGGTCAGCTGATGTGTCCCTTGCAATGGAAGTGGCATAAGATATGAGTAAACATTTTAATTCAGTCCACTATTGAAATAGTTATGCTGTAATAGAAAATTTTACTTTACCTAATTACCATAAAAACTGAAACTTGTCATTTAGCTGTATTGAGAATAGATAGCTGTGCTATCAGATTCTCAGAATACAATTTATTTATTATTTTACTTTTCTTCAACATACAAGTGCAAGCAAAAGAGTGCACAAAGGCATGAAACCTCTTGTATTTCTGGCATAATTTTTGTCTAGTTTCATGTCTTTTACAAAATGCCCTAGATTAGGCTTTGGCAATTGTATGGACCAAATCTGAGTGGGTAACAGCAATGTCTTTAAAAGCTGCTGAAATGAAGTCTTGAAAGAGAAATTGGTGTTATATGCACACTATTCAGCTATGGAGCTTCCTTTTAATCCTGGAAAATGTAAAACAAGCAGACTATCAAAACAGCAAGTCCAATCAAGAAACAGTGCATCGTGGTGTTAAAAATACTTTAAGCATTTTCAAGTTTGTGATCATAATGCATTTGTTAAAGGTCATTTAATTCATAATCCACTTCATTACATAGTGTGAGTTATGGGAGGAACTAATTACACAGCAAAGCTCAAGGACCACAAAGTAGATGTTGACCAGAGGAATCAGCAAAGAATAACATGACACGTAACTGCTGCTGCTGAAAGATATTGTCATTGAGAAAACAATCCAATCTATAATACTATTGGTGGTAAAACAGACATCATAGCCAGCATCACAACAGATTGACACCACTAGTCTATCTGTCCACACCTAGATTCTTGCTCCATCACAAATGAAAAAGTTTAGAAGGTAAATACCAATAATCTCCCCATTTGGAAAAGTCAAGATGCTGAGGCATCACAGAGGTATTTCAGATCATGCCTGGCTCCTTTCCATATAAATAAATAAAACTTGTTGGCACTAAACCCACGTAAAGCCTTGTTTGTATCAGAATTTCCACACTAGGTTGCCAGGTAACTCTATCTCAGTGAGATAGCTTGAGCTAGTTATACTTTGTCATCTTTCAGCTTTGCTGCTAAAGTGCTATCCACCTGGATGAAAATCCTTCAATGACCAGGAAATTGCAATTCTTCATTTTGGTGCAATATTGTTCCTCAGCTAGGACAGGTTAGCCAGGGAAAGCCAAAATGCACGCTCCACTTCTTATTCCAGATTTTATGCTCAGAGAGAGAGAATTTTAAAACAAATCCTGATTCTCAATGTTTTCAAATATTCCATGTCTGTAGTTGAAATTAATTAAAGTTTAAGGGTTGACAGTTAATGTTCTTTTAGTATAAAATAATGCTTCATTATTGAAAAATATCTGCTCAGCAAAAAAAAAAAAAAAAAAAAAGGACTCTCAAAGGATTTTTGTAGCTTCTGGGCTGAATGCAGCAGTGTATAAAGATGCCAAAACAAAGACACACAAGAAAACATGCTGAAGTAAGACAATTCATTGTACACCACCTGCCTCTGACAAGATAAAGTAAAAAATCCACAAGAGATACTAGTTAAAACAGATGTTAGTGGAAATGCTTTGTGAGTTAATTGAAAGTAATATCAATACTATAAGAGAGAATAGGGTATCAGGAACTATAGATTAAATTCATTATCTGGAAAGTTTTCATTAAAATGTCTGTTTCATTTTCATTAAAATTTATCTGTTTATCTTTACTTTAAAAATGTCTACACATCTTTTAACCTTTCACATGTAGCCAAAACATGTCCCCTTCCACTTTGGTGCAGTTAAGAGAATGATAACTTCTGGTACTACAAAAGAATTTTGTAAAACAATTGGTTGCCAACAGAATAAAGCCTTGCTTTGTCAATAGGCAAAGTCAATCGTTTAGGAGATTCCAGCACTACAATCTGATATCTGCTGTTGTTCATTCCTCCTGGGTGCAAAAAAGCTTTAAAGAATGGTGAGTTGTTTGTGGGGCTGTGTTACATCTGGGAAATCTTCCTCATAGATGTGCAAAATAACTTTTTTTTTTTTTTTTTGAAAAGTACTCATATGTTTATGGAACAAAAAAAACTAACAATACAATTGCAAACTTTTCTCCATCAAAGTATTTTTTTAGATTTACCATATACATGTACTGGTTCTTTCACACTTTTTAAAGGTTTTTGGGTTTTGAGGGGTTTTTGTGGGTTTGTTTGTTTCTTTGTTTACTTGAGTTTTTTTGTGCAAATTGTTAATGAAATTACATTGAAACAGAAGAAAGTTTTCTTGGCTTCTGGACAATGTAAATTAATTTTGTTAAGTACATAGGGCCAGTTGCAAAATCAGATCTTTAAATAGAAAAAAGAAAAATAAATGTAATTGTTTATTTACTGTAGAGTCTAACAGTCCTGTTAGACCTGATAATACCAAATACTTCGGAGAGAATTTTCAGTTTCCTTTCTAGAAAAAGGAGACTGACTTCGGGAGTTACATCTGTACAAAATATTTTCCTAATTGATGTAAAACTAAGGAACAAAAGTCAGTATATGGACCATACCTCTTTGTGGCACAATCTTAGATTTGAAGTCATCAGTAAGAGAAAACAGTGGCAGGTGTGTGAGTACAGGAAGTCACTGCTAGTTCCTTGTTTTGGTAGGCCATGTGCTCACATGTGTTTTCATACCCAAACCATTGTATTACGTACCTGCTGAGTTTGCTGCCCTCAAAATATACCTGACAAAAAATATCAAATAGTAAAAAATTACTGACAAGAACAAAAAACAAACAAACAAACAAAAAAGGGGAAGAGCGAGAGAGAGATTGAAGAGTAGCTGTTGCTACAGCTGTTGCAGCCAGAAGTTTAGCAGCGTGACCCAAACAGCATTAACTGCATTGCAAGAGGGTTGCTGGTTTTCAGCCTCTCCCCTTGTCACGCTGCACACTAATACAGGGCTCTTGGCTTTTCTCTTTTTTGTACATGGATACAGTAACAGGAATACTCAGCCACCCATGAATCAAGAACTATGACTGTTTGTGGTGCCATTAAATATGTAGCATTACAAATTTAATTTTACACTAAACTTGATTATGTTTAGCCTACTCCTTATTTTGCTGTCTATATGGTAGATGGTTATGGATTACATTAGACAAAAGGAAGCTATTCTGTAACATATGCTGCATTATATATTATTATCAAATACATTTCTTTTACCTGTATGTTCTAGTGCTAGTTAATTCTTTTTATATTTAATGAAAAATATAAAAATGTAAATTCTGTTTTTCAAGTATCTGTTAAAAAAAAAAAAAGAAAAATAGTAATGGTCTAGAAATTCAGTAGTAGAAAGAAATATATGTATTTGTAATATTTTTAAGTTTCACCCTTCAAGTGAGTCATATTTTCTGCTAATTATATGCATTGCTGCTAGCAATTTATCTTGTTACTTTCAAACTATTTTCTGTCATGGCAAAGATTTCTTAATATCTATATGTATATGCCAAACTTCACACTTCACCTGCCATTAGCAAATGGAAGAGGAGGAAAGACAAGCAGAACAGCGGAGATGAAAAAAATCTCATCATTTGCAGTATTCCAGATCCCTCTTGAAGACCTGACACATTACATGCACATACTTGTGTACACATCCAGCAACAGATCCCCAAAAGAGTTTAAAAAAAAAAAAAAAAAAAAAAAAAAAAAAAAAAAAAGGCATGCCTACAAAATCTCAGTGCAAGAAGAAATCTCCACAAAATTACCAGATAAATTTGTCAGAATCACAGATATTACGAAAGTATTGGAAATGAGCAAGTCTTACTGTAAAATGTGATCAGTAGAAATTCCATTTTGGAATTAAATTTTCACATACACCTAGGAAGGAAATGATCTTTTGTCCTTCACATTGTTTTTCTCCATGTCTACTTTTTATCCTGTAGATCTTTTTTCTTCATACTTTTTCAGCATTTGTTTGATTTTGGCAAGAATATTTTTCCAGTTTATTATGGGAAAGCTGAAGATGACTATTAACAGCTATTATTGATTATTAATAATTTTCTTAAAGAGCTACTCTACCTTTTACTTCTAGATAGTTTCTGTTTGTCTTCATTTGTTGAGATAAAAACAAATAAAATCTAATACATGTAGATAACTGTTATAAAAATAAAAAATTGTCTAGCAATAGGAAAAAGACTATCTGAAATTTGCAAAGACAAATAATAGGCATTTTAAAATTTTAAAAAAAAAGTAATCTCTGTACAAAGAATTATTTGAAACACCAAACAGGATGGTAAGAGAGAGATGTAGCTAAACAATGAGTACATTCACCTACCATTCTCAGGAAGAAAAAAGCAACTATTGTCATCATAGGGTGATTAATACAGTTAGTCACTTATTTTCAAATTAAATTGAAGCTGTGTTCAGAAGATGATTATCATGCTACTCATTCTACTAAGGGGAGAGAAGGATAAAGACCATGACTACCACTAGCAGCAGAGTTCAGGGAACAAAGCACCCACAAAGTATAGGACTTTTTTTTCCATCCACTGATTTAATATATATTTACTGGCAGTCCTCATCTCACGATGTAGTATGGCCCTCTTAGAACACTAAACTAGACCCTGTTTTCCTCCACAGCTTCCTTTTCATGCATAGCTCATTTTCTTGTGTGACTCAGAAGCAGTAGGATACCTCTTCATCTAACACTTAACTCAGGCCTAAAGAGTAGGATGGGTATAATTAGATCTTAAAAAGCTGAGAAATTCCCTACTATGGAACTTCAGTACTACAGATGCAAACAGAGGAAAAAATATTCAAGTGTATGTTTGTCAACAAAGTTATTGAAAAAATACTGACTTTGGCATAGAAAATATTTTGCTGATAAAGGAAAACCTATACATGTGGAACACACAAAAAATGGGGTATTAATGCCAGCAAAAAGTAAATTACATACTTAAACATGGAGAAAGGTTCTGCAGATCTTGAACTTAAAAAATTGTTAATAAATCTTCTGAACAAAAAAGTCCATTTACTTTCTTTAAACATCAAACCTATTAAATAAATAAACTAAGCATGTTCTTTAGACCTGCTACTTTTCTTGAGATAGGTTTTAATACAGAAGGACAACACCACAAAGTGACTACATTGTGTGCTAGATACTGGTGTAAAGAACTGGGATGAAATTC
Source organism: Riparia riparia (assembly GCA_020917445.1). NCBI lineage: Eukaryota > Metazoa > Chordata > Aves > Passeriformes > Hirundinidae > Riparia > Riparia riparia. The sequence continues at coordinate 3,903,514 of JAIXNV010000055.1, forward strand.
TGGTATACACAGTCACAGATTTTACCCTCAGCAGACTTGGGATTTCACAGTGGTTAGGTGTTCAAAAGTATCATTCCTTATATCTGTTAAAATTTTTATTACAATTACAAAAACAATTGATAATCTCATTTGTTCATGTTTTTTTAAAAACTTGATATGTTTGCTCTCGTATTACTATCTGAGCATATAAAATGCTTATTGTTTTCTGAGTCTTTATGGAATTTGAACAAGTGGGGAATCTAAGCAGAAAGTTACCAGCATTTATTAATAGGTCCCAGGGCCCTGAGGCTCCAAATATATTACAAGGTATTTGCAAACTTCTGTAGCCCAGTGCAAGAAGTGGAATCCTGTTAGTTCATAAACTCACCATATCACAGTACTATCAGCTTCACCCTGGAAAAATGTAATGAAGATTACAGTTACAGATCAGTTAGAGGCTTCATTTTCTTAAAGTTAAAATGGGACTGTTCTCTATCCCTTCGAAGTTCAGTGAACCCCAAGGCACCATCTCTCCTGACTGTCCCTCTCCCCTCCCTGACTTCCCCCAACCCTGCCTGGGCCACAGAACCCCATGTTAGGCCACAGGAGCCATCTGTTCCTGACCCTGTGGCACATTAGCAACCCACCAGCTCCATACAGCACTTCCCTGCCTGACCATGGACCCATGCTGTAGTCCAGTGCCCAGGGCTGGGGCTGCCCTGGAAACTCCCAGCTGGCCCCTTCTAGTGGAGGTGGGATGGCTACTCTAGTTGGAGGTGGGATGAGCCCTGGCACCAGACTCTCCCTCAGACCCCACTCTTCCCTGACAGTCACACTATGTGCTCTTCCCTACAAGCCATTTTCAATGAATCTTTACTGTTTACCATTTCTCTTCAAGTACTATGTTGCATAAAATGCTGAACATATGATAATATAAGAAATGAAATTTCATGGCAGCTCTCCTAAATCACTCAACAGATTGCCTATATTTTAAACTGTGCTTGTCTGCCAATTTAGCACATATTTTTACAAACAACTCCATACTGACTGTACACAAAGACTGAATGCTTTAAATAGTGAGCCATATAATTGGGGAACAAGTGAAAGAATAGAAGACTGAAGTACATGCAGCTTTCTTGCTTTTTTGTTTGTTATTGTTTCAAGTGAGGGTTCATTTGAGGTGACAGAGCTTTGTTGAGGGGAAGCGTAGGTTGCTGTGCTGCGGTGAGCGAGGCGTTGCTGTGTGTGCCTGTCAGCCTGCGAGGCCATCGCTGCGTTGCAGCTGCTCTCTGCTGCCTTGGCACAAGTCATGGCCCCTGAAGGACCCTTCTCAGGACAAGACAGGAATTTGCTTGAGGACATTTCTCTCCTTTCCACCTCCAGAGATGGATCTTGTCTTCTCCTGTCACTGATGCTGCAGCGTCACTAGGTCCCCTGGAGCAGCTAGTGCTGGCAATGTACTGAGCTGCAGGGATGCCCATCTGTGGTACGAGCACTGTCAGAAGCACAGTGTGGCAGAGAACACAGGGCTGTGAGGGCTGAGCTCTCCCCCCCAGCTGTATCTCATTGTGACAGATTTAAGAACTTGAGCTTCAGGTTTTCTGCACATATGGCTGTATTTGTTAAATCTAGCCACATTTTCAAGACTTCTTTTGCAGAATAATGGAACCCAAGTTTCATATTTTGTTTGAAAATAAACTTGTTCTCATGCAATCTTATGACTCTGGGATTTGAAGTGATAGGCACGTCAAACCTGTAGTTTAACTAGGACATCTGAGCAGGGAGGATGAAAGAGACAGAATAAGGACAACTATGCTGGTGAAAAAAAAATCATTGAGTACATAAGCGTCTTCTTTCATATTGTTTTGTTTTCCTCTTACATGTGGATTAGTGCTTCTGAACCTGGAGGAAACTGTTACAATGAGACTCAAATTGTGAACTCAGTCTGGGAGAATTAGGAAAGAAGGTAAAAAAACCATGAGAAATCTTTAATCCTTTGTCCTGACTTCTCCACATAAACGGCAAACTCCAGAGTAGGTAGATTGGCTTGAAGATACATCATCTGTGTGTTGTTTAACATTACCTTCAAAATACAAGCGTTAAAAAATCAAGAGAAATACTTCTGTCTGTCCATCTGTCTTTCAGTTGTTCTGGGTTTGTATAAGCTGTTTGACCCACAGCCTAGATCTGTTTTCCAGATGGTAAATAGAAACTCCTGTGGCAGATTTTCCAAATGCTTACATTACATTGGTAGAGTCTGTCATGAGTTTTATTAGTATGTACATAAAGAGATAAAACCACCTTATTCAGTTACTACCTTGACTACGTTTCAGAGAGTTGACTCATAAATCATGAAATTTATGCATGACTTTTGATACAGATTTTAAAATTACAGATTTATAAATATATATATATGTGTGTGTATATATATAAATATATATACATACATTGATATATGGATATATGTGATCGGGATACGCAAAGCAATCACACGGAGATGAAAGATTTCGCAGGGCAGAGAGTTCCTCAGAGAGCGCCCAAGGCTGAGCCAAGGCCAAGAGCCCCTCTGCCTGTTTATTTCTTACTTTTTATACATTTGTGGGTCTGGCTGTGGATTGGCTTCTGGAGTTTTCATCTCCCAGCCGAATGGCCAGACCAACTGTCAGTTACAATTGTTTTCAGGTTAGAAATATGCAAACAAAGGACAGAGAATGAAAAACAAAGGATTTGTTTATGTTACATGTGTGAGAAAAAGTGAAAACTGCTCCTAATATTGTACAGTAGCTAAAAAGTCTGACTCCATTTTATGAACAATCAAAAGGCTTTAAAAAATTCAGAAAAACCAGGGTGACAGATATATGTATATATATCCATGCATATTCCATGGCTTTTTGGTCTTTATGCCTGAAATATCTTGCCTGCCATGTGCTTGAATTTTCAGCATCCTTACTATATTCAGTTTGATTATGTTGCAGTCAATATTTTTAGGAAATAGAGATATATTTATGTCTGTTTATTTTTCTTCTGACAACTTCCTTTACTGATTTTTACTTTTAATTCTGTATTGAATTAATCTTTGTCATTATATCTGATGTATATATTTTCTATGGGAATTAAAGATGGAGTGTTCCAAGTCTCAGATTATCTTCCAAATGTATTAATATTACTTGCTATAAAATGTCTATTTGGGAATAAATTTAGTTAAAATTCCCTTACCCAGTTAATCCAAAACTGTTTATTAAAGAAAGTATTTGATTAACATATATGATACTAATTAACATACTACAAATTATCTGTGTATTTTGTTCTATTTTATCTTTTTACTTGCATGAACCGATTTTCATAATTTCAGAGTATTCAACAATGTATCAAGAAATCAGTAGACATACAATGTTTTCAAGCATTTGATTTTATTTATTTTTTTTTTTTTTAATAATTCAGGAATTTCCTAGCAATAAGTAGAGGTGTAATATATCTCTCAAAAGTCTTGTGTCTTCTTTATGTGACATATTCTCTCAAGTTAGATTCAAATTTCTTACTATCAGAAAGACATGGTGTTTTCCTCTTTGCTTTTAAAATTAGGTACTAACAATAGAAGTACTCACTGAAGAAACCATGGTTACAGTGGGAATAAGTTATAGCTGTATCACTGTGAAGTCCTTTTCATTTTTGTGTCCTTCATTTTAGACATATGCAGCATCTTCATTACAGTAGCAGTTGCTCTAGTATTTGGAAAAACAGAGAGAGGGAGAGCAGCAGGAGCAGAGAGAGATTCTAGCTATGATCTGCCTTTGAGAAAAAGAATTCAAGAAAGAATTCTCAGTCTTCAAAATTCTAAGTACACCCTTGTGATTCTTCAGCAAGTGGAAGAAGAGCAGGAAAACTTGACACCACTCATTTTCAAATGACGTATCAGTCATCTGCATCATTTCTGCATCACTTACGTTAAGGCAAAACCAAGTCCAAACTAAGACTAAGCACTTTTATGCCTAGAAACAGGGCCAGACCAAAAATCAATGAAGCTGTTCTCAGGGCAAAATAGTGGTCAACAGCAGTTTAATTGTGTCAGAATAGGTTTCTAGATGGTCAGCAAATAAAGCAATGGATATATCGCTTTTCAAAACAAGTTAATCATCCCTTCCCCTTATATCTTCGACACCAAAGCAGAAAATAGAGCAGACAATAAAATCTTTCATATTAAAATTTTTCTCAACACAGGATGACATTTACAGCTACAGGGCTTGAATTTCATTTCCATATACTGTTATATCACATCTGCCTTTTCTTTGCAGTATGCTTGGACATTCTTTTTAGATAACTACTTTGGCACCCAACTTGAAGAGAGTGAGTCTAATTGTGGATTAATGGCATGTTTGGAATTCATTAATTTAGAAACAGCTTGGTTTAGTTGTGTGAAGCTTGGGTTGGTTGGTCTGCTTAGGAGTTTTTATGCAGGGGAAAACAGAATATTCATAATCACTTCAAAATCATACTTTTTACATGATACATACTGTGTTTTTCTCTGTGGAGTAGTTTATGCAGTATAGTAGAATAATTAATTAATTAATTAACTAAAAACCACTCCTCCCCTACCAAATTAAACCAAAATAAAAAATGAGCCACCAAACAGTTCCCAACACAGCTGTACAGGAAGACATTTCCTCAGCTCAAAAACCTGAATGAACAAGCCCCTAAAAAGATTGAATTCACACCTGTTTTAGACAACTGAGGAGTGCTGCTGTACCTGTGAGAAGTGTGTTTGGGCCCATTCCTTTTTATTTTTTTAAACTGCTATTGCAATTTTAATTATTCGTCTTTATTCATTATTCCTTAATGAGTAGTGGTATGCACTGTGCTAGAGCATAGCATTGAAGGTATTTTGATCACCCCCAAACCACCAAATCTGTAATGTAAGCATGTTTACTTACAAGGAAATCCAGCAATTTGCAGAATGATGTCATCTCTTTTGGGAGAAAAGGTTACATAATGAATAGAAAATTTTAGAATGGATCAGGAAAGCTGATTTTAAATAATCATAAACAATCCAAATCCATCCTTATCATGTCTGCAAAAATGTAAACAGGCATTGTGAATATTCCTACCTTTTCTTCTATCTTCTGTTTTGTGCTGATACATATGGTGGAACTGTATGAGTGCTCACTTGAGCTGAGGAGACAGCAGTGTCACCTTGTTGCAACATCTGCAGAACTCAGCTTGGATGACACCGACTCTGTGTGGCTAACATCTGTGGGAACGACTAGAGGATGGACTGGCAACACAAATCAAGCAAGATGCAAAAATAAAACCTTAACTGTTAATATGAATAGAGAATTGAATTGCCCAGTGGAAAAAGACATGAAATAAAACTGGACAAAAGAAAGAAAAATGAAATAAACTCTAGCAAAGGAAAGAAGAAACAACTTAGTGTGACAACATGAGGCCTGTTTCCTAATCTAGCAATTAAAGGGTTGTGAGCATTGAGCTAAGATATTTCACTTCATAAAAGTATCATCTCATTCTTTTTAAAATCATCTATCTTTAGACAAGATGATTTGGTTATATATAGCAAAAGTGAAAGCTATATAAAAAAGTTTGATTCACTTTACTTTTTGTCTCAGGTGTTTTAGTTTTATGTATTTCCTGTAGTCTAATATGAAGTATTTACATCTCAAAATGTGAGCTTTTTTTCCCTACACACCAAAGAAAAGCTTTTTAGTTTTGCACTTGTCATAGAATAATGCAGCCTTTGTTGGTCTGTGATATTTTATTCCCTTAGGAAGACAGAACCTCAGGTTGCAGGTATGAAAAATGCTGTTCATCTTTAAACCCAACATCAATCAAACATCTACAGACTTTTTTATTTCTTTTTCTACCCTGTGCACGCATGGAAACATTTGATCTCAAGTTCTGAAGCAAATTTGGAAAAAGTGCTAAGGAAAAGATTGCATCTTTGGAATACCTATAAATATTTCCTGTCTGTAGTTTTCTTGTGGAAAAATTGAATTTAAACTGGGAAAGCTGAAAATAATTGCTTTCAGAACAGGAAACACAAATTAAAATAAAACTGAAATATCTTAATTAAGAGAAAATTATCAAAAATTATATAATTCCAGAAAGAACAATGAAAGTAAATGAAAAAGAAAGTGACATTTTTAGAAATAAATAAGTGAACTAATAACTTGTAATTCAGGCAAATTTTGTGACCTGTTAAGAAATGACCAATGGTTTTTAAAATACCTCTGTAAAAATAACATCGTGGATATTGCATTTCTTGTTGCTGTTTAATATCCCTTATCAAATGAGCAATGCCTGAAAACTAGACAGTGTTAGATATGGCTGGAAGGAGAATGAGAGAGCATGAATGTTCTCACTTGAAATTATAAGCCAGCAGTATCTCCTTGAGTCATGCTAGTATCAATAATAAATATTTAACAGTTGGAATTTAACAAGTTGGCCTTGTCTAGATACAACATTTGCACTGTTTTAATTGAAAATTTGTCTTATATCTTAGTTGAACAATATAGAAAATGAGATTAAATGAAAGGCTCTTAATACTAGTGGCTGTAACAAGACTGGAGTTGAGAATAAATCTTAAGAAAAATCTGAAACAAAGAAGATGCTACACGTGGACCAAAGGAGGAAAATATTTCCGTGTTAAAACTCTATAATGCAGAATTTTTTCATGACTTAAAAATCTACATATTGAATTCATGGGTTATGAGATAAATTTTAGGTTTAAGTTCTGTTACTAAATCTGTTGAAATAAATTATTTTCTTATGTTGGCATACTTTAGAATTATACCCAGGAATGGATATCTTATTCAGTAGGTAGATCACATAAGCAAGAGCTGAAATAAAAAAGGATTGTAGAAATGGGTTTATTTGGGTGTATTTGATTGTAATTTCTGATGCTTGGAATTTGAGCAGTGGATGATAGTAAGGCTAAAACAAACTTCCGTTTGTAAGTTGCAGAGGCTTTAGGAAATTTCCCACTGTGGTTGTTTTAGTCGTTGTTGTTGCTGTTATTATTATTGCATTGTATTGGGAGACTGTGGTATATTACAGAATCATAGGATCGTTAAGATTGGAAAAGATCTTTAAGTTCATTGAGTCCAACCACTGACATAGCAATTCCAGGTTGTTGGGGATTAAGTTTGGTTTTGTTTTTTTTTCTTTCCCTACAGAATTTTTCTCCCCCATCAGTTGCTAAGAGACTAAATACTGATGCTTAAAGGGTACTTGACCTACACAAAAGAAGTAGCGAGGATGGTAGACCACTTAGTTTGGGGGAGGGAAAGGCTCAGGGGCTCCAGGAGCTGAGGGTGCCCTCCTCCTGCACTCAATTTCGGAGAGGACGGTTGGGCAACTGCTAGCTGTGTGAAGAGTCTGCTGTTGATGGAGGGTCCAGTCCTGGGAATTCTATCATCTGCTGGAGTGCCCAGGAATTCGGAGCTCCTCGCCTGCCCTGCTGTAGCTGGGTTCAGCCTCATCCAGCCGTCGCGGCTTCTTCAGCACTGTTCCCTTTGCCTGCTGGGACACCTCCCTGCCTGCCGGGACAACCCACCGTTTCCAGTCATCAGCCCTGGAGTTTCCACCATTTCAGCTTAGTGCTTTTGGAGTCCCAAGAGATCAGACTGCCCGGGGCTTGTAAGACAAAGCCCCTCGGGGTTCTTGGTTCTGTTTTATCATCATCATCATCATCATCATTATTATTATTAATATCATTGCTGTTGTTGTTTGTTTGTCCTCTTATATTTACTAGTAAAGGACTGTTATTTCTTTCCCCATAGCTCTGACTGAAAAGCCTTTTTAATCTTCTGAATTATAATAACTTGGACGGAAGGGATTGGAATTCCCCGTTCCTAGAGAAGCCCTGCCTCTCCCTAGCAGATACCTGTCTTTTCAAACCAAGACACAGGTCCTCCCCTAAACCATATCCTTAACCACCACAAAGTCAACTTTATGAACAGAAATTTAAAAAAAAAAACAAAACAAACAAACAAAAAAAAAACACCACCAACCCACCACACTCCTGATTAAATTATTTTTGCAATTTTCTCATACAAAAATGCATAAAACTTCAAAAAACTAATTTTCCTAAATTTATATTGCATTATTTAAATAGAATTATGCATGCAAGGCTATACCTGCCTTTGGATCATTTAAGGATCCAAAAAATAAAGTGTCATATAAGTGTAAGGCCTAAATATGTCCTCTATATATTAACGTAATATAATTTATTATGTTTTAGATTATGTTCTAATAGATTCTGGTGGAGCAACACCATTCACATTGATTAAAATTGGATTTCGTATTGTTTAGTCAAAATCTAAAAAGAGCTGAAGAAATGACAAAAAATACTTTGAAATCCCTGTCCTCTGCAAACACAGGAATAATTTCAACTTATGAACAAGATTTACAAAATACTTAAGATCTAATTTACATTTCAAAGTCCCTAGCTCCACCTTGGATTTATGCACTAGTGGCTGTATGTCAGTGAGCAGATGAGATTACCCAAACACTGATGCTGTCCCACAGCCAGTTAAATAAAGCTGATGGCAGAGCTCATGAACTACTAAGGACCAGAGCATGGTCCTACCATGACTTTATGTCAGATCTCTTATTCACCAAATGTAGCATATAGGAGTGTTACCTTGGTTTTTCTGAGTTCTTTGCTTTAGCCTTTGAATTCATAATGGAGTCAGATCTTTTAGTTACTATACAATACTAGGAACAGTTTTCTACCTTTCCCATAGATGTAACATAAACAAACCCTTTGTTGCTCATTCTTTGTCCTTTGTTTGCATATTTCTAACCTGAAAAACAACTGTAACTTACAGTTGGTCTGGCCACTGAGGCTGAGGGGTGGCAACCCAAAAAGCCAATCTTCTGCCAGATCCACAAATGTATAAAAAAGTAAAGAATAAACAAAGAGGCATTCTTCCTCCTCTCTCCGCTCTCTCAGCAGGAGCTGGTTCTGGAAGAGCCTCTGCCTTGCAAAATATTTGTCTGCGTGTGACTGCTTTGTGTGTCTCGGCGACAATAGGAAGGAAAGATCCTGGGCAAAAGCCTGCATCAATTATGAGTCCATTTGGGATGGGAGGTTTTGGATCTCATTTCTAGTCTGACCGAACATGTATTTTGGGCAAATGTCCTAAGCTGATCAATGGGAAAGTATGAAAACTCAGTCCTGTACATTCAAATTCTCCATTCTTCTGTAACCAATGGAGTGTTCTTTGGGCCAGAACTGTAACACAGAGGCTAGAATCCTCACCTATGGTGCACTGAGACCGAAATACCTCCTTGCCTCTTTTGGATCTAAGTTTAAAGCTAAACTAAAGGAATACAGGTAGAATGACCTCTGAAAGAGGATTGTCCTGTTCAGACCTCCAATGATTTTCACACTAACTTTGGCAATGAAACCGTTGCTTCAAGTAGGACTTTTGCACTTTCACATGCCTGAGGAGCTTTAACTGCTAAGGCATTGGCTATTCTGTTATAAATAATGTTATTTTCTTCATAACAGACTACTAATGTCTGGACAGTTAATAGGAGATGATTTCTATCAAGGTATCTTAGTCTGAAAGAATCACCAATCTGGCTAGATTTAGACATTGATCTTAAATAAAGAGTAGATGCTTAACTTTTCTCAGTTTTCTTATTCCAATTTATTATTGGCTTAAAGGGATAAATCATTACTTCCAGAGTTTCCCCTTGGGCAAATTGTTGCATAATTTTGCAGGCTGCATACTCAAATCAGAGTTGGCTAGTGAGATGGCAGGAGGTTTGAGATCATGGTACTTGGAATTGCAATAATTGCATTTGTTTGAGTATAAACCATAAGTTTCTTTAATAAACATTTTCCAGTCAAACCTACCTAAAACCTGATGACAAAACCTGAATCTTGGTCTGCTTTTGCTGATTTCCAGAGATTTTAAGTTATATCCACACGCTTAGGAGGGCTGAATGTTAAAGGAAACAAACAGGTCTGAAAACCTGTATGAGGTAGAAGATCAATGCAAGTTTGCAAGGAAACTAACAATGATGCTGTATTATTTAAATTAGTATTATTACTGCAATGCTGAATAATTTAGACAACTCATTAAGACATTGTGAAAAATAATGAACTGCTAATGGATGAAATGTAAATCACAGTAAAAAGACCTCTCACACTAACATCATAGATTTATGAAATACAATTTTGTATTTTTATTGCATAATTAATATATAAAGTTAGCATGTCTATACATTCATCTAATCAAATATAATGCCTCTGAAATTCACAATGAAAAAAGGAGTACAGATAGAAGTAACTCTGTAATGGGAATGTTTCAATAAAGTATAATTGGAAGGAAAATTCTTCAGAATGCTTTTTACCATCTTGTCACCCCTGTCATGACCTCTCCACAAGGGTTGTCTAAGTAGTAGTGTACATTTGGATTTAGTCATGTGCTAAATCCTGCCTAATTTGGAATTTGGTCCATTTCAAAATTCTTTGGTTTACATAGCAATGCAGTTCATCTACTTCCCATGACTCTTGCTATTTTTTTAATAGTTCCCTTGGTATTTCATATTAGTAGTTGATACTTAAAGGAGGCTGCTTTGGACAGAGTGATCACCTGCTTCACAAGTAGGACTCTGCAAATATTGAGATTTAATTTTAAAACAACATTGACTGCATCTGCATTGTAGAAATTTTAAAAAAGAATGCAGCTGTGTTAGATGGATTGGTGAGTTGGATTTGTGTGGAAACAGGGGTTGCTTCTGTGAGATGACGGAAGCTTCCCCCATGTCCAATAGAGCCATTTCCAGCCAATTCTGGGATGGCCCCACCCCTGGCCAAGGCCCATCAGCAATGATGGTAGTGCCTTTGGGATAACAGATTTAGGGAGAGGGAAAAACTTCTGGGCAACAACAGCCAGAAAGAGGAATGAGAATATGCAAGAGCAATAACACTGTGGACACCAGGGTCAGTGAAAATATCAGTAAGGAAATGAGGTGCTCTAGATATGGACCAGAGTTTTCTCTGCAGCCTGTGCTGAAGAACATGGTGAAGCAGGCTATCATCCTGCAACCCACAGAGGTACAGGAGATACAGAGTGGAGCAGAGATCCACCTGCAGACCATGGTGAATGTACCTGTGCTGGAGCACATTTGCTGGTAGGACCAGTGACTGTGCAGGGAATCAGTACTGGAGCAGTGTGATCCTGAATGCCTGCACCCTGTGTGAAGGACCCAAGCAGGAGATGTTCAGAGGGATCCCTCACTAGAATAGGAGAAGAGTGTGAGGAGTCTTGCATCTGAGGAAACAGGAGCATCAGAGAAATGTGATGAACCAATCACAGCCACCCTTCTCCATCCCCCTACTCCTTTTGCCAGGAAGAGGTGAAGAATATTGGGATTAAAGTTAAGGCTAGGAAGAAGGGAGGGCTAGAAGCTGCTTCAAAGATTTCATTTCTCATTGTACTCCATTTTGATTAGTAATAAATTAATTTCACCAATTCAAGTGTGTTCTGCCCATGATAGCATTGGGTGAGTGCCCTTCCAGAAGCCTTTCACTACATTTTTTTCTCCCCTGCCCTGCTGAGGACAGCAGGAATAGAGAAACTTGGGTGGGCACTTCGTGTCCAGTTAGGGTCAACCCATAACAATTGGATCTGCCTCAGTAGGTGATCAGAGGCACTTTCTCCATTGACTGAATTCAGACAATCAACTGGATCAATAACTGGATCAATAACTTCCTGGAACAGTCATCTATATTTCTGGTGAGATAGCATCTCTGTTAGCTCCCAGCTGAGATGGGAAGATTGTTGTGAATCTACAGATACTGGTAATTTATATTGATTCTTATCTTCTCTTAAGTGTTACTGTGCTTTTGTGTTGTCATTATTTTGTACCAAAATTAATTTTATTTACTAAGCTTTTGTGTGACCCAGGTCTGTTGTCTTTGTTGTCAAGATGGCACAGCACTCAAGAGTGCTTCCTTAAAAACTTCAGGGGGCCTCAAGTATCAGTACCTCATCACCTAAAATACCTTCTCTACATTGCACTCTCATGTTATTTAAAAAGTCTTCCATATATTTGCTAGATTGCAGTCCTATGAACAACCCCACACAGCTCTGGCTCTTTCTCTCCTTCTCTCTTTCTTCTGCATTTCTAGCTCACTGCTTCCTGTCCCTTCCTCCTCACAGCATGGCCAGCAGACTCCAACTGACTGACCACTCCACCAACTAACTGACTCTTTTATCACCCATAGCTGTAAGGGCAAGGCTGTTCCCACTCTTTAGTAATTAACACACCTGGAACACATTAGGAGCAAGAGTGCCTTCAGCACTGTCTCGGTTTGTTCTCCCACACAGGTCCTCAATAACATTCCTGTTGCAATGCTGAATGAAAAAATAAAGAACTGTAGTAAATTCTAAGAAGTTGCTTAATTGAAACAGTCAGGGCAAACTGCAGAATATTTTCCAGGATGCTATAATAGACAGAAATGGCTGTGGTAGAATGAAGACAAGAAAAATTCTGGAGCTTATATTTACTATAATTCACTGACTAAAACACAGATGTAACACCAGCAAACCAAACTTATCACATTTCATACCATTCACCTTCCCACTCTGAAACAGTATTTTCCATTACTTGTTCCAACAAATAGGGCATCAAATGCTTTTGCATATCTTAGGCTGTTATAGCACCAGAGAATTTGCTAGCTTTTTCAGGTGTGGGTAGTGAATGTCAAGTGATTTCATCTGGGCAATCAAAATAATTCTTTCATGTGCTCTACTTTCAGTTATAGCTTCAGTTGACTCATTTGCCGTGTTGTGCCATTTTTCCCAACAAAATGAATCAATTATGCTTAGAGGTAATGAGCCAAACTGTGTGGGCATGTCCTCACGAGCACATAGGGCAGAAACCAAAATAACCTTCTCATAGCATCAAAAATACCATTTTATATGCTTTCTGGTCTGCCAGTCACAAGTTAAAAGAAGCAGCATATAGAAAAAAGGATATTGCTTATAAATATATTTATATATTAACCAGTTTGAAAGATGACTCATTGCCTACTATAATTTTTTAAGTAATATACTTAACAGTTATTGTGTTCCAGTTTAGAGTGTTCAGTGGCAGGAAAAGAAATACTGTTTGGAATCTACATCACAAGTCTATCCATGTACTTCTATAGCTTGCAGAAGTGAAGCATAGTTTCTTTAATAATGTGAAAGATATATTAAAACAAAAATGAAGGTTTCTACTACTTTAAGCAAGAAAAGGAAACTATGCCTTTAACTAGCTATAGTGCTCCAATAAACACCATAGTAAGTAATTCTGCCTGGAGTGGGTGAAATCAATGCATCTTTATGCATCGAATATTGCCACAGTAGTAGAATCTTCACTTACTCAAAAATATGTCATTTTTTAAAACTAACTTGCCTACAGAACAGGTTAGGTCTTCTGAAAGAACATCTTTTTTCTCTCCTTATAAGAACATACTCAGCGCTCATGTACACACTCCATACACATAAATATTGATCTTCTATTTTTAATGTATGAGTCATAACTAGAAGAGATTAAATGACAACCTAAAAGAAGACAGGACAATTTGGTCACTATATTCATCAGTAAAATAAAAATGAAGTGCAAACATTATACTTTGTGATTGATAGGTTTAGTATATTCTTAGTTTAACCCCAGATTTAGAAACATTGCTGAAAAATTATAGGAGCATTGCCAATAGAAGGAAAAATACATAATACTTTGAATGTTTATACTGGTATTGTTGAGATCATGGAAGGCTGGGAGCTGGAAATGTGAAAGAAGGCCTTGATAAGCAGCAGAACCCTGGTGTTGCACTCTCATTTACCCAAAATAAGGACCTGCAGACCAAAAGAGTCAATGGGAAAAGGATTCAAACTACAAAGAAAGGAAGAGGACTTAGAGATACCTGAGTAGGATTTTTAGATTGTAGCAACTCATGACAACTCAAAACTCTAAAATTAAATTCTATCTAAGGGATTAGGGGAAAACCAACAGAAATAGTACATATACATAAAGATCTGTTACTTTTAATTCCTTTGAGTGCTGTAAATCAGAGGGTGTTTGGAGGACAAGCTGAAGCATTGAGCCATATTGTGTTCACAGGTCATAAAGGAAATTTTTGCAGTAGTTTAATGAGTGACTAAATAGAACGCAGACATTCAACCAGAGAGACTGTGAATAAATGACAAGGCATGGCTGAGAAGAAAGGATACATCTAAAGAACTGGAACAATTTACAATTCTATGCAATATATCCAGAAATACAATGATTTTTCTGAAATGTGTTATTAAAGATAGGACAATTATTACAGAAACAAGAATTATCTCACAGTTTGCATTCTTCTATAGTTCCCCTCTCTGTTATTAACTTTCTCTGCCACCTTTGGAAATCAGTGAAGCCCAGATCATCAAATACATTTTGGTACCTGTTGCAGTGTTCCTGAATCGTCAATGAGGTGCAGACCACAGGCTAGCTCAGTCCTTCTCACTGTGGCTGACGCGTGTAAGGTCGGGGCGGCAGGACCGGCCAAGCAGCCTCCTCCCTGTGGGGCCTTGTTTCCCTAAAGCAACACGGGACTTGATATCACGCAGGACAACAGCAACCAGAAAAGAATAGATTCTCTTGAGGGGGTTAAATGATGGTTTATTGAGGGGGAGTCTGGCAAGCAGCTCCACACCTTTCCATACCTGCTCAGGAGAGCCCCGATCATGGCTTGGACCCAAGCTTATAACTGGAGGAGGACCAAGGGATGGCGACAACAGGTCAGCCAATGGGGGTGTCAGAGGGGCGTAACAGGGGAGTTAACTTCATAACCGGGGACAAATCACAAATTGTGGGAAGGGGTTCTCCCGGGCCCCAGCCTATCACTCGACGCCCTCCCTGGAACTTTCCAGAACTCAGGGAAGGGCGCAAGAGTGACAGGCAGGATGCCCAAGAGAGAGAGGATTGACAGGGGCAGGTGCACGTAGGGATGATTGACAAATAACAGCCAGTTACATAACAAACAACATGTGGAGAAGAAACCATTGGAGAAAACCAGGGGGTATAGAGGAAGAGTCCATTATAAGAGTTCATACAAAACATATTAAACATAAAAACAAAACTTGCACTGCCACAGCTACCCATAAATTTTGGCAAGTCACTGATGCTTACATCTTGTAATGCATTAATTGGGTATATATTTCATCAGATTAGTATTGTTTTTTCTATATATCTGTCCTTGCCCAGCAGTGCCCATCCCCCACACTGAAATGTAACCCAACCCTGTTCCCCTCCTGCTTCTCCCTGATTGGGTGATGTCTTGTCCCTGCCTCTGGGCCCTGCCCCCTGGGGGAAAAGGCCCTGACAGGGGAGTGGTGAGCTCTCTCTGGCATCAGTGAGTCATTGGGAAGGGCTCCAACCAAGCAGGGTAGGACTCGAGAATAAAAGCTGCAATATCCCACCCAAAGCCAGAGGGCAGACTCTTTTGCTTTTGCCATTGGCGGTCGTCTAGTCTCATGGGGATTTGCTACACTTACATTTCTTTAGAATCTCAGCATTATTAGAACACACAATTCTCTCCTTAGTACAAAGAATTCATGGTAGTTTTTGATGTCATTGTCTGAATTAACTCTTGGATCACAGCTACAAATGGAAGATAGATACATGAGTTTCTCAATGGAAAGTCTTGGATCAGGCAAATATAGAAAGAAGCCTTACATAGAGTGCTTCGCTTAGAGGACACTTTGTAAGTGGGTTGACAACCACTGAGTAGCTCTCAAATACACTGAATAAGCTTAAGGACTCTTGGAGAAAAGTAGTAGAGCACTATGTGCATTAAATTGAATGAGGAAAGTGTGAGCATAGAGGAGTTTGAAAGTTCTAGGAAGGAAGAACTTGGGGGTAATCTCTGAAGCAGAAACTCTGAAGTTCTGGGAGAGATAGAGACTCCTGAGATAGGAAGTACTAGAAGCCCTGTATGGGATCTGTGGGTGAAGATACTGATATAATCCTCCTGTTTACCTTGCAAATTCTTTCCACACTTTATCTTCTCTTTTGTTTCTTAGGATGAGCTCATTGACTCAGGCATTAGTCTGTGCTCTTGGATCTCTATGCCTTCCAGACTTGCTGGTGCAGGCCAGCTGGCTCAGAGTGTGTGTGCAATGAGCCCATCTTGTTCTACATCTACCTGCACAGAAACATCCCCTTAATTTGAAACCAACACAGAATATCTGTTCTGTTCATTTCCTCTAAGTTCTTTCTTTTACTACACTGTTAATTTCACAGAGGACCAAGTAATGTCCTATGTAGAAATCTGGTTTCATCACAGAACATCCAGGAGATCCTCAAGTGGCCACCAATGATACTTTGGTATCAATGTTAAAACTCGGTTTCTTTTCTGATATTCATTCAGGTGGTTTTAGAGTCTTTTTGCCTTCTGCAAAGCTCTGAGCCAGACGCAAAAAAAAAAAGACAGAGTCTTCAGGTTCTGATTTTTCAAGGTTGCATGCTTCGTTTATTGTTTCTTATCTTACAATTTTCTCAGTGTCCAACAAAGGACTGTGCTGCTGCTCGGGCATCTGGTGACTCCTCCAGGACTGGGCTGTCTCTATCTTTTATACTAATTGCTACGTGTTCTTTATTTTTCATTATTTGCCAATACCTATCACTTATACTAAAAAGGTCATCCCTACTTTGACCCAATCTCTTTAAGCTACTTTGTGCCACCGTCACTGCAGAAAATGGAGTGAGGGAAGAAGAAAGAAGAAGCAGGAGACAATGCCCCAAATCCTCCATCTTGCTCCCATTCACTTCCATAGTAAGAACCCAAACCTACTGTTTTTTCACCCTGTGGTAAGCTAAACTACTATTTTTCACACTCTTGTGGCTTGCAATCCATCCCACAGTGCAGGAAGCCTTTCCCATGGACTGGGATCAAACCCAATGTCCCTCTGGGCTCTGTGCCAGGGTCCCAGACCCCCCTGTCCAGGTCCCTGACCCTCCAGGGCAGCCAAAGGAATGCCCTGGACTCCAACAAAAACTTTTACAACTCCTGCTCATATCCATTTTCCAGGACTGTTGTGTTTCCTGCTGGTACTTAGATTAAGCACTTAGATTAAGCACTTAGTACTTAGTTTGAAATTGACATTTCTAAAAGAATTGACAGTGAAGAACAATATTACACACACACAAGTGTTTGGAAGTGCAAGAAACTACAGAAATTGCTCATAGTTTTGAATATCTGTAAGGAACTAATTTCTTTCAAAGACCAGAGTACTTCTTACTATTTTTTTTTCTTTTCCAGTGAGAGAAAACTTTATGAGTTTAACTACTAGACAAAGGAGCTTAATATGATAATAAAAAGTCCATAAAGCTCTGTGTGTCTCATTCAGTCTCCATAAAGCCAGATAATTTCTACTGACTTCAGAAGATAATGGATCAAACTCCTGCTAAACACGACAACATCTGTCGCCATGTGTGTGTGCATGCAATATTGTTGTCTTGTTTAGGTTGTTCTTTATTTTATATCAGCTTATCACTCCGCATAAATTAGTGTGTTAAAACATAGCTCCTTTTTAGTGGTTCTAGATACCTAATAAATCTCAGCATCTCCATTTGGGGAGAATTTTGTCACAGTATATTTTAGATTTTAAGCTAGGTAAATGAATGCTTTAGACTACCTTTAGCCTGAGGTCCTGTTTCACAATAGAGGTCAAAAGGCCTTTATACCCTATGCTTTTGAATTAAAATAAAGAAGCATGTTCTAGCTTAATATGTCAAAGAGGTGACATGTATCTTACTAATATGCATCTGTCATGAAGCTGTATAAATATTATGTAGTAATTAGAAGCGGATCGTTATCAGCTTAGTTTTTGTTGCTTGAAGAAAAACATTGAGGTGCTGAAAGCATGTTGAGAGAAGGACAACAAACTGGTGAAAGGTCTGGAGCACAAGTCCTGTGAGGAGTGTCTGAGGGAGCTGGGAGACTGAGGCTCGGGGGAAGCTTATCACTCTCCACACCTGCCTGAAAGGAGGCTGTAGACAGGGATCTGCCTCTTAACCCAAGCAGCCAGTGACAGGACAAGAGGAGGGTGCCCTGAAGAGGCTCAGGTTGGATGTTAAGAAAAATTACTGAATGAGTGGTTAAACATTGGAACAGGGTCCCTGGTAAAGCGGTGGAATAATCATCCCTGAAAACCTTCAGAAAGGGAGTAGATGTGGCTCCTTGTGTTATGGTTTATTGTCTATAGTGGAATTTGTTTGAAGGTTGGACTTGATGATCTTGGAGGTCTTTTCCAACCTTGATGATTCTATGACTATGTGAGTATATTTTATTAGCCTCACATTTTTCTAATAGGGATGATAAAAATGTTGTGTTCCTCTGAGGAATGGTTTTTCCCCTCAGAGTCCCCCTGAAACCTGTGCTATGTAGTTCAACCCTTTTTCCCTATCATACCTACTCCTGACCCTATTGGCTCAGGGCCAATATCTTTCCTTGGCCCAAAACTAGATATACCCCTGTTTCTTCCGGGTTCACTCTCTCTCTCCTCGGCCTCCTGGAACATCACATCGAGATTAAAGCTTGGACGGAAGCTGGGGGTGAGAGCCACTCTTTTGAAATCTCTATTCTGTCTCACTGAAATATATTTCCCTAAAACCCCTGAATAACTGAGCTAGCGAGAGCCGGGGGGTGGCTAGAGGGAAGTAGAGTTTCATAAAAATGCATGAAACAAGAAACCAATGTGTTTTTCTAAACTGACACTGAAAACAGTGAATCCAATGTCTTTCATTGTAAATTCCTAGATTTATTGTAAAAGGATATTTTGCATGTATTGTACTGTTCTCCACATAATTAGAGGAGGAAAATGTTAAAAATACAGTATTAGTACATTTAATTATATAAATGCACAAATTAATGTGACTATAACCTAATTGTAGTGTCAGATAAGTTTATGCATTTTGTGGCATGAAAAATCATTAAGTCAAGCCATTCAGATTTATTGACAACAAAAGAAAAACAAGGGGTGTTTTTTCCTGGCTTTCTTTTAAAGATATGTTTTCAAGACAAAGTTCAAAATTGTACAGATGATTTGATCTGTGGCTGCCTGAATGTGTTGTTTTAGATGAGTTTCTTGTTTTAGCATCTCTTTTTCTAATTTAAAATAACTTTTTTCCTTGCTTTCCATTTTGCAGAGACAACTGGTGTAGTACAACCAAAGACCTTATTTCATGTAGAACTCACAATCCTACTGTGCAGATTTAGTAATTGTAAGTTACCTGAACTATACCTGAGTAGCCAAATGTATTTGACTCTTAGTATTTGATTTATCTCTCTACAGGAGATTTTATATTATGTCTGCATTGCAGCTAGGGGCATGATTGCAGCAACTATGACTATACTTAAACTTGCTTGCATCCAGCTAGCTGAAGCAATTGTTGCACAAAAGTCATACCTGTAAAGTTTCTGAAAGTTCTCATAGGCCCACAAGGTAACCTGAGCTGATAGCTTTTGATTGCTAAATTTATTCTATATTAGATATATCTTTTTAGGCTGTGCCCATGCATCTCATTTGAAGGATTAAGGATTACCATGATCCTAGATAGACAGATAGATAGACGGGGCTGAAGATGTTGTGGGTTAAGTTTAATGGAAATAGCGGCCCCCCGCCCCCCCCCCGCCTTGTGGGAGTCCAGGGCATTCCTTTGGCTGCCCTGGAGGGTCAGGGACCTGGGCAGGGGGCTCTGAGACCCCAGCCCAGAGCTCAGAGAGACACTGGCTTTGATTTCAGTCCATGGGAAAAACTTCCTAAACTGAGAGAGGGTTTGCAGGCCACGGGAGTGTGAAAAAATAGTAATTTTAGGTTCATAGCATTGGAGTGAATGGGGACAAAATGGAGAATCTGGGGCGTTGTCTCCTTCTTCTTCCTTCTCCTTTCCTCACTCCATTTCTGCTATGACGTTGGCACAAAGTAGTTAGTGAGGATTGGGTCAGTGTATAGATGACCTTTTTAGTAATAGTGATAGACATTGGTAAGAAATAGTAAATAATGAACACGTAGTAATTAGTATAAAAGATTAAGGACAGCCCAAGTCGGGGGGAGATGTGAGAAGTCCATGCAGCTGCAAACATCTTGTTGGACTGTGAGAAATTTGTAAGATAAGAAACAATAAACGAAAAATGCAACCTTGAAAAAACTAAACCTGAAGACTCCGTCTCTTCCTTCGGCTTGGCTCGGAGCTGTGCAGGGGGGAAAAAGACCCTGAAACCACCTGAATGTTGGGGAAGCTCCCCGACACTCCCCCCCCCCCCCCCCCCCCATAAGTTGCTAAGAGACTAAATACTGTTGCTTAAAGGGTACTTGACCCACACAAAATAAGTGGAGAGGGCAGCAGATCACTTAGTTTGGGAGGGAGGGAAAGGCTCGGGGCGGGGGGGTGGGGTGTGCTCTGGGAGCTGAAGGTGGTTTCTTCTGCTCTCGGTTTCAGAGAGGACAGTCAGGCAACGGCTGGCTGCATGAATAGTCCACTGTTAATGGAGGGTCTAGTCCTGGGAATTCTACCACCATCCATCAGGAATTCGGAGCTCCTCACCTGCCCTGCTGGAGCTGTAGTTGTTGTTTGTTTGTCTTGTTATACTTACTAGTAAAGAACTGTTATTCCTTTCCCCATAGCTCTGACTGAAAAGGCTCTTTAATCTTCTAAATTATAATAACTTGTAGGGAAGGGATTAGAATTCCCCATTCCTAGAGAGGCCCCGCCTATCCCTAGCAGATACCTGTCTTTCAAACCAAGACACAAGAATACTGGACTGAGGGTGATTTTAAAAATGCTTATTTTATAGCCATAGTATTTCATGTTTATTGCAATCAGAATGGAAGTAGAATGGGTAAGAGGGATTTTTTTTCATATTTTTTTCAGTTTTAAAAAAGAGGCTCACACTTTAACAAGAGTGATCTCTATCACTGCTATTATAATAATCATACTGTAGGAAGACATGCTTCAGCAAAGGCATTTTTTTTCAAACCAGAAAAATGGTGTTGGGGGAGTCATCTTGAAAGATTATTTGAGGAGGTGATGACTTTCTAATTTCCAGTCAGGTTTTAGCATTACTCGATGGTATAATTGGCAAGAAGAATGGCATGTAGTTATGGTTGTGTATGTGGTTATGTATATGATTATGTATATGGCTATTTTCTCTGCTGAAGACATTTAGTAAAATGTTGCATACTATGAGCGTTATTTTCATATACTGCATCGATGATAGGTTAATATATTATGATGAATGTTCTTAACGCAATGACTTATAAGACATTCAGTTTCTTCATCACAAATAATTTAATTCTCCCTGTCAGGACTTAGGACAGATTCTTTTATTGTTTTTACCATTAATAATGTGATTTTTTTTTTCTTTTTCAAAATTTAATAGTATTTAAACAGCTAAATTTAATAGTAAACATGGAGATTGGAATTAAAAGGTATTATTTTTTAAAACCATGATGTTTTTCAAAATGAACACCTGAGTTCCCGTCACCTTTAGCATACCTTTCTAAGAACAGTATATTTGAAAACACTGGATTTTTCATCTCAGTGATTAATCTAATAGTGACTAATCTAATTTAAATCTTCAAAATACTACTCAACTTTCTCCCAAAATATGTCAGTAAGGCTTTTCCTTTAATTATTTAAAAATATATTTATGAATTAATTATTTTACATTCAAATAATGTTCTTTTATAATAGCCATTTGAGACTCTTTCTACACCTGGTACCTCCACTTTTCTTCTCTAAAAGAATCCTTTGAAGTCTTACTTCTGTTATTTAAACTACAATTAGTTATCACAGTAACACATCAATCTACAATTCTATCAGTATAATCTAGAGAAAATTATCAATAGCTGCATAGAGAAATATTAGTTATTCAATTCTTAGTTCTCCTGCTATTAATAATTTTATTTTTGTGTAAAATGAAATCTCTACAAGCAGGTGAATTTTTGTATTTCTGCTTTGTTAAAGTATTGTAAGAAGTCACATCATAATTTCACTACATATTCACAGTTTTAGAAGTATCAATTTATTTAAAATATTATTATATATATAGGTTGGGTCATTAATTTTACATACCGGAATTAATATGGTTATAAAATCTTGGTTTAAATGGTTATTGCTTAATATTTTATTACAAAATATTGGATAAAGGTATTTGAGAAATAGTTATTAGTCTAGGACAAGTACAATGCTTTTGAGAGAAGCAGTTGTAACTCGGGTAAGAAAACTGAATTTTCTGTTGGTAGGAAGTTCTGTGGAAAAATTCTCAACCATTTCCTAATGGGAGCCTTTTCATAAATGTTACCCTCAGTTCAGTTTATGCGGGTACCGAGTGATTTGCTGTAACATGCAGACATTTCTGTAGTTACATGCACATCACTGCTTAGGCCCCAGTTAAGCTGCTGCCCCTGGTGAGGTGCCACAGAGGCCTCAACCACCTGCCTGCCACAGCTCCCTATTAAACAATCCCCTGGCTCCCCAGGGAATCTGATTTTCTGCCCATCTTCTTTCCAAATGTCTTTCCAGGTGCCTCATGACCTCCTATACAACAACCTCCCTTCCTTCCCAAGCTATTTCTATCATTAGAGAAGGACCCAGAATCAGATTGCTATCAGCAGATTTATGCCCTCTGCAAATCTGTTATTGCTCAGGCATTTCATCACACAACAGGCTGGCGTGGAGGGCATTGCAGCGCCGTGCAGTCACTGCAGTCAGCATGTTTTGAGAGCATGTCTCAAGCCACAGAGACTTTGTGAAGATTAGGAAACAGATTTCACTAGGCTACTTTGTAACAGTTTGTTAATTTGGTTGTATTGTGTTTCATTTTTATATTGGGTTTGTAATGTTTTCCCCTGTTCCCCTTGGAAACGCTATCATGTGGTTTGTCCCTGCTTGGCTGCACCCATCCCCCACACTGGAATGTAACCCAACTCTGTTCCTCTCCCACTTTGTCCCTGATTGGGTAGTGGCTTGTCCCTGCCTCTAGGCCCGTCCCCCCTAAGAAAAAGCCCCAGCATGGCTGGGGGCTCGGTCTCTCGGGGACCGGACAGGGACGGGGAAAGAGCTCTGGCCAGTGAGGGCAGGACCCCTAAGAATAAAGCCGTGATATCCCCCCAGACAGAGAGCAGGCTCTGTACCTTTTGCCATTGACAGTTGTCTGGGTCTGTCTAAAGAACATCCTCACTACTTGATCTGCTTGGTAGACAAAATAAAAATATGTCAGACAAAATAAAAATGTGTCAGACAAAAAGACATATTTTGCCCCAGCCAAGCAGAATCCAAACTACTCCCCACTCAAATGCTTCATATTTGTTGGTATGAAATTCAGGGATACTCACAAAACTTCTAGTGGAAAGACAAAGACATACTAATTTGAAAACAGGCACTTTTTTCCTTCCTATGTATATCAAGAATTAGGACTTGGATGTTTTTATGCAAAGGAATCAGAGGAACTTTGAAAAATTAGAATTTTTAAAAGACAGAAGTTTTTAAAAGCTAGAAAAATTTTTCAAGATCTTCATCAACAATCTCAGAAAGACAAAACCCAGCCATATGAATGAATGTAGCTAACACATTCTGAAATGGGAGCAGTTGTTAAAACTGATTTATAAATGGTAAAAATTGCTTCTGAGGAGCCTCCTTGGGGAAATTAATGCTCAAGCCTGTTCTAGAATAACAAATAGTTGTCTTCCTGCTTTCCCTTCTTTGTAGTACAAATGGCGAGGTTTTGAAATTAAGCCCATTTTACCCCTTACTGAAAAAAAGCTTATTAAATGATCCAAATTCTTTTGTATCTTCTTATTTTGTGTGTACAGATTCTCATGTTTATTCAAAATCAGTGTACTTTCCAATAAACCTTTGCTCTGACAGTCTATTTATTAATTGCTGTTGAAATCCAGTAAATAATTGCACTAGCACTTGAGATTACTGTCATGCTCTATGTGTTCCAGGTCATAAAACCACTCAACATTTTGTTGCCCATGCCATTTGACAGAGAGTCACAGAGAGTATTTGATCCTGGTACCAATTAATTAATCTGAAAACAGTCAACAATCAATATTATCAATGAAAAGTGATTAACTATTTGGGAATGGAAGACATTTTTTAGAAGTAAAAAAAAACTAAAAAGAGATATCACACTATAAGTAACATTTCTAGTAATTTAATTTTATTTTAATTCATGTTTCTTCTGCTTAATTTGAAGAAAATATCCATTCATCTTGCAGATGATGTGCTCTAAACAAATAACCTGATTTCCTTTTCTGTTTACCCATAGAATCAATGTTCCCATATTGTAATTGTTCAGCAAAAGATGGATTCTGGGTTTCATGTATTAGCTGAAATATTTTCATTTAATTCACTCATCATAACACTCATCATAAGACATCAAGCAATAAAAACACATAGCTCTTAATTTTTAGGGTAGTTTAAACATTGATTAATTACTTGGACAACTTCATTGATGCTAGTAGCAGATGTTCACATATTCTCTACCATGGAACACTGCCTTCAATGCAGTTCCAAATAAGTATGCAACATTTCCTCCCGTGCAATATTACAAAAGATCACAAAAAGTGCTACAAGCTGCTAGAAGGGCAAGACTGGACCATATCAACTGCAATATCTGTTGAGGCAGGGCACTTCTTTTTTGTGTAGTCTTGTAAAGTCTCATATATTGAAATACAGAGGGCATGTTAATGTTGCCATATTCTGTTATCTTGTTGAATGCTTACAATTCTGTAGTTGAGTTTCTCACACTTGTAATATAAACAAGAGTTGTTTTTCACATTCCTTTCTGATGAGAGTCAACTGATTGACATCTAGCCTGGCCAGTGGGATGGAGAGGTGGTAACCTAGTTCTCCAATCCCTGGTCATTGTCCAGAATCTATATAAGCAAGGTTGTCATAATAAAGTTGCTTTTTCTTCAGCCTTCTTCTTGGAGTCAGAGAGTATGTGAGTATTCATTGTCTCTTTGTGTCCTCTAGTGACATGTGAAGGCATTGATGTATGCCTGAGATCTCTATGTACTGTGTCCTCTATGTGCTACAAAAATAACAGAAGTCTTGGAAGTGCACTATGACGGCAGCACAAATAATTTCATAAATATGTTGTGAACATCTAACAGAAATTTCTGCAAAAAATATTTTAAATTATGTCACTGGAATTCCTAACATACAAAAAAATAATCTGTGTTAAACCTTGGTGAATTTTTATCATTTTAAGAAAATGTTAAGAGTTTTTATAGCCAGAGATATACAATCAGCTTTGTTTCCCCTTCTGATAACCTGCATCCCTTCGAGCTGAACCAATGAAGGTCAGTTTTGAAATGAGTGTGAAGTGATACTCCAACTCGGGCTTTTGGATATATAGCAAAAAACTTCAGCCCTGCTATAACTGCACATTTTTACAGAAATGTGTGTACCTTGTGGCAAAATGCTTGGACAAACTGGGATGAAAATATTTTATTTTTAAAAGGTGCAGTTTCCTGACTGCTAAATTAACTTTGGAAGCTGTTCTCATTAGCTTGGTCTCAGTGAGCATTTACTGAGAAACTGAAGTTCCTATATCACCTATTCTTTTCTGAGGAATTCCTCACTGGAATCTTTGCCCATCACTGGCATTTTATAATTCCCCAATCTTTTTAAAACTTCAATTCTTTCCTCTGTGTCCTGTCAAGAGTAGAAAGTTATGACATTTTATAGTGTGATTGTGTTTTACTCAGATTTTGATTGCATGGTCTTGAAAACAACATGATTTAAGGGCAGAACCAGAATGCATAGCCAAATTGTTTTTTTCATAGATTCATGAATGCTTGACTATTGTAAAATACTTCCTCTGCCTTCACCAAATATTTTCTGATACCACTGGCCAGGTTTGACGAAATTTGTCACTTCAGAATATTTAAATATTATTTAAACCTTTCTGAAAATAGATAGTTGTATTGAGGAAAGAAATCCTATTAGTGTTCCTATGGAGAAAAATGCTAATATGATCTCTTTTTAGTATAAATAAGGGAATCCAGTAAAATAATTGTTTTGACATAAAGACATATGAATATTACAATCTCTTCCAGAAGGCATTAGTAAAACTAAGGTTTCACTTTAGGTTATCTTTTCTTTGATTTTTCATGACATCTGTGGACTTCAAATGAATTTTTGGTCATTATCTGAACAGAGCTACCAGCTGATTTTCTCATGAATTGTCACGTGATTCAGGCAAATCTGGTAATTGAAGTGTTTATTAAATGAGGTTGTTCAAATTACTTCCTTTCATACATCTTGTCTAAATCCAGTTACTTCCAATTCTGCAAAGCATGACTTTTCACTTTTTTTTTTTTTCATCTTTAGAGTTTTCTGAACTAAAAATTTCACAGATATACTTTGAAATATGTTTTTTACTGTCTATAAAGTTGAAGTAGTTATATGTAAGATTGTTTATTTAGAATATTATTTTATTTTTAAAAGGAAAAAAAATCTAAAGAATTACGTAAATCCTAACTGGATTTTATGCATTCCTTCCAATTCAGCATATTCCATAATTCTGTGATTTCTCTCCTGACTACTATAAAACAACCATAATTTCTACATAACTTAATTGTTTTAGTCAAAAACTTCAGCCATCATTCATTGCTTTAACTACATCAACAAGATTTTGCTGGTGAGATAATGAAATTTATTTCATTTTAAATATAATATATTTCATGAATTCACACTGTATGTTGTGGTGGTGCAGAACTGTTTTATTAGGTTTTTGTAAGAAGTTTATGTTATGATTCATTTCACTGTATCCCCAATTCTGTATCCCTTTTGTGTTGTCTGTATAATAAGGTGTTTTGTGTCAATCATCCCACCCTTCACATGACATGTAACATCCCCTCTGCCCCAACCCCCCTCTCTGGGGCAGCTTGTCTATCACTCCAGGGGTCCCTCCCAGGTTGCGAAATCTCAGGGAGAGGGCTTCAGGTGATAGGTCCCCTGAAGGGAATTCCTTTGGCTCTGGATTTTAGTGGTCTGAGGCTTGGGGGTGGGCACACCTTGTTACCCCCTGAATCCCCTGATTTGTTGTCTTGTTGTATCCTCCCTGGGACCCTCCCCCGCATATAGGGGGTAGGAGGGAGGAAGAGGCTCTCTCAGCCGCTGGGTTCTCGTCTCTCAGCCTCTGAGCTCAGAGCTCTATGCTCCTCAACACCTGAGCTAATAAACATCTTTTAACCTGCTAAGCTGAGAGCCAGCCTTTTCTCTTCTGCTGCTGTTGACTGTCACCTTTGGGGCCAGCTGCTAAGCCGAGAAGCCAAAACGAACTGGAAACTTTGTGTCTGTGTTGACCCGAGCTAGCTGGGGGTCAGCTCCCACCCGGAGCGGGGACACAACCGGACACAGTATGTGGTATGTCTGTTTGTTTCCCCTGGAGGGAAATTATATCAAATTTATAAAGTTCCTACAAGTTGCATGAAAACAGCTGTATAGGAAATAAATGCTACTAGTGAGAAACAAGCTGAGCCTGACACATTGCATATGTTTGGTTATAACATTTGCTTTCCCCCTTATTTCACATACATGCAGCATACTGTCCCACACATGCAGGGCATTAATATTTCCAATGTATTCAGTTGGTTTGTCCATTTTTAATATTTTTCCCTTTCTTGTTTTACTGTGTGCTCTACCTACAAATTCATGGTTCATAATTTCCTGACTAAGCCTCACTTCAGTCTCTGCCTGGACAACAGAGGGAAGCCACCTAACACACAACCTTTCTGAGAACCAGCATGACTCATCAGCACCAGGTCCTCTTCCTCCCTGGGGTTGCACATTGAACAAAAGAATAACCATGCAAATTTACTTCTTTGTAATTAGCTATTTTTATGATTTCTTTCTAGTTGTCAGTAGAAATGTAAATTACATATGAGAATTTATAGCATGGGATTCCTGTGCCCTAGGGTTTCCTGTTTGTTAAGCCTTTATGTGCTTGACATGTGATTCTTTACTGTCTTTACTGTGTATGAAGTTGAAGTAATTATGTACAAGATTGTGTATTTAGAATATTATTTTATTTTAAAAATAAATGGAAAATGGAAAATAAAAAATGGAAAAAATCAGAATAATGAAATTCACATATTGATAACAAACATTTCTGGATTATCTCAGTTTTATTTTTATTTGTTTGTCAATACAATGGCAATTTGCTGCATAGCACATACACTGCTGGCCAGAGTTCAAGAAGTGTTTGGACAATGCTCTCAGGCACATAGTGTGATTCTTGGGGTGTCCTGCACAGGGCCAGGAGCTGGACTCAATGATCCTGATGTGTCCTTTCCAGTTCAGCTATTCTGTGATTCAATGATCTCTCACAACAGCATGGTTTGCTGGGTTTTTTTGTTGTTGTTGTTTGTTTGTTTGTGTGTTTGGTTTTGGTTTGTGGGTTTTTGTTGTTGGTTTTTTTGTTTTGTTTTGTTTTTTGTTGTTGGTGGGTTTTTTTTGTTTTGTTTTGTTTTGTTTTGTTTTGTTTTGGGGTTTGTTTTTTGTTTTTTTTTTTGTTTTTTTTTTTTTTTTTTTTTTTTTTTTTTTTTTTTTTTTTTTTTTTTGTTTTTTCTTTTTTTTTTGTTTTTGTTTTTTTCCCCCTTTTTTCCCTGGAGCTATTCTAGTTTTTCTTTTACCTGTTTTTGAAAACTTCTGAAAAAATATTTCATCAATTTTCTCTTACCTATTTTGTTCCATTCATGAAGCTTTTTTTTTGTCTTGTACCATGCTTCCAAAAACTAGTAAAATGCTTTCTGTGTGGAAGCTGAAAAATATGGGACACAGCTTCTTACTGTCACATTTTGACAAAGTACTAGCAAAATAGAAGAGTGCTTCTCAATGTGAATTGTATATCCACTATTCATGGGAAAAGTTAATTATATATCCCATATGGCTGCAAGAGAACCCAGGATAATTTTCCTCTGATTCTGGGGATAGGGCAGTAACTGGTGGTGATGGCGATGGCAATGGCAATGGTAATGGTGATGGTGACAACTCTGCCTCCCCTGGAACATCTGCCCAGTTTTCTGTTCAGCCCCAACTGAATGGGCATCCCCTGAGACAAGATCAGGCCAGAAGAGGTTAGAAGATAGCTTTCTCCAGAGATGGTTCCCAATAGGCAGCATCAAAAAAGCTTCACCAGGAGGAAACTCCTTCAATTCTATGTCATCTTCTAACTTTATCCTCTCACCAGGTTTTGCAACCTCTAAACACTCTTGTGCCCTTACAGTGGCACAGGTGATAAATGCATTCAGTTTCATTATATGAAATAGCACCATTCTGATGGACTATAAGACATATATTGACATGCATTGTTGCATTCAAAATGAACTGGAAAGGGTTTAAAAAAAAAGCTTATCTAGAGTTTGGAGAGGAAAGGGTGGGGTGGGAATTACCTTGAGCCAAATGTTATGGAATTCGGACACTCAATCACTCAAATGCTCTCTGGTCTCAGAGTCAAAACCGGTCCCAAAGGCCTTCAGCACTACAGCATCTGTTTTTAGAAATATGAAGACAGCTTCTTGGCTACCATCCTCCATCTCTTGTGCTACCCAGACTACTTGTTTTCAGGCAGAACCTTGTTTAGAAATACCTTTGAGATCAACTGCTCTTAGCCAACAGGTGTGTTCTTCTTTTTGGGAGGCTGTGATTGGTGATGGACAGACTAAGCAGGAAGTTCATCATCATCATCGTCATCATCATCATCATCATCATCGCCACATCAGGTATGAGGACTGTATTGAAGGAAAGGTATTTAAAACAACAGGCTGCCTACGTAAATGCCAGTCACAGCTGAACTCCACTGTTTGGTAATGCCACCTAGCCTCTCTACTTCTTTATCAGTCCTTAGAGCAGTCCTTACATTCCTTTTCCATTTTGAGTTTCACTTTTGACTAAGTTTCTGTTTCTTAGCCTGCTTTATGGCTTCTGGGTTTTTATTGAGGGAGGGTTGGGGTGGTGGTTCTTTTATGGTTCATTGGTGTTTTGGGGTCTTTTTGTTTGTTTTTTACTGAGACCATTTAAAAAACAGTTTAATGAATTCAGGAGGTGGAACTGGCCTCTTCTGGGACTCAGTTTCAAGCTACTCTCAAGTGTTTGCTGTGGGATGCTATTCTGAGTCATAGTGTTGCCTTCCCACTTGCTTACCAATAGCTATCCTAATTTAACTGTTAATGAAAAATTGCATTCTCCTGAAAGAAGATAAGCCTGATAGGAACTGAGCCAGGCTGAATAACTTTCATTATAAATATACTTTTATTCAGTAAAATCCACCTCTCGTCATACAATCCAAGGGGGTTTTTTTGTTTGCTCTTTACTTATAGTTCATTTTTAATTACTTCATTACTTAAAAAACTCACATTTAAGATAAGGTAGTCTGTTTTCAGTTCAGAGACTATGGTAGAAATATCTGTAGGCTATCATACCTATTACTATACATACTGCAGAATAGCCTAACATTGGCTTTGTATTATCAGAAGCTACAGTTTCTCATATCAAGGTATTTTTGTCATTATTGATAACCTCTAATAATGTTAGTGATATTCATATCCAGTTCTTGGGGTCTATAAAATAATTTTCCAGGTAAGTTCCTTTTATATATAATTCCAAAGTGGGTTTGAATGAAAAAAGTAATCTCTTCTATACATCGATCTCTTCTTATTTCCTAAAGGGGATCAAATCCTTACTGTCTAATACTGTCTTAGAGCTAGCTTTTATATATGCATGTATGTACAATTTAACAACACTGTCCATCCTTCAGTAAATGTGATGTAGTAGGGAAAGTTACTTACCCTAAACTTCAAAGTTGGTGGGGTTTTGCTGTATAACTGAGTAAAACTTTCAAGTGAGTTGCATAAAGCATATGAGAAAATGAGTATTTCTTGCATTGTTATAAGTTGCTCTTTTGAGCAGATGCAGAGCTTTGAATAATTGCAGTGTACTGATTACACTTCTGTCTGCTAAGCTCTTTCCTTCTTTTATTGAAGTTTTGCCTTCAGTTTGATAAACTGGCATCAAAGCATTCTCTTAAGAGAAATTAAAAGACTAAAACTCTCAACTAAGCTACCATGTATGCTAATAGAATAAGTTCTCAATCAACAGTAAGATAAATGTAGTTGCTTGGTTATTTGCTTTCATAATGTATATGTGCCATTGCTTATTTGAATGTAGCTAGTATACAAAAAAAGTCTTTTCATATCTCAATTTATTACTCAAGTCTCTCTACAACTTTGTATATATTTGCATCTTCAGTTCTGTTGCGCCCTACAAATTTATTTAGTATTGAATTTACACCAAAGGAAGCCCTGACAAAGAAAGAGAAAAAGCAGATGTGCACAGAAGGCATTCAACAAAATATTTGCTCCTTTGCAGATTAGTTGGCAAAAATCTGTTAGAAATCCTGAGAGCTTAAAGAAATACAGATGCTTGATTATTTCACGCAAATTGAAAACATTCCTTTGAAACCAAAAACTATTTGGCCTTTTCAACCTCTGCTCCAGGTTGGAGTTCAAGTTGTATTTTTTAGTCCATTTACACCTGCACAAGCACATTCTTGTGGGGATAGGGTTGAGCTCCCTTCTCTCCTTTTCAATGGAGTACATCACTGAGATTATTTCAGTTGGAGCATGGCGCTAGTAACACCAAGGTTATGGGTTCAATTTCCATATGGGCCTTCACTTAAGAGCTGGGGTTGGGGATCCTTGTGAGTCCCTTTCAAAGAAGAATATTCTGTGGTCTGGTCATTTTGCCAACTGCATACCAGGGCATACTGACAGGAAAAAAGTATTTGGCATAAAATCAAATATATCTGCTACCAGCTCTGGCATCCTCAGCACAAGAAGGACTCATTGGAGGAGTGCCACCGAGAGGAATAGAGGGATGTGTTGTAGTGCATTAGGTGGGTTTATATTGTATTACATTTTTATATTGGGTTTTGTAATGGTTTCTTCTGTATCTCCTATTCCCTTGGAAAATGTATCACGTGGTTTGTCCCTGCTCCTCCGCCCTGTCCATCCTCCCACACTGGAATGTAACCCAAATCTGTTCTACTCCTACCTTATCCCTGATTGGGTAGTGGCTTGTCCCTGTGTCTAGGCCCTGCCCCCTGGCAAGAAGTCCTGGGATGGCCTGGGGCTCTCTCTCTTGCACTGGGATGGGTACAGGGACAGGAATGAGCTCTGGACTCGGCGGGGGCAGGACCCCAGAATAAAGCCGTGATGCCCCCCGGACAAAGACCAGACTCTTTACTTTTGCCATCAATGGATGCCTACTCTCTCTAAAGGAAAAGGTTTGCAGCCTCTGGGTAGCTTTTAGAACCCTGAAAGAAGATTCCTTCTGGCATGGGCTCTGTCTCTCAAGCTTGCCAAGGTTAAAATGGAGCACAGGCTCTGAGGGAGAGAGAGAGAGATGCTTCAGGAATGAAGCTTCTCTCCTATGAGAAAAGACTGAGAACATTGGTGTTGTTCAGCTTGGGGAAGAGAAGGCTCTGGGGTTACCTTATAGCACCTTTCAGTAGCTGAAGGGACCTATAAAAGGGCTAGAGAGTCTTTTTTCCAAGGGCATGTAGTGATAAGACAACTGGGAATCATCTTAAGATGAAGGAGGGTAGATTTATATTAGTTATTAGGAAGAAATCCTTTCCTGTGAGGATGGTGAAACACTGGAACAGGTTGCCCAGAGAATCTGTGGTTGCTGCATCCCTGGAAGTCTTCAAGGCCAGGCTGGACAGGACTTTGAATAAGATGGTCTAGTGGAAGGTGATTCTGGCCATGATGGGGGTTTAGAACTACATGATGTTCCAACCCAAACCATTCTATGATTCTATTATTCAATTATATAATTCTTCCAGAATCACTACAATGTAGGCAAAGTAAATTGATGCTTTCAAAAACATGTATGGTTTAGTCAAAGGTATGCAGCTACAAAGACAAAAAACCCCTTGTGTCTTGTCAAATTCCTTGATTAGAGAAATAGGTTTAGTCTAGTTTCCTTTGTGAGAGGGAGTTTCTACTCCTGTTTAGTTAATACTGTTCCGTAAATCACAGGGCAGATGCTGATTTCTCTGCAAGCCGATGAGTTCCACTATAAACACTGAGCATTTAGTGCCATTTGTGGTATTGTTCTTGAGCTTTAGCAATCCAGGCTAGGGGAACCCTTAAGGTGATGCATGGAGGACAGCCCCAGGTGAGTGCTTCAGATACACAGAGGGTCTTGCCGGGCACTAGACGCCTCAATTTAGCACCTTTGCCAGATTTTGTCTTTGCTAGGTGCTATAATGCCTTAATTATGTTATGTTTATCGGATCTGTAATCTGTATTGTGGGTTGTCCTTACTCAGCTGTAACCTAACTCTTCCCCTCCCACTTCTCCCTTATTGGGTGGTGCCTCTGGGCCCTGCCTCTGGGGCCCTGCCCCCTTGGGAAAAAGCCCTGACATGGGAGGGGGGAGGTCTCTCTGGCACCAGCGAGTCATCAGGATAGGTCCAGCCAAGCAGGGCAGGATTTGAGAATAAAAGCTGTAATATCTCACCTGAAGTCAGAGAGCAGACTCTTTTACTTTTGTTGGTGGTGGTCGTAGCCTTCCAGACTAGACAGCCACCGAACATAAAGGAAGAATCTTGACTCTCTGACTCCGGGTTGGGTAGTTCTGCTTTTATTCTTATGTCCTGCTCAGCCTTGAGACCCTACCCAATGGAAAGCCAAAGCCAGAGAGTGCTGGCCACTCCCCCGCCGTCGCTTTTTCCCCCAGGGGGCACGGCCCATAAGGCAAGACCCCAGAGGCCTTGCCCAACCAGTGTTCAGTAGGAACTCATCTCAGTGAGGGAGAATGTGCACTTCTGGGCAGGGACAGATAGAAAAGAACATTACAAATATAAACCAGATTAATGCATTACAACATTTCCCCTTTTCTTATTAAATTTAGAAGGGGGAAGGCTTGGTTCATGGGAGATGCTCAGAGTTTGGACCTTGAGTACCTTTAAAGTTGCAAAAGAAAAATGACCTTTAGTGCAAACAAACTGTCTAGAAAAACACTATTAAGGAATAATGATAATTAGAAGGAGAAGGTTCAGCGTTTCCTCCTCCTCCAGGCAGCACTGGCCATTTGTGGACCCTCTGCAGGTGGCTTTGTAGTTTTAGGGATGAAGGGTTTCACCCCCTCAGCTGGCACCCACTTGAGATCTGGGGGAGTGGACACATAGGCGTACCCATGACCCCAGGTGACCTGATCAAGAGGACTTTTTGTTTCTCTGGTTGCTGGATCCTTTACTATCATACCTGATAGTAGGTGACTTTTGCTGAAAGACAGAACTGGTTAGAGCAGGATTATTTAGTTTAACATTTACATTTTCTAGTTTCTTTGAAAAATTCCCTTTAGCCCTTTGAGACCTCCCACTCCCATTGTTCCAAAAGTCCAGAAATTGCTTCTTCAAAGGGCATTG
The DNA here is from genome assembly GCA_020917445.1 of Riparia riparia. Taxonomy (NCBI): domain Eukaryota; kingdom Metazoa; phylum Chordata; class Aves; order Passeriformes; family Hirundinidae; genus Riparia; species Riparia riparia. The sequence continues at coordinate 3,938,008 of JAIXNV010000055.1, forward strand.
AGATGTCCAACGTCCAGAATGATCGCACAGGAGACACGTTGTTCCTCTCTTGGGCGGTGGCCGTGGCACATGAAGCACAGGAAGCATGGTGTTTACAGCAGCTTTTTGTGGTGGCTTGACTCTGGAATTGTGGTTTTGATGAGCTTTTAGGAAGGGAATCTTCCTGGCACACACCTGGAGCATGTCATGTAAAGCTGGAGCTGATTCTGTGGATAGGCTGAGGATAGCTGCCTTACAATGTTCATCTGCATTGGCCAGAGCCATCTCCTCCAGGACCTGTTCCTGGGTTCCCTTATTCTTAGCCTGTAAGCTAGCTCATGTTGAATGTTAAACTTGATAGCTCGTGTTAAACATTCCACAAATATTACTAGAAGTTCTGATGGAAGCTGCTTTGTTTTACTATAAGGTTGGAAAGACTTATTGGACTGGTTGCTAATTGAATGGAAGAAAAGTCGGGATCGCTCCCTGCTTCTGGGTTCCCGGCTCTCCCCCCCCCCCTCCCCCGACATCGCTGTGGACGCTGGGCCCCCCTGTGCAGCCTGTGAAGCCCGGTCTGGTGGCAACGCATGGTTGGGGCCCACTGAGGACAGTCCACCTGGGTTGACAGCGGTGCCGGGGGCCGATGGGCCCAGCCCCCACACCCCCGCATGAAATGCCAAGCTGCAGGGATGCTGCCGCCCCGCGCCCTGACCTCCCACTCTGGGGCACAGGAACAGGGACTGTGGGTGGGGAAACCGTGGGAACCAGGGGCAGGGAGGGGCTGGAGGCTTGAGTCACATGGGGAGGAGTCAGAGGGCAGAGGTTTGAGGGTAGGGGACAGAGTCAGAGGAGAGGGCGGTGCCGGGGGCAGCACTGAAGTGAACGAGGGGCAGACAAAGGGCTCCTCATGGCTCAGGAGCACGTGGCTTTGGCCATTTTGGACAAAGGAAGCCCCTCCAGCTTGTAACCCCCCCCACCCTGGGACTCCTGAGATGGGAGTTTTGAGCACTCAGACTGCCTGCAAAGGTACAAGCTGGGGAAAATTCGCAAAGAACTGGCCTTTTTCCCTTTTTATTTTGCTTTTGCAACATAAAATTAGTTTTTAAGCTATAAAAGGCAAAAATTGTATCTTCTTTATTGTTTGAGGAGACAGATTCAACTTTTTTTTTTGTTTTGTTTTTGTTTTTTTTTTTGTTTTTTTTGTTATAGCCTCCCAGAATTCTGGGGGCCTTATTTGCTCTAATGATAAGTGTGGAAACTGAGAAAATGACCACAGGGTTAATTTTTTAAGCTGTTTCTTTGGATAATGGGTCTCGTCATTATTCAAGGTATATAAAATGTTATAGTAGACTCTTTTGTTGGGAACAGACAATCTTGCACCCATTTTTGGCTCTGATTTTGAGTTTCTGTGTTCTCCCTGTTGTGACTGATAAAATGAAAAGAAAAAAAACTTGCTGGAGAGAAAAAAAAGCCAAAAGGGGTTCCACCCCCTGCAAGGCTGCCAAAATAAGCATGCTATCTCTAAAGAACTTTGAAGGTTCACTCTGAAATCTTCACTCTGAGAAAGCTTTTCACTCTGAGAAAAAAAACCCCTTTCCCTTAGAAAACCAAAAGTGGTACTCACCAAAATTCCAGCATTTCTTTCCTTTCTTTCCCAACCACTCCTTTTACCTAGAGACCCCTCTTTGGTGCATAAAGAGTTTCCAGTCTCTGATCCTAGGGTCATCTTTCCATGAGCATGTGGCCATCCCTAGGCAGCTTGCCGGTCATGGGCTTTTTTTGCAGAACTCCGATGGGATTTTTGAGTCCAAGGAAGAAAACTGCAGCCGTGGCCTGTAGAGTCCTGTATCTGGAGACTCCACAGCGAATGCCAAGCCTGATGGGTCTGTCTCTGTGTAGGTTTCCTTGGCCATGAGCTCTTCCAGCTTTTTGGGAACCTTTTGTGGCTTCAAGCCCAAGTTTGGGCACCAGTTGTAGCATTCCCCACGAGACCAGATGGCTGCCGAAGGTAAAGGAAGAGTCTTGACTCTCTGACTCCAATTTGGGTAGTTTTGCTTTTATTCTTATGTCCTGCTCAGCCTTGAGACCCTACCCAATGGAAATCTGATGCCAGAGAGTGCTGGCCCCTCCTCTGCCACTGCTTTTTCCCCCTAGGGGGCAGGGCCCATAGGCAAGACCACAGAGGCCTTGCCCAATCAGTGTTCAGTAGGAGGAAACAGGATTAGATTACATCTCAGTGAAGGAGATGTCCACTGCTGGGCAATATAAACTCAATTAATGCATTTCAACAGGTGATCGTCTAGTCTCATGGAGAAATACTACAACTGGCGCCTTACGTGCTGCTCGAAGCCACAAAAGGTTCCCAAAAAGCTGGAAGAAGCACTCAGGGAGCACGTGGCCGAGGAATCCCACGCAGAGACAGACCCGTCAGGCTTGGCGTTCGCCGTGGAGTCTCCAAAACAGAGGATTCTACAGGCCTGGGCTGAAGTTTTCTCCTTTGGACTCAAAAAACCCATCGGAGTGCTGCAAAGAAGCCCCCCGAATGGCAAGCTGCTCCCAGAGAGTGATCACATGTTTGTGGAAAACTAACCCTAGGAACCGAGACTGGAAGCTCTTTTTGCACCAAAAGGGTCAGTCTCAGGCAAAAGGAGTCACTGGGAAAGGAACGCTGGAATTTTGGTGAGCCACTTTTAGTTTTTTAAGGGAAAATCTTTTTCAGAGGCGATGTTCCTCAGGGAAAAGGGCTTTTTTCTCTTTCGGGGAACGTTTTGCTTTCAGAGTAAACCCTCAAAGTGCTTCCGGCAGCCTGGTGGGGGTGGAAATGGAAACTGTTTCCCCTTTTGGCTTTTTTTTCTCTCCAGCGAGGATTTTTTTCCTTTCAATTTCTCAGTCACAGTAAAGAGGACACGGAAACTCAAGATCTGAGCCAAAAATGGGTGCAAGGCTGTCTGTGTCTCAAGAAAGAGTCTATTACCACATTTTAAATGCCTTGGATGATGGCAGGACCCATTGTTCAAAGAAACAGCTTAAAAAATTAACTCTGTGGTTGTTTTCTCAGTTTCCACATGTATCATTAGAGCAAATAAGCTTACCTGAATTTTGAGAGGCTATAACAAAAAAAAAATATATATATATAGTTGAATCTGGCTCCCTAATAATAAAGAAGATACAAATTTTGCCTTTTATAGCTTAAAAATTAAGTTTGCATTGCAAAAGCAAAATAAAAAGGAAAAAAGCCAGTTCTTTGTGACTTTTCCCCAGCTTGTACCTTTGCAGGCAGTCCAAGTGCTCAAACCTCCCATCTTAGTGGCACCCAGGTGGGGGGGTCACAAGATGGAGGGGATTCCTTTGTCCAAAATGGCTGAAGCCATGTGCTCCCAAGCCATGAGGAGCCTCTCCCTTTGTCTGTCCTTCCTTCCCGCAATCCCTTCTTCTCCCAAGACCCCTCCTTCTCTTCGGTGCCACCCCCAGCACTGCCCTCTCCTCTGACTCTACCCCCTACCCTCAAACCTCCGCCCTCCGACTCCTCCCCGTTTGACTCAAGCCCCTCCCTGCCCCTGGTTCCCATGGTTTCCCCGCCCACAGTCCCGGTTCCCATGCCCCGGAGGGAACGGGGGGAGCCAAGAACTCGGAAGCCGGAAGTGATCCCAGTTTTTCTGCCACCCCTGTCACATACCGACCGTCACCCAGTTCCCACACCCCGGAGGGGGTGGGGGGGTGAACTGGGGACCCGGAAGCAGGAAGCAATCCCAGCTTTTCTGCCACCCCTTTCACATATCAACAGTCAAAAAGAGGGGGTGCTGTCCACAGGAATTGGGACCCTTTCCCCCAACAAGTGATTCAGGGTTTATGCAAAGCTCAGGCCAAATTTGGATATGAAAGAGAATACTTTTGCAACCATTTAAAAGCAAATTTAACAAAGAATACTACAGTTCCCTTTGACCTCCAAAAAGATTTGCTTCCGGAGCTTTGGCAAAATCCTGAAACGGCTGTTGATAATAAGAATCTGCCAATTCAATTAGCAACACAGCCCAATATATACTTATTTTACTGTAAGGTCTTTCCAACCCTACAGGAAAATAAAGCAGCTTTCATCAGAACCTTTAGTAATATTTGTGGAGCGGTTAACCTGAGCTATCGAGTTACAGGTTAAGAATGAAGGAGCCTGGGAACAGCTCCTGGAGGAGATGACTCTGGCTGATGCAAGCGAACAGTCCAAGGCAGCTATCCTCAGCCTGCCCTTGGAACCAGCTTCAGCTTTACATAAAATCCTCCAGGTGTGTGCCAGGAAGATTCCCTTCCTAAAAGCTCATCAAAACCACAATTCCAGAGTCAAGCCACCACAAAAAACTGCTGCTGCAGACACCATGCCTCCTGTACCTGTGCCACGGCCACCGCCCAAGAGAGGAACAACGTGTCTCCTGTGCGATCATTCTGGACATTGGACATCTCAATGCCCTTCAAAGAAACAATTTCTGGACTTTTGGGAAAATGGAGGTAGGAGGTCTCAAAAGTACAAAGGGAATTAAAAAAAAAAAAATAGAAAATGTAAATGTTAAACTAAATAATCCTGCTTTAATCAGTTTTGCCTTTCAGCAAAAGTCACCCGATATGATAGTAAAGGATCCAGCAACCAGAGAAACAAAAAGTCCTCATGATCAGGTTACCTGAGGTTGTGGGTACGCCTATGTGTCCACTCCCCCAGATCTCAAGTGGGTGCCAGCTGAGGGGGTGAAACCCTTCATCCCTAAAACTACAAAGCCACCTGCAGAAGCCCCACAAGTGGCCAGTGCTGCCTGGAGGAGGAGGAAGCACCGAACTTTCTCCTTCTAATTATCATTATTCCTTAATAGTGTTTTTCTAGATAGTTTGTTTGCACTAAAGGTCATTTTTTGCAACTTTAAAGGTACTCAAGGTCCGAACTCTGAGCATCTCCCACAAACCAAGCCTTCCGCCTTCTAAATTTAATAAGAAAAGGGGAAATGTTGTAATGCATTAATTGTGTTATGTTTATCGGATCTGTAATCTGTATCGTGGGTTGTCCTTACTCAGGTGTTACCTAACTCTTCCCCTCCCACTTCTCCCTTATTGGGTTGTGCCTCTGGGCCCTGCCTCTGGGCCCTGCCCCCGGGCCCTGCCCCCTTGGGAAAAAGCCCTGACATGGGAGGGGGGAGGTCTGTCTGGCATCAGCGAGTCTTTGGGAAGGGCTCCAGCCAAGAAGGGCAGGACTTGAGAATAAAATCTGTAATATCCCACCTGAAGCCAGAGAGCCGACTCTTTTACTTTTGCCATCAGCAGTCGTCTAGTCTTGTGGAGAAATACTACAGCTAGGGATTGTCATAGAGGTTTGTCTCTGGCCTAATTTTGAAATCATCTCTTATTTGTGTTTATAATGTGTCAGTACTGGAACACAGCTGCCATGTTAATTTTACACATCAAGAACATTTGAAAAGTTAGATCCTTTCAAATTTTTTTTTTTTTTTTTGTGGATGGCACTATTGGTTGATCTCAACTTCAGATACAGTGTCTATTTTAGTCTAAATATAAAATAGAAAAAGGAAAAAATATGCTGTCTAGCTATCCTGAGGATCTGCATTTTCATGCCAGTAACAGGAAAACTTTTCACCTAGGTTAAAAAAGAGTTTTTCCTCTGTGTATAGGAAAAGATATATGTACACACATACATGTGTATATGTGTCTGTACACATGCACATCTATTCATGAAGTTTCTGCAGTTCTATTTTTTCCTGTACATCCTGTCTCTAGCCATATACCTGATTTGCCAGAGGCCCATCCTAAGCAGGATCTAGCCTGGCAGGTGAGCACTGTTTGCTCAGGATATCAGTGACTGTAATGAGATCCCAGCCAAGGACTGCTACCCTCCCTTCTGCTCTGCACAGTGCTGTTGGAAAGCAAAGTGCTTTCCCTGGAAAGCAAAGCAAGGAGCAGATCAGTGCAGTGCTGAGCTGCACCCAAAATGGTAGAAGGGTACAGATAGGAAACACGTGACAGCTTCAGAGTCAGAAATAGGCTTACGTCCCTACATTTTAGAAATGCACAAATAACAAAGATAAAAAGATAATTAGTGGATTTAAAGGACTGTTAATAAAGAATGCTTCTCACATCTTCAAGGCATGACTTTCAAAGACAGGAAAGCAAAGTTATTGTAAATATGATCACTCATAAAATTGATTCATTAGTATGTCCATGGGTATATTGACTAGACTACCCCCATCTTTAAACATCCAGTGTACTCCATGTTTTCATGCTTTGCATTGTGGTTAAGGCAACACATAATAAATGCAGCTTTTATACAACACAGTAACAAACACAAGATAATAAACACTGCTTTTCCTCAGGATACCCATTAATATTTCAATTGTAACACTCAATTCCAAAGGCATGGGAATTCCGGTTTTGTTATAATGTGGAAGCGGGACTATCCTGCGCCAAAAAATAATTAATGATATGATACTTTACAATTGCATAATCTTATGTTAAATTTCAAATGCAATGTGTTATGGATTTTTTTTTTTCATATTTTAGCTTATTTCAAGCAAGACAACTAAGCAACAAGAAAACAAGATTGTTATGTGAGCTCTCTATTCTTCAGAGAGATTAATATTTTTCCTCTTCAAATATTTGTTGCTTATATAAGCCTATAAAGTATTTAGGACATGATGTAGATGACCTATCTCCTAACATGTATTGGTATAGTACCATTAAAACTGTGTTGCCAAATATTCATGCAGTGTTGTTGCCACACTATATTGCTCAGGAAGCATCCCCATACTTGCCCTCATGCAAATTTTTTTCTAAATGCAATAATAATTAGCAGCACACTAACTAGTTCAGGACTGTCATGAATCTGACCACATTTATCTGCTTCCCTTTAGATTGTGTATATGAATTACAAAACATACTATAATGTAAATAAGTTTAATTTCAGAAAATCTACTTTTGTTTCATATATGCATTTTAGGTGATGATTTATTGCAGGTATTCATTCTTGGGGCCTCAATTGATATTTTATTATCTGAAAAGAGGAAATAATGCTACAAGACCATAAGTAATATCATTCATGTCGTTGTATCTCTGAGTATTTCTTCAGTGAGACAACTGTTCTCAAAGTAGAAAACAGACTCCCAATAGACAAGGAGCTATGCAGAACATATTAGTTGATTTCAGAATCTCAGACTGAAGTGTACCACTTCCATTAAGAATAGAAGGCAGAAGTCTGATTATGCTAAAGCAGAATAAGCTCCAAAGATAATAATCAAGGTGATGTAGAGCATTGATGTTTTTACAAAAAAACTTCCATTGATATTTTCATAGAATCATAGAATCATAATTTGGGCTGGGAGGGACGTGCCACAGCTATTCAAATGCTATGAAATTGCTTATTATGTAGTGGAAGCTACTGGGTTTTTTGAGGATAAGTTATTAGGTGGCTTCATTAATTTCGCAAATTATGAATTCTGTTTCAGACTCTCAAAACACATAACATAAAAGCAATGTATACAAGTATAGATTGTGCTCTCTGAAAACATATGCATGACACTCTTCAAAATACAAAGTTGAGTTTACATAATCCCTATGAATAAATAATAACTAACCAAAAGTCAGAATTAAGGGGTAAACTTTCCTAAATCCTCTCATGGTTGAACTGAGCAGACACTTGAGCCAAGGTATGTAAGTCTCTCTTCATTTTCTGAGTTCTCCCTCACTCATACTAACAATAAATTAGGATATGGAAAGCAAATAATAAATTAACCTTCCTATATTAAAATTTTTCACTCTTTCCTATGAACTGTCAGCTTGATGCCACTTTGAATTATTCCTAAATTATGACCTTTTCATGGAATAGGCGGTCACTGCTACCTCTGCACAATGATTTTCAGATAACATAGGCTGAACCTTTTTGTTATTGAAAACAGAAAGAAGCAGAGTAGTCTGTAATGCTGCATGCCTGACCGTAATCATTATGTTCAGGAAGGTTTTAATGATACAGCTAACTATATCAATATGTTGTTTCAAGAGTGTTTTCTTTTACATAAGCTATCCTCAAAGATTAGAGCATAAACTTTTGTTGGAAACAAGGGATCATGGTGAAACTGCCAAGTAGAGAAGCACAGGGATTTCTTATTCTCACTGAAATCTTTGGAAAACGTATAAGTACTATCAAATCTGTATTGCCAAAAGTTGTTTGTGCAATGTGCAGAGAAATTATAAGAAAACAGGCTCATATTTATCTTGTTTTCCTCATGCTAGAACAACAGTATATCCAAGATATGATTATTATTTGAGATGGAATAATTAAATGCAGTGCTTTTTAAGAGAGAAAAAATGAAAAGTATGCCAAAGATACACACAGAAGATATTATTAATTAAAAAAACAAAACAAAACAAAAAAACCACAAATATTTTCAAAACAGTATAGTTGCAGGTTCTGACTTTTACTAAATACTCATAATAATGATAGAAAATTTTTAAAAGTACTGTATATAGAGCATAATAAGCAGCTTCAGTCTTCCAATTTCTGAAACTAAATGAGACTTCTACCTCCACCTCAGTGAAGCCCAAAAGAAAGCATTTTCTTTTAATAAAACTATGTGCAAAGGAAAATCTTTCTGAAACCTTACTTGCTGTATTCACACCAAAGAATTAAATAATGATGGAAACATAATAATATGTAAAAGTTACATAATAAAAGATAAAACATAATAATTCATTTTTTCCACTCCTGAAATGCATATTTAAATTGGAAAATTGGCTCAGGTTGCATTAACTAGGCTTCCTACATCTCAATACAGTTTTGATTGAAAGACATACATATTTTTTTTCCTCAGAACACTGTCTGCTGTAGTGCAAGAATAAAGAGTATACTTTGACTGGATATCTTGATATTATTTTATTTGCTTCTTCTTCGTTATTCTAGGTGCATGGATCCATCCATTATTTACTGAGCACATAGAATTGTTCATTCTCTCATGTGCTTTTCTAAATGCTTGCCAGTGCATCCGATGCATTTTTAAAAGATGCAAATGAAATTATCTACACAGTCCTTCTGTGAGGTAACTCCATTTCACACCTGGAGTATGATCAAAAAATAACTTAAGGCCAAAAGCTATCCCAAATATCCATTTTTCATTGTGCTAATTTGAAACTCACAGAGGTGATTTTTTTTTCAGAATACTTAGTACTTTGATAGCATTTGTATGCATATTACTTCTCTAAATGATGAGCGCAGGGCTCCTTGTTCTTTTCTGCTAAATAGATCTAAGGTGAGTTCTCTGGCATACCCAAACCCACATAATAACAGTCTTGTGTCAGCGAACTGTACAGCCTCTCACAAAGGCACTCAGTGGCAAAATCAAGGACAGCCTGCACTCCTCTCTAAGGTGTAAGTTTTTTCAGTCAGCCTTCACCTTGTTCTCTGTGCTTCTGAATGGATGCAACAGAGATACTCAGATCACCAACTCATTATTATCACCTTGCTACTGCCCTTACTTCTATTTGTTCTTTGTAATTCCCACTTGCTACCAGTTACTCTGTTAACAGCCTAGAAATATCCTGTATTCCCAGTCTAAGCTTGTTCACATGAATCAGCTGAGAGTGGATGGGTCACAGTGGGCAGAGCACAACATTAATTGACATTTGCATACTGTAATTTTTTAAAAGTTTATCAGTTGGCCAAGTTTGAGAGAACATTAACAGGTTTTTTAATTATTATTATGGTTACTTTATTATACTTAATAAAATTAGAACACATTACATATTTCAAAAGAAAGAAAAATATCTCTGCTTTAAAGACTTATTAATATAAAGAATCAAAATATTTTCCCAGGTATCTTTCTGGGCAAAGACAGAAGTATTTAAAATTCTATTTCCTCTGCAATTTCTCTCTTTAGTAGACATAGTACAAAAAATTCCAATCTAAACAGTACATTAGGTCTGACAAGACTAAAAGTAATTAAAAACTGAGTCTCCTAATGGAAACTAGTAGACATCCTTAAGTGCTGGCTTTACTGCTAACACCACCTGTAACAAACAATTTCATTGAATAAGCATAAAACTTAAATCTGTTGCTCAATTGTACCACTAGAACACTTTGGACTTTCATATTTTTCTAATACATCTTGAACATATAAGCTTCTAAGTAAACCTATTTAAAACCTCTTTAAAGCAATGTTTTCTATGTTAGTATTAGAAACAATTTTTTTTTAAATGACAAAGTATATGTTCTTTAACAATAAATAGGAAAAGGCATGAGAAATATCTGTTAGTCTGTTTATATGCTTTTTAAGAAAAGAACTTGCACAAGCAGAAACAGCTTGTCAGTAGGTACTAATAGAGTTGTTTCCCAGTAATAATACTGCAGCTGTTATCTGCACAATGCTCAGAGACATACTATTCAATTATTACAGGGTACAAAACCACTTCTTGTAGTGAGAAGAATGTCAGTGGAGTCTGTCCTTTGCTTTGAACAAATTCCCTTGCTTCTTTGGAAGGAAGTCAAAATCCTACATAACCAGTATATCAGTACCAGAAGATGCTGACTGCTCCATGGACAAGGTGGGGATGGCTTTGGTATAATTAGCTGACTTACATAAGCAAACATGAAATAATAACGTGTGAGTAAAAGGTTGTAAAATTGTCTCAAACCACAAATTGAGATCCTAGTAAGAATGACTGGGGATGTCTTTCCCTGAGTTGCCTTGAAGACTTGAGAGGCTGGAAGGCATCTTTCTAAGCTCTGTGGCCAGAGTTCACAAATGTCCCAAACTTCCTGCATTTGCTTTCAAAAGAATATGAAATGCTTTTGTGAGAGAGAGAGATCAGCCTGGAGTCATCTGTTTGCCAAGGTCTTTATCAGCACATGGCTCTCACCACATACTCACCACTCTTAAATGGTTTGATTAACACTGTGCTTCTGGTTTTGTTTTCATTTGCAGTAAAAAATTTTTTCAGCAAGTCTCAGTAATGTTTTACAACCATTTTTCAATGATGGTATTAATGAATACAGAAGATTCATCACAAAATTCTAGTCCTCCTTCATTCTTTTAGAAAATTCAAATTCATAGAATTCAATATAAGGGAACAATCTTAAAATGAGAAAACAAATAATAATGTCGTTATGCAATCTACACTAGTACAGCTTTGTTAAAAACAAGAATATGTATATGTTAGTTCATATACATTCGAAATAGAAACAGATACTTATTTTACTTGCACTGGAATGTTGGAGCCTCCCATTTTATTTTCTCCAGTGAATGAGAGTGAAAATACAAAAAAATGCTTTAGACTGGAATGTGATGACGTAGTCAATTGCCTCAATTCAATAAAATGTTTATGTGCAATAAGCAAATACAGTTGAACAACAGTCTTTTACATTTTTTTTTCTGTCTGCCTTTGTTCACTTTAGAGGCAACAGAAAACTATAGGACAAGTAATTGTGGAGTTATGGAATTATGTTTTGAACTGGTTTGGATAGATAAATGAATGGATAGACATAAACATAATTATAGAAGGGTTTTGGTTGGAAGCAACCTTAAAAGATCATCTGGTTCCAAACCTCCACCATGGGCAGGAGCACCTTCCACTAGATCAGGTTGCTCAAAGCACCATCCAGCCTGGCCTTGAACCCTTCCAGGAATGGGGTGCACACAACTTCTCTTGAAAATCTGTTAAGTGCTTCACCACCCTTACGGTGGTGTGAAATGTCTTCCTTACATTCAGTGTAAATCTATCCTCTTTTAGTTTAAAACTATCGCACCTTGTGCTGTCACTGCAGGCTCTGGTTAAAAGTCCCTCTCCAGCCTGCTTTTAAGTACTGTGTTTTAATTTTTGCTGAGCAGTGATCACACGGCATCAAGACTTTTTCTACCCCTCACACTGCCCCAACAGCAAGGAGGCTGGGGGTGCACATGGAGCTGGGAGGGGACACAGACAGTACAGCTAACACCAACTGACTGAAGGGATATTCCAGACCATATGGCTTCATGCTCAGCGTATAAAGCTGCAAGAAGAAGAAAGAAAGGAGAACATTTGGAGTGATGTGATGTTTGTCTTCTCAAAACATCATTATATGTGACGGGGACCTGCTCTCCTGGAGATGGCTGAACACCTTCCTGCCATCAGAACCAGTGACTGAATATTACTCTGGGGTTATTTCTGAGGTAAATTGCATTCTGAAGTTATGACTGCATTCCACATAACTAAAGGTTATAGAAGTTTGATTTGATCATTTTTGTAACAATTGCAACAGGCACACACTCATATATAATCACATAGTCCAAGACCACTCAGTCCTTCTTACATAGTAGGTCATTCAGAGCAGTATCTATCACAACTGGCAAAGACTACGTTTTTCACTTTCATGTGGAATGTATTTAATCTTTTATTGTGACAAATATCCCATTTTTATTGAAAGTTTCAGTCTCTCTGACATTTCATGTTTCACATTTCATAAATACCGCTGGGAATGAGCTTACTAAGTCAAGAAGGCAGTCTGGAAGGAAAGTATTCAAGGTAGTTTTTCATTTTGGTGTTTTCATGGACATATGTTTTGTTGTCGGTTTTTGTTATTGTTGTTATTAAGGATCTACAAGAGACAGTAATTGTAGTCTTCAGCTAGAAAATACACTGTAAAATCATGCAAAGGCCTTATTTTTGAGGCTGTAGTTCAGTAAAATTACACTTTTGTAGCTTCAGGAATACTATAATTTGCATTAAAATTTTCATCAGTTAAAAAAAAAAAATGAAGCAACTAAATTCTGCATGAATCGTATGGTATATTCCTGTGGTAAGTGTAGAGAATGGATAAAGTGACAATGCTGGCTCAGGAGCTAAAATTTGATTCAGTATCTATCTTGTATTCACAGAGAATGTATTCACACATATTATCTAATGTGTGCTGCATCCAGACACTGAGGTTGCACTCATCTCTGAGTGTTCAAAGCTGCAGAAATACACAGATGTTTTAAAATGCCATCAATCAATTTGACATTGGAGACAACACCACAAAATCAAAAGAGAGACAAAAACTATGAGATGAAGGTGTCAAAACCAGAAGAGTACACTTATCTGCCAGGCTAAGTCCTGGTAAATACCTACACTTATAAAATGGGCTGTGTTATAGGTACAGGCACTTTTCAAACATTCTAACTTTTTTTTTTTTTTTTTTTTTTTTTTAAACTTGGGAAGCAGAGCTGTCTTATGGCACTTGCTTCATCTACTTTACTGAACCAGCAAATGCTGTCAGACTGATGTTCTCATGAGGTTTGTACATGGCTTCTTCATTGGGGCAAAACAAGGAACGAGGATTCTCCAGGGACATGGAAGGCAGTGAATGCTGTCAGGAACTCAAACAGCTGGTACCTCTGAGCTGGGCATAGACATAACCATCCCTCACCACTGGCAGTCACCTTCAGCTGGAAAAAGCCCAAGAATGAGACAGGAAGGCTGGGGGAAAGGAAAGGTGCAGACTGATGGTGGCAGAAACTGAAGTCTCTTGTTTTCAGGGTCAGATAATCCAGCTATCTGTATGGTAGAGCTTGACCTACATTTGGCACAGCAGTTCATTAAACCATCCTTGCTAATGCCACAGACTTCACTCTCTGAAGTGATGCTGCCATGACCACTTCCCTTGATAATTTATTCCACGGTCCAGTTGCTTCTGCTGTTTTTCAAAATGACACTCTAAATTAGAGAGTGTTAATACACAAAGACTTGTGGATGCTTATTCTGGATCAGAAAATTCTAACTGGGGTGGTGGGGCATTTTTCTATTTGAGTAAGAATAAATATTCCTAGAGTGAAACCTGAAGTAATTTTTGATAACTAAAGAAATTTTAGTGGATTCATTTCTCTATGATAGATATAATTATACATTTTCTTTCATTGTAAGTGACTGACAAGTACATTTACATTATTATTCAGACCTTCAATTGGTTTACCAATAATTATCTTTATTTTGAAACAAGACAATTAGGAGACATATCTGTGATTTAATAGCAGAGTCTGCTTCATTTTACACATCTCTGGGTACAGCTGCTACCATAATTTTCCAGTTCAATTATATATATTTAAATAGCTTACAGATACTGAAAATAAGCTGAAGAATGATTCTATATTAAGAAGCTCTCTATATTAAGCTATACAACTATGCAGAAAAAGTGTGCGTAAGTGTATGCATGCACACACGTCCACATGGTTGCAAATTTTTCTTTATTACCATCTGTCCTCTTCACACACCGGAATTAATCTGGTTGCAAGTAAATAAATATATAAACTCCATGTTTAACTTTTGTCCTAATTCTAGAAACATAGGATTGAAGGTTATTATCATTTTCAGACAGATAGACCTTGAAAGATTTAAATGGGGAAAAAAAGGTAAAAGTTGATTTATTTTAGCAGTCTGGTGAGGCTAAAAAGAAGAATGACCCCCCCCGAGACACACAGTGCAGTTATATCTTTCATGGGACAACAGCGATTTTGAGACCAAAGACTTCCGTTTTAGATATGTTCCCAAACTTTATCTAGTTTCTGTAGCAATTGGTCCTTTGTTAATTTGTTGCTATTTTTCTGTGTGCTAGTCTGAGCTCTCAGCGCTAAAATTTTCTTCTGTTCCCATTACTTTTGTTCTCACATATTTTGTGCAATTGTGAGATCTCCTTTCAACCTGAACTTGTTAAAGCAAAGAACTTCAGCTTTTTTTATTCTCCGTGTAGAAAATACTTTATTCTCCATATCAGCATAGAAATCTTTTGCATCCTTCTGCAATTCTAACATCTTTCTTCAGCAGAATTATACATAGACTTCAGATCTTGGGAGGATATTGTCACTTTCAAGGCCTCAAGTCACCTTGTAGTCAGCTGGTGTTTCTTTGCTGTTTTTCTGATTAAATCCAGTTGTACTCCTGACATTAAAAAAAATTACAGTTTTTGTTTTCCAGAAACAGTAACTTGCATTTTGCCTTGTTCAGTTTCAACTGAGAAATAATTTAGCTCAAAAAGCAGAGTACTTTGACTCCCCGAGGTTTACAGTTAAGAAAGACTGTAAACCAATACATTCATTCTAGAGTGGTGTAAAAATTATGTGAGTGTTAATTGCTTGCCTGATTTAGATTTAAATTTTGATTTATGACTAATTTATGATGATGAAAACATCCACCTTGGTCTGTTACCTGACAACAGCTGCACAATGAGCAATCTGTTTGTTAAAAATTTCTCTCCAGACCATTTACAGTCCTGTTTCATATATATTCCTATGTAAGCAGCCCTGGGTAAAATCATACTTATCTTTGCATCTAAACAAAATGACACAAATTACCGGAAACAGATGCAATATTCAATGCTTTTCCAACAAAATATATTATTGACACTGCACCTGTTCTCTAATGCAAACAATTCTTTCTTCAAAAAGTAACATTTAACCCTGCTACATTTAAGTTTCAATGGGTTAATCTAAGATTTAACCTTCATAAGCAAGGGCAAAGAGCTGTATTGCAGTTAAACATACACTTTTAAACATGAATGATCACAGATGCAGAACACATGGGAAAAAATAGGATGTAGAACTTTCTGCTGAGTCTCAAATAATCTTTTCTGTTCTAAAGGAGAAATTAGGAGTATTGCTTTTACTTTTATATACAGGTACTTCAATACAAACCTTAAAATATATATAAATATATATTATTTTTTTGCTGAAATATTCCTTTTTAGATTTTTCTTTCTTTTGCTACTCTATGATTTTTTTGTTTGTTTTATAATTATCATATTTTTTCCTCATCACAACTGGGGGAAAAAAATGTATGCTATGACATATCACTTATTGTCCCCATTTTTACCAATGGTAAGGGTTTTCTCTTTATTTTAGTAGCGTGGAAAACACACAGTCTTAGTTCAAATTGAAAGGGCAGATAGAAAAGTGAGCACAGTGCCTCTGTTACAGAAAAGAGGCCCAGGGCTTGCACAGGACTCCGTGACATCAAGGGAAGGCCCTCATATCTTATTACATTAAAGAGACAGCAAAAAATAGGTGAAGTCTGAAACAGCACCACTATCTTTAAAAGCAGTTCCTGCACAAAATTTCCTGAAACAGAGGCATGAAATTGTATGCTGTAGAGCTAGATCTCAGAGGAAGAAAAATCCATATAATCTAACAATCCTGAGGAAAACTTGCAGGGCATGGATGTAAAGGACTCTTCCTTTACATCGTAAACATCGTTTACATCGTAATCATCATTTAAGTTGAAGAGAAGATGACTGGCTCAACTCTAATGTCAGCATTTTAGGGGAAATTTTTGTGTTGTTAAATGTTTTCCCATGTAAAGGCCTAACCTTTATTGATTATGCCTTATTAAAAACTTGATGTAATGTAGTTTTTCTAAGAAAATGAATAAGCACTACAGAGTATATGCTGAAGTATCATTATTAAAATTATTCTGAAATGCTCTCATCTTGCCAACAGTAGACATTTCTTTCTATTTGAAAGGAATGTTTACAATTTTAAGGCTTTTCATCTTTCTGCCCTGCCAGATTTTCTATCAGGCACATTATCTACAATTCTCCTAGGAACCACTACTTTTCAGTCTGAAAAAAACCAACAGAATGCAAACACACCCATTTAATTGAGGAACAGAAATAATTTACATATGTAGTCAAACAGAGAAAAGCCCAAATTTCAGGTATTTCCAGGGATTTAGCCTTGAAATTCAGGGAAAATCCTTTCTTCTTCGCCCCCTTTTTTTCTGATATCTTCATAACCTCAAATAAACTGTAAATATCTAAGAAAATTTCATACACATTTGAGAATTTTTTTGTAATCACACCTAAATTGTTTAACACTGGAAATTTCCATTCACCACACCAGTGAGGTCTTTTCACAAGAGAAAAAAAATCATATTCTCCTTTTATTTAAAAGCGAATCTACAGACAGAGACACAAGAGGAAAACTAAACTTTTTTTGCTTTGCAAAAATTGACTGAATACCCAGGATATCTGGTAAGCCTATCTCATCCATGCAAGGTATTTTTAAATTTTCTATTTTGAAAAAAAAAAAAATAAAAATCTATAAAGATAGGTATCACATGTTTAAATAAAGCTATGCTCTTCCAAGAAGGTAATCTAAGATGAAAAATGCATGTTTGGCATTTTTCTTGTCCTTAATCTGAAAACAATGAAACATCAGATAAAGAACCACATTTGTTACAGATTAAAGGTCTGCGGAGTTGTAGGACACTCTATACATTCCTAAGTTATTTTGCAGAAACTCTTGAAAAGGCAGCGAGTTTATTTCTACATAGTCTTTTTTTACCAAGTGCCATGGGTTAGTACAGTTTAGTTTTTAGTTATAAAAGAATGGAAAATAATTCTCCAGGTCAGGACCTGGGAATTGCTTTGGAAGAGACAGAGACCTATCAGAGAGTTAGTTAGAATATTGACATCTATTCTGACCACTGAAATTGTTAGATGCGACTTTGGGAAATACCATATAAAACTCCTTGATTTCCTGTAGGTGG
This sequence comes from Riparia riparia, assembly GCA_020917445.1. Taxonomy (NCBI): domain Eukaryota; kingdom Metazoa; phylum Chordata; class Aves; order Passeriformes; family Hirundinidae; genus Riparia; species Riparia riparia. The sequence continues at coordinate 3,955,510 of JAIXNV010000055.1, forward strand.
GGTCTTTTCCTTCTTCCTTTGGCCCGAGAGAGACGGGTAACATCCAGCTGGGCTTGCTGCTCCCCCCTTTTTTGGGGGGGGGGGGGGGGGGAGGGAAGGGGAAGTTGCTGTTTTTTAAAAGCTACTTTCTTCAGATTTCTTTGGAGCAGGGAGAGATCTCTGCCAGGCCCCTGATAAGAGCTATGGGCACTATTTGGGCTGAAGCCACCCCGATTTACACCAAGGGGTGGGCTGAGAAGGCATTTATGATCCTGCCTGGTTTTTATGATACATGGGTGCTCCGATCTCTGATGTTCCTGTGAGTTCTTCCTCCTTCATCAGCTTGGCCTTGAAACATCTAACACCAGGAGCCACAGAGGGAAAAACAAAGACTCCAAGTAGATTGAACTCTTTCTTAGCAGCATGAATCTTCCAGAGCTTAGCCCTTCTCTGAGAGAGTAAGAAAGGACAGACTGAACATAAAGAAAACAACAGCATGAAGTCAGTAGAGCAAGAGTAAAAAGACTATTGGGACAGAGGTTTGAAGAGTTGGTTGTTCCATTCTTACTTGAGCCATGGAAATGAACTCTATATTTAGATAATTTAAATCATGGGGAAAGATATGCATTTGGGGAGATGCTTGTTTAATTTGTGTGTGAATTTGAGCAAAGGTATTTCTGATGGACTAATATTAATACTATAAGATGCTTGAACAGAGATAAAGATGAGAAGCCCCCTGCGCCAGTGAAGAAGTGAGAAGATATCTCTGTACCTTGAAATGAAAAATACTTTGCTTTGGAGTTATTTATCTTTAAAAGGTGACACCCCAGTATGCAAAAGTCTAAGACCCATGACCCATAGGCAGCTTGGAAACTGCTAATGGGAGGAGTCACAAAGGCAAGTTTCTCCGGGAGGTTGTTTTTGTGACAGTTTAAAACCCACAAGAGAACTGTTCTAAGTTGTCAGTGGGATCCATGACTCTAAAAGATACTCTTCCCCTAATGAATTGATGAAAGACTATTATCAGATAATGAAACTGACTGAAAATTACAAGTTTTGTCTCTTTATGTTGTTTTGTAAAAAAGTGAACAGTATGTAAGGGAAGGGAAAAGTTTTTTGAAGTTTCATTCCATTTTAGTTTTTTTCCAACTTTCTGTTTTTTCTATTATTTTAGTGTAAGTTAATAAACTATTTGTTAGTTTTAAGGTTAAGCCTGCTTTGTTTTTCTCCTAGTCTCTCTCTCACAAAAAGAGTAAGTACCAAAGCCAAAATTTAGTAAATGTAAACCCACTACATTGAGTAGTGTTTCTGCCCAGTTTAAAATTAAAACTATGACACCAAGTTACAGTATTGTTTCTTTAATAGATTGAAGAATTTCAGATGCATTAGGATTATGATGACTTTCTGACAACCTCAGTGTTGGAGTCCAGGGCATTCCTTTGGTTGCCCTGGAGGGTCAGGGACCTGGGCAGGGGGGTCTGGGACCCCAGTCCATAGCTCAGAAAGACACCGGCTTTGATCTCAGTCCATGGGAAAAACTTGCTACACTGAGAGAGGTTTTACAGGCCACAAGAGTGTGAAAGATAGTAGTTTAGCTTATCACAGGGTGAAAAAACAGTAGGTTTGGATTCCTAGCATTGAAGTGAATGGAGACAAGATGGAGAATTTGGGGCGTTGTCTCCTTCTTCTTCCTTCTCCTTCCCTCACTTCATTTCTGCAGTGACGTTGGCACAAAGTAGTTAGTGAGGATTGGGTCAGAGTATAGATGACCTTTTTAGTAATAGTGATAGACATTGGTAAGAAATAGTAAATAAGAAATATGTAGCAATTAGTATAAAAGATAAGGGACTGCCCAGCTCGGGGGGAGATGTGAGAAGTCCATGCAGCTGCAAACATCTTGTTGGACTCTGAGAGAATTGTAAGATAAGAAATAATAAACGAAAAATGCAACCTTGAAAAATCTTAACCGGAAAACTCGGTCTCTTCCTTCGGCTTGGCTCGGAGCTGTGCAGGGGGGCAAAAGACTCTGAAACCACCTGAAAAACGGGAAAGCCCCCGACATCTCAGAAAATCTGAGAAACTGGAAATTTCACCCATCTTTTTTGAGGCATAGCTCAACAACAAGGTCCTCTTCTCTTGCATCTCTTGGTGATACACTGATGTAACACCAGTTTGAAATCAGAGAGATTCTTAGTTTAATTTTTTTCTGGTTACTGTTCATTTCCACAGTATGCATGGCATGTTTCAAGAATAACAGGAGGCACTGACTGACACCAGTTTATCAAATTTTACTCCCGAAATGAGCAGAGTAGGTCAACAAGCAGTGACAAAATAGATTACAGCAAAAACACTTGTTCCAGTACAAAGCATTCATTTACCCTCTGCCAATTCACTTCTCATGAACATCAGTGCAGGATTTGCTTCCATCCATACTGACAGCTGCCATATACAAGACAACATCGTTATTCTGCATTGATTCTAGTTGAAGTACGCATTACAAGCACTCAATTGAAACAATAAAGAAGTATGTTTTAGGGAAGGTATGTTTTCCATAAATTCTTGGAAGGAAACCCTAGGTATGTTTCTGTCTTCTAAGTCCATGGTTCTTTTAATCATTTCTTTACAGAAGTATTTTAAAACATCTTGAAGCAGAAATTGTTTACTAGCCATGTAACAAATACTGTAGACATTGAACTGCAAAAGCAGTAAGTTTTATTACTTGTCCTGATAGCTTTGATTTACAGCTCTGGAGAAGGGTTACAGAATTTTTCTGATTTCCACCAGCTGAATATCATGTCACTTGTCACAGAGAAAAAGAAGAAATGCTCAAAACAAAACTATCCGACTGGAAAAGTAAATTTTTACAATGCATTTCATAGCCATCATTCACATGGAACAAGCTTGCTATTGTTTTAGCGGAACACAGATGCCACAATAAAAACAAACAGCTGCCATAAAATGGTAGCTGCAATATAAGAAATGTATGGTTTAAGGTTAAACCAGCATCTCTTCTTCAGGGATCTTTCAATCACTGTGAATCACATTTTCAAAGGAAATAACTAGGAAGTGAGCTTTGCAAATTCAGAGGGTCTGATTTGCTACTGAAACATTTATTTTCAAAAAGTGACTGTTCTTCTGTTTGTACTATCCCCTGATAATTTCTTACAATTCAATAATAAATACACACTTGTGTACTGTATTTTTTTATTATTATTATTTTTTTTAATTACTTGTGTTCTGTGTGTCTTTTGAGGCTGTGGTTCCAGTAGCACTGGAACATTGCTTTGGTTTGAGAACATAGCTCACTGCTTAGGGAGTTAGGTATAGTATACTCACAAGAAAAAACACCTGTATTTGAAAAATATATTTTGTTTATCTGTTCTAATTGTTGCTGTTGTATTTTATAGTACTACTGTCTCACCCTGGTTTTTCTGAGTTTTTTAAAGCCTTTTGATTGTTCATAAAATGGAGTCAGACTTTTTAGCTACTGTACAATATTAGGAGCAGTTTCTACCTTTTCTCACACATGCAATATAAACAAATCCTTTGTTTTTCATTCTCTGTCCTTTGTTTGCATATTTCTAACCTGAAGACAATTGTAACTGACAGTTGGTCTGGCATTTGGCTGGGAGGTGGTAACTCCAGAAGCCAATCCACAGCCAGACCCACAAATGTATAAAAAGTAAGAAATAAACAGGCAGAGGGGCTCTCGGCCTTGGCTCAGCCTTGGGCTCGCTCAGAGGAACAACTCTGCCCTGCGAAATCTCTCGTCTCTGTGTGATTGCTTTGCGTATCCTGATCACACTACTGCAATTTTTACAGTCTTTGAGCCGCCTGCACCTTTCTTCCACCCCCAATAACAAGACTTTTAAGATCCAGTGTTTATAGATGTCTCTATGTTTGTCATGTAGTAAAAATTCAGTTAAACGACTGACATGCTGGTCATTTTACCTAATATACATAACACACACTAAATGTTTCAGATAACTGCATGATATGTAGGGTTGAGAATTATTAAGTATTAGAAGAGAAGCTAATAATTTACAATCCCTTACAATCTGCATTATGAAAGTTCCTCTTCTTTTCAACGTAAGCAGACATAATTTATTTTTATATTAACTAGTAGTTACTGCTAAGCAACTAACTCCTAGCTATTACAACTTATAAAATAAATTTACTCAGGTTTGTCTCAGTTCAGTTATAAATTTCAAATGACACAAAGCAGAGAGTTTATTTTTCTCACTTGCAGTCCTCCAGATTCCTGGAATTTTTTAAAAACACTTTAAGCATTACAAGGTCAGATTGCCATTACCCAAAAATAACCTCAGCATGTACTACTCTGAGAACTGCAGAACACAGCTACATCTTTTAAAAGAAGGAAATATGGAAGTGAAAGATGTACGAAAGTACTTAAGCCATATTAGAAGGGTGCTTCCAAACACTTTGTCCAGAATGGGACTTAATGATTTATTAATGGAAGCAAAACTTGAATAATGTCTTTCCTTCATATGTACATATATACATGTACGTATACATATATGTGTATGTATATATGTGGGAGGGTGTGTTGGGGCGGTGTCTGTAGTTTTTTTCCACACATAATTTCCTTTGTACAATAACTACTAGAGACATTTGCTTTAAAGACTAAAGAAACTTGCTCAAAGTGTGAGGATTTTGTCCCTACATCCTCTATTTTCATTAGCAATTTCACTAAATAGACAAAACCTGTGGCTTGAAACAAAATCCATTTAAAATGCTCACTAACTAACAGCATGGAACACTGATACTGCTTTGGGTCTTTAGTGTTGAATTCACCTTTGACATCCCCACTTGGGGATACACATCTGATCTGTCCAACTTCCAACCTGACACACAGTAGGAAAGAGATTTTGAAATTTCTGTTCCTTTCAGAAAGTTTAGTTCTCTAAAATGGCGTTAAAAATCATCAAATAATTGTCCTGTAATTTTGATATTTATAAACAAAATGATGGTTTGGAATCATAGGGATTAGGTAGTCCTAGTCACAGGGAAAAAAAAAAAAAAAAAAAAAAAAAAAAAAAAAAAAAAAAAAAAAAAAGAAAGAAAGAAGAAAAAAGACTGTAAATTGATGGCCATTGAAAAGCCCAGATCACTGAAGTTAGTAAAACTGTGATAAGGTAAGATATTGAAGTTTTAAGGACAGCAGGTTTAGTGTCCAAAGCCATTAGTGAAAAGTCAGAAGACATGTAAAGAGCCATGTATTGTGACATCTTCCTACTCTGGAGTACTGTGTGGGGAAGGTGTGCATTGTTCAGCGTCTGTTCTGGAACTCAGCCCTGCTGTTCTGGTGAGTCATGCAGCTCCTGGAGCAATGGCATTGAACAGGAGCTCACTGGTCTCATCAGGCATGGTAATTTGCATTTAGGACTGCTAGGAAATTTGTGTTTGAAAATACTTCTACTTATTATTGATTTTGTAAAGTGCAGCAGATGTAAATCAAGGAATATTAACAGCAATAGCATGTTTATTGTCCGAATATTGAATCATTGTCACCAAGATTATGTATTTTGATACTCTTTAATTAGGCAATATGCATTATGATTTGTGATGGAATTCTGCCTTAGGTTTTTGTATTAAATGTTATCCCAACACGTGTTTTGACAGGCTGTTGGCCAACACTTGTAGTAATCAATCTAGCAACATTATTTCACAGTTTCTAATATTTCTTTGCTACAATAAGCATTTCTATTTATTAGCAGTTAAACCAACTAATACTATTAGACCTAATCTCCAAAGTTTGAGCATGTAAGTAAGTAAGAAAATATTGTCTCTTGGAAATATTTCATTTGGTTAATTCCCTATAGCATTTTACAGATACTCTGCTCCATTATCAAAATTAATTGTATAATTCAATGTGTGCTCAGTTCCAAGATGTTGCATCTTCTGTGTATCTGAGTGGCTTTATGCTTTAAATAGCCTACAAGACTTTAAATACCCAATACATATTCTCTAGAATAAGGGCTTTCTTCTTGGTTTGAAGTGCTATAACTTCCAGTTGTTTGTTGCCCACAATATTTATCACAGCGCAAAAAAATGTCACATTGATTAATGCCTGCATGTCTCCTGCTCTCTGTCAGATTTTTTTTTTTTTTTTTTTTTTTTTTAATAAGTACTCCAGACACATTTTCTGCTGATATTAGTGGGAGAGATATTTACTATGTCGCTGTTTCACTAGGTTTGCAATTTGAAGAAATGGGTTCATTTAAGCTACAAAAGCCAGAGCATAAGAGTTTCTAAGAGGAAATTGAAGACTGTCAGGTGCAAGTATGTATTCCTTAAAATTCAGCCTGAAAGACTGAGAGGAGCCATAGAACGAAAAGAAAGCAACAGTCAACAAATAAGAAAGAGGCAGACACAGCCAATAATATGTCTTTTCAGATATTTCAGGATACTGGTGAATGGAGATGAATGTAAAGCAAATACCATCATAAGAGTTACTGCTATATTTTTCTAATACATAAGTGACAAAGTCTGTAAACTCCCACACCGTGGTGCAGCACATTAGACTTGAAGGACGACAGCTTCCAGAATAATGATACATACCTAACAAAATTCTCATTATTAATATTTTTTTTTTTTTTGAGTACTGACAGCTACAAAGTGATTAGTATTTGCAAAGATTGTTGCAATATCTTGGGCACCGAGGCTACAAATAGGAAAACCCTTTGTCAAGTACTTTAGTTTTGCACATGCATTGGGGTTTACATAAAATTGAAGTAGAGAAGTACTTGTAGTGACAGCTTGTAAGGAAAAGAAAAAGCATATACATAACACAGAGCAAATATACAATAAACACACATTATCATGGAACATTTTGATTTGCTGAACATTATTTGGGTGTTATAATAGTGGCATACAAATGCATCAAAAAAGAACACTTCTTTTACAAGTTGAGAAGATATTATGTCCTGCATTTTTCAAAATTTGAATAATCAGTGGATGAAAAGAGAGGTGGGAAGAGGACTGAGTTTGCATGCTTCTGGTCCATGCATTGAAAACCCAACTGAAAAGCAATTGAAAATAATAATATTAAAAAATATATATTATAATGGGTTTAACTAGTATTTTAACACACAGCTATGAGTGAGCAAATGGTGCTGTTCTGGTGCTCCTGCTGGCTGAATGCAGACCAGAGAAGTACAATACTGTGCCAACCATCAGCCTTCTATTATTTCTTCAACAAAACTTTCGTTCACTACCACTGCTAAACACTGTACTTCTGAACAAGCATAAAATGAAGAAGGGAAAGCCCATTCTTCCCAGGAAATTTAAGGCAAAATCCACCAACAATTGTTCTGCTGTCTCAGCCCTGCGATGCATATATTGCAAATATTATGTAGCCATTCTTCTGAACAAGACAAAAGTGGAAAATTTCCTGGTTTATGTCCCCTTCCGACTTCAACAATGATGACTTGACCAAATAATCTTTGTACATCCATTTCTCTGTTTATAAAATGGAGATGGTGAGGCCTCATTTATGAAGGATTCAGGTTTATAATTGAAAACTCTGACTAAAACTGTGGAAATGCTCATCAAATGTTCCAGAGGAAAATAAATCGCTTTACAGTGCACCTATTATTGTCCATAAATAATAGGTGAATAAATAAAAAAGATATTTCATGATTCAAAGGAGTTGTGAGACAATCCTTGCAAGCTCCATCTTCTGTCTCTCAGCTGAGACTATTCTCTGTCTGCCTGTATGAAAGCTTTCTGCTGCTTTCTTTACATTTCTGTCCTACCTGCTGTGGCAGAAGAGTGGATGTTCAAGGCATGCCTCTCACCCAGGCAACACTACCTGACACCACCTCCCTCCCGAATCACGTGAGAGCTGTGGCTGTTCCATGTGGCTGCAGACCTCTGCCAGGCAGATTTGGCACTTTGAGGGACCAATGACTTGTACTTGACTAATCAACTTCAATTGCTAATTCCTAGTGACTTTAATGAGAACACAAACATAGGCAATCCCTATCTAACCAACACTGTCTTGACTAGCAGAGGTGTCGCAGTGTCCTTCCTCACGTGTGCTGCACGGCCACAGGCTAGCTCAGTCTTGCACTGCGGCAGCATGGATGGGTCGGAGCGGCATGTCGGGCGAGCCGCCTCCTCCCCCGTGGGTTCTCCGTTCCCCCACACCAGTGGCGAGTGGACCGATGTAGAACGCAACCGCGGCAGCCGAAGAAAGGGCGACTCCTCCAGGCAGGGTATAACAGTGTTTATTGCAGGGAGATAGAGCACGGAGCTCAGCACTCTCTGATCCCTAGCCCAGAGGAGCCACGAGGACAGGAGTGCCGAGCGTAAAAGCAGGGGAGGGGATAGGGGTGGCGACAACCGGTCAGCCAATTACAGTAAGTAGGGCTAGAACTGGGGGTATAAACTTAATAACTGGGGGCCAACCAAAAAACGAGGGGAGGGGGTTTCCAAGGCCCCAGCCTATCACTCAGTGCCTTCCCTGGAACTTTCTAGAAGCCAGGGAAAAGATCTCAGAGTGATAGACAGGGCGCCCAAGGGGAGAGAGAGAGAATTGACAACCCGGGACAAGGGGGAAGGGATGATTGACACTTAACAAATTCTGCTAACTTGGGATACACAAGTCCGAACCATGACATAGAACAGGGGGTACAAGGAACAAACCATTACATAAAACTCAATATAAATTACATTAAATAAATAAAAACAAAACGCACACCACCACATCTCCCCCTTTTTTGTTCTAAAAGAGGAGGTGACTTGGGATGGGGGAGGTAGATATTTGGACGCCGAGTAGATCTCCGCGAAGCATCCCTCCTAGGTCGGATACCCCAGTCCATGATTTTCTTTGCCGGGGTTCCAGTCGTCGTCCTCTTCACGATCCCACTCCAGCACTTCCTCCATCTCCAATCCATCCTTCTCAGGTGGCACGGTGAGATGATTTATGGTGGGGGAGTGAGTGGTGGCGGAAACCAAATTATACAACATTCTCTTGATTATACCAAACATAATCAGAATTAACAACAAAATAAACAAACACAACAAAACTGTTTTTATAATTGATGAAACCCAGCCAGAAATCCCCCAGTTGGTCCAAGGATCAGATGACTCTTCCTTGGAGTAGGGGATCCGGCTGGGATAGACTTCATCATTTTAACTGAAAAACAACTAAATACAAAGGTTCCAGAACATAAAAATAAATAGGGATTACATAAATTCAGGACTGTTAGAGAAAGGGAGCTCCGCCCAGGAATGTTGTTGTTCCTTCCTCTTTCGCCTCCACGCTGCCTCTGCTACCTGTGGACCCGTCACCCTTTTTGATCCTGAGCCCTTAGGGACGTAGGGCCTTACCCATTTTGATGGAATCCACCTTGGCCCCATGGGGGTGGACACGCAAGCGTACCCACGTCCCCATGTGACCAGGTCATGAGGCCCTTCCGTCCTTTCAGACCCAGGATCCCTGACCATGACTGGCAGCCTGTCTTTAACGGAAAAAGACGCTTTATCATTAAAATGCCGTACCACGGGTGGATTTAAACCTTCGAAAGAACAATTTAGAAAGTTGATGGTGAAAAGCGCCCTGGCCAGCCTGACAGACGGTGTTTCTGTCTTGAGGACCTGCTGCTGCTGATGTAAAACTCTCTTGATGTTTTGATGGGTCCTCTCCACCACGGCTTGACCTGTGGGGGAGTGGGGGATGCCGGTCTTATGCTCCACCCCCCATTGCTGCAGGAAGCTGCAGAGCTCCCTGTATTTGTACGCCGGGCTGTTATCTGTCTTTAGCTCTCTCGGGATACCCATAAAGGAGAAGGCATGGATAAGGTGTTTAATGACATCCCCTGCCTTCTCTCCTGTGTGGGCAGAAGCGAAGACGGCTCCAGAGAAGGTATCTACGGATACGTGAATATGCTTTTGGCGGCCGAATTCGGGGAAGTGAGTGACATCTGTTTGCCACACCTCACAGCTTTTGAGCCCCCGGGGATTAACCCCCGCATGCAATCGCATGGGATCGCATGCCGGGAGCAGGACGGGAGCAGGACGGACACGCGGCCACGATCGCCCTGGCCTGTTCCCGCGTTAGGTGGAAGCGGCGAACAAGGCCAGGTGCGTTCTGGTGGAACAGTTGGTGACTGAGTTCAGCCTGTTGGAAGATGTTTGGCAGAAGGGCCATCTCAGCAGGGGCAGCGAGGGCATCCGCCTTCCTGTTTCCCTCCGCAATGAACCCCGGCAAATCTGTGTGTGACCTCGTGTGCATTACAAAAAATGGTTTGTCTCGGTGGGAGACTAGTTTAACTAATTTCGAGAGCAACTCATACAGAGCCATGTTGGACACTTCTTGCAAGACAGCTTGCTCCGCTCTAGACACCACCCCTGCAACATATGCGGAGTCTGTGACCAGATTAAAAGGTTCAGAAAACCTCTCAAATGCCCTAACGACTGCAGCCAACTCAGCAACCTGAGGTGATCCTTCCACCTCAGCGATATCAGCCTCCCACTGCTGAGTTTGAGGATCCTTCCAAGTCAGTACCGACTTGTGGGACCTTCCGGATGCATCTGTAAAAACAGTTAAGGCCTTGAGTGGTCTTCGGCTTTGAACCTCTTTTAGTGACAATACAAATTTGACTTCCTGATTGAAAATTTTGTGGGCAGGCCGATGAAATGAAATTTGCCCAGTAAAGGAGTCTAGAGCGAACTGTAATGCTTCGTTCTCCTGAAGCAAGTGTTCCAACATTGATTTTGAAATTTGGCCCGAGCGTAATCCAATTGGGATGTGAATGCACGCAAAGTCACATCCTGCCAATTCTCTGATCCGAAGCCTTGCCTTTCGGATCAGCTCAGCTACCAACTCTTGTGGCCGGGTCATCCTTTTGGACCGGTGATGACTCAGGAAGACCCACTCTACGATGGAGAGCGGATCTTTCCCATCTCGGTCCTTTTTCGGGATGTCCCTCCACTGGAAGATCATCCCGTGGAGGTGTGGTAACTTCCCCATGATGATAAATTTGAAAGGCAGCTCGGGGTCAAATCTGTGAGCTTGCCTTGAGGACATTGCGTCCTGAATCCTCTCCAGAGCTTTCTCCGCCTCTGGGGTAAGAACCCTAGGAGAACTAAGCTCCTCTCCCCCTTTCAATAAATTGAAAAGGGGGACTAAGTCTTCGGTGGTCAGACCTAGCCAGGGTCTTACCCAATTCAAAGCCCCACACAGTTGGTGGACATCCGCAAGAGTACTCACTTTTGTTTTGATGGCCAATTTTTGTGGCACAATGGTCCACTTGCTGATCTCCAGCCCGAGGTACTTCCAGGGTGGCATCCGTTGAACTTTCTCCTCCTGCAGCTCGAACCCTGCAGCAATCAATGCATCGATTGTCAGGTCCAGTGCGTGTGTAAGTTCATCGTCGTTCGGGGCGCACACCAGGACATCATCCATATAGTGATGGATGATAGCCTGGCTCGTGGCTGCGAGGGGGACAGCAAGGAGGCGACATACCACTGGCAGATAATGGGACTGTTCTTCATTCCTTGAGGAAGCACCCGCCAGTGATATCACTTCCTTGGGGCTTCCCGGTTGATGGTAGGTACCAAGAAGGCAAAACGTGGGGCATTGTCCGGGTGCAGAGGAATTTGGAAAAAGCAGTCTTTTATGTCTATGATTGCCAATTTCCAATTTTGGGGGAGCATAGTTGGGGAAGGCATCCCAGGTTGGAGGGACCCCATGTCTTCAATTACATTGTTTATTTGGCGGAGGTCCTGGAGGAGGCGCCACTTGCCCTTCCCCAGCTTTTGAATGACAAAAACCGGAGAATTCCAAGGGCTGTCTGTTTCGACAATATGTCCTTTACTTAATTGCTCCTCCACGAGCTCCTCGAGTGCTTTTAATTTTTGTTTTGACAGCGGCCATTGCTCCACCCAAACTGGATCATTAGTCAGCCAAGTAAGCACATAGAGGATCCAACAAGGACTAATGGAACAACAAAGTTCCATTGGAACTAATGGAATAACAAAGCATTAGTGTGTTTAAAGTGCCCATTAACCTGATTTAGACTTCTCAATAATAATAACATATATATAGTATATTTACATACCAAAATTTTAACATTGACCCAAGCAACTTATAATATACTGTTTATTATTTTTATTTTCCATCAAGAATATGTATTTCCCTCTATAGTAAAAATTATTAAAACCTAATCTTTTTTACTAAACTAGAAGTATAACAGTAATCTTTTCAATAGCACCTTGATGTTTCTCTTCCTTCCAATATTATAGCTAAGATTAATGTAAAATATTTAGAGAAAATAGATTAGGAACAATCACATAAGAGAAACTCCTTTAACTTACACAGAAGTCAGTATTGTCAATGGGGACATTTTTTCACAGGAAATTTCTGGTGGAAGTTTTCTATGGGGAGAATGTGATAGAATAGTTACTTCCTCCAAAGTCTTCTCTGAACCTCTACAACCTTACCATATTTCACAATACCATAAATAGAAGTGAATTCCTGAATTTTTTTCATAATTAACCTTTTTACAGAACTAGTTTTTGACATTTTGATTGTTTGTTTTGATTTGAACAGTTGCAAATAAATATTTTTTCAACCATTTCTGACTTGGAACACTTTGTTCCTACTTGTTGAATCAAACTGAAATCTACCTTAATACTTGTGGCTGAGCTCTGTGTTTCCAAAGACTGCCATACTGAGGCTTGTGGGCTGGGCACTCCTGCTCAGCAGTACTGCCCTTGCACGCTAAACCAATCTGCAAAATACAGTGAATGACACAATCGGAGAAGAGGACTCTGCTAGTTAGAAAGAAGTGAAGAAACTATGAGTTCCAAGAGTGATGTTGGTAGAAGGTAGAGATATTAATGCCAAGCCAATTAAGTTTACGTGAAAAGGTATCCAAACTATAAATGTTTGATTCATCTCAGGAAAAAAGAGCAAGAAGATAAAAGAATGTCATTCCAAATTAAAGCAATATAAGATATAACATAGCAGAAAGAAAAGAAGCCTTTTGGTCAATGGACAAAATAAACCAATGAAGATGTTAGCTGTTATTCCTGGGACACAATAAATTGTTGATTAGCATTCTATTTTTCCTCTCATATTTTTATTTCTTTGTATTTTATATCAGCATTCTGCATGAAACTGACCTCTGCTTACTGAGACATTAAATTTGAAGAATTAGGGATTTTTAGGAAAGTTAAGATAATAAGTTGCTGAAATAGCTGAAGTAGATAGGTAAGCTTTGTTCACAGTTAACAGAAGTCGGATCTTAGATAAGATATCCCGGATTTAGTAACTCATTGCTTGTCAACTTTATGTTCATGTAGCTATGCTTGTAATGAAAAACAAAATGTGGTAAATAGGACATAAAATAGCTTCAGATTTCCTGCTTAAAGGACCCATTAAGCACAGGAAACTATAAGTTCTATGAAGGATTCATTTGTCACGAATGCATTGAAAATGTAGAAGGGTCAGGACGAGGAAGACTCATCTTACTTCCTCATTTTGGGTGACCCCTCCCCAGAATAGACCCCCGACTCATTTTAGGAGACAAAGTACGCATGCTTAATAGCCTTTTTGCCAATTAGCATAGCAAGCGAGGAATGGAAGGTGACAGGGGTATGAATATGTATTTGTATTTGGGTATTCAACACTTTTGTAAATAAAAGGCTTTGTAATTACCTGTGAATTTTGCAGTGCAAATTAGGGAAATATCCCACCGTGCTGCCTGGCCATAATAAACATACACTTTCTAACTTCAAACTGTTAGAGAGTTTTTGTCTGTCACAGTTGGGTATCGATACTAGATCGATATCCATATTATTTTAATAAGTCACTTACCTCTGGAAAAGTTAAAGATTTGGTATGTCCTTTGGCATAGCCCCTGTGCTGTGAAAGTTGTATCATCTCAGAAGTAGTTTCATACTTGTAAAATTCCATTCCATGTTGCTTCCTTATCACATCAGGCTCCTGACTTTTACTGCCATTTATTATGCTGCATTCCTCAGGCTAGCTCTGCCATCCAGCACTCCAGGGGCACAGAAGGTTGACTCTGTCCATTCCTCATCCTCCCTTTTCTACATATTTTGCTTAAAGAAAAGTGACCATGCAACTTGCACCTACCACAGAACCATACGATGTCTGCGGAGGGCTACATAAGATATCGTCTTTTTCTTCTACCTGTGTAAGCTCATTGTCTGAACTACAATCTAGTTTCAAAGGTGTTGGAATAATTTTCAATATTCTTGACTCTCAGCCATTTTTAAAAGGCCCTTGAACTCTTGGGAGATTTGCAAGATGGCCAGATGTTCTCTGTCCAAAATGTGTGGTTTCAAGATAATGAATATTCATGCATGGGCTTCTTTGTGCTTTAGTGTATCCAAAAAGAATTAACCTGGCAAGACTTCCAGTTTCTGATTTCTCATTTAGTAGCAGTACTAATTAAAACAAACAAACAAACAAACAAATAACCCAACAAAAAACCCCCACAAAACTCCAAAACATTAGGATAGAGCTGGGGCTCTTTTGGTCACTTGACTTGCAATGAAGTCATGCCCTGGATTTGCTAAATTCTTGTCTTCTCACACCCAAGGATGTATAATTTCATGACTGTTTTAACACCTGTTGGAGTTATTTCAGGGTCATTAATTAGAACTTATCAAAGTTTTTTCTGAAGTAAAATTGTATTTTCAAGGTTGGAAAGTATTTTCAACCTGTCAGCTTTGAAAATATATGGTTAAAAGAGAGTGCAACAGGAGAAAATGAATTCTCAACACTTAGAATGATATTTGAGACACAGAGTGGGAACAAGCAAGCCTGCATTGAGGCTGATAAACATCCTAAATCCTGCAGGGCTTCTTGTACAACACTATCTTTTTAAAAGTTTCATTTAAGCAAGTAATTTAGGGTTGTCAGGTTTTTCCCCCTCTCTAGATATGCACTCTGATAGGTTTAAACAGTAGCACAGTGCTTCATGTGTTTAGCCATACCAGCTTAATTGCCTCAGCTCATAAACACACATCTAGTATTGTCTATTAAAAAAAAAAAAATCAGATAGAGTGACAGAAGTTCTGTTCTCGTTAACCTCCCTTCCTCTCCTCATTGACCTCTATGCTAGCTGGAAGATGTTTATTAATTTGTTCTGTGTAGCACTTAGCACACAAAGGCTTTGTTGCTAAATCTGGAATTCACTCTCTGCAAAACTGTACTGACACAGTCTTTGCCAAGAGCCACATGACATTGACGGCAAAATCACAAGGCAGGCTGGAGGCTACACCATCCAGCTGACCCTTGGGACTATATGTAGACCACTTTAACTAATAATTTGGGAAGAGAAATATTGCCTACAGAGTGTCTACAGTGTCCTCCAAAGAATATTTATCTGCTCCATGACCACACCTGGTCTCTGTGCAGCCTCTGGCTACCAGATCTATCTTGTCACTAATGATGTCAGGCAGAGGGATTAGAGTTTTCCCTACAGGACCCCATCCCGAGGACATCTGCAAGAAGGGCAACAAACATCTAAGTGACATGAATGCAAACAGGATTCATGAGGTTTTTACAAACTCTGGAGATGCTTGAGTTTTGCTTTGAATAGTTGCCAAGAATAGTTGCCCCTAAGGGTGCATTGTCATGGGCTGTTGGTCACAAATTGCCGTTGGTCACAAATCACATTCTTGTACTGGATGCTGGACAATCATCACTGCCTAGGCCAGTTCAAAAGAAGCTGTGGAACTGGCTCAAACCTGAAGTGATAGATTCCCACCAGAGTGGAGGATGACAATTACTAACAGCAAGGAAACAAGTGAAGTGGTTAAGTGAATGCATCCAATACTAGGTGTTTAGAGCACAAGATAACAGAGAAACAGTGGATTTACTATCTTGTATACGTTGAGAAAGGATGACAGAGTCCTCATCATGTGAAAGAGAGGTTTCCTCAAACATCTTTGCTTGATCTGTTAATGCCCCAGGAGGGCTGAAAAGCTTGTTCCCCATTGGGAACAGGGAAAAGGCCCCAGGGAACAGCCCACTGTAACCGGGAGCAGCTCAACTGACTTGTTCAGGGACATGCACCAACAGTGTATCGAAGTGAAACCTTCATTGCACTTTAGAAAGAGAGAGCCCCTCCTGCATCTCCCCACTCTTAGTCAGCTATGCTCTCCACTGCCAGCAAGAGCTGGTGCTCTTGAAGGACTTATACTAAACACTTCACAAAATTACACACTTTATTAACACACTGATAATAGGAAATTGTGACAGATTTTGAAAATTGGTGATATGAGTGACTACAAAGACAAATTTAAAGCAATATACTGACAAACTAATTATCAATGAAATCCAGCTCAACAATTCAATTTAGAGGAGATGGAATACAGTTCTTAGAATGAACATTTGAATAAGCCAGGTTCCACACATCATGATCCCAAATGTCACAATGAATCTTCCCTAACTTCTCACTACCCCTAGTTACTAAGAAGTCTTCCCTAGCTTATCCGTAACTGACTTTTGTATTATTTCTTTACATTTAGATGGAGTTTGAATTGCTCTGGTCATATTTACCTTTGCTACTGATTTGATCAAAGTTCTCTTGCTTTGCTCTGAAAGATATAGTCAATAAAATATGGGGTGCATGCCCAGTGGGGTGGTCATACCTGGGAGGTGGGTAGCTTTGGAATGGAGGTGTGTGTTGGTATTGCAATCAGATTATCATGGACCAAGGAGAGCCATTTCACCCCAGCTGCTGGTTCAGCAGCAAAATGCCTTCTCCTCTCTCCCTTGGGTGGCAGCTGCTGTGTAGTTTATTGGCTGCATGGCACCACTGGGTTCCCATCCCTGCATTTCAACAGAGCCTGGCCAAGGTGTCTCCACTTTGCTCCACCCTCCATTTCATCCCTCTTAGCATATACTTAAGGTTGCAGACTCTGTGTGCACTGAATTATCATGGAATGGATTTCCTGCATTCCAGTTTCATTTCGTCCTGGAAGTAGCAACTGTATTTTACTCCATAATTTCCTCACTGTTATAACATCTCTTAGAATGTGAATATAACTTCCCAGTTTTCTCTGATTTCATCACCAGTCATCTCACTACAGCCCTTCTGGACTGTAATCAAGGGTACTTTCTATTTCTCTGTACTTACATTGCTGAAGTGGCCTCCTCCTGGCAGCACCATCACCACTTCCCTCCTTTCTGAAGGCTTCTTACTATGAAGGCAGAGTTGCAGAAATTTTGGTCTAAGGGTAGATAGCAATGCCATCATCTGGCACAGGAATTCTGCATGTAACCATTCTGTATCTCTAGAAAGAACTCCCTCTTTAATTACAGCAAAAGGTGGGAGTGAGGCAGACAAGGCTATTTTTTCACTTTCTTACAAATTGTAATAGAGCACATTACCTAACACTGGTTGATGGTCACTAGGAAAAAACATAGTAGTATCTACCAGTTACCAAGGCAAGTGCTTATGGTTGTCTTCTGAAAGTTGCATCATATAAAACTGAATTTGAATCACTAGCAGTTTATGGTGGTTTATTTACAACTAATTGACCTTCTTTCTGCGTTGTATACTTGGATTTGGCCTTTACTTAGAATAAGACTCATTAGATGCCTTATTCTGTCAGCATCATGTAGTTGTGTAATACTTTTCTGAAAATCCTACTGTTTTTCTATACTTGGTTTGTATAAAAAGGACAATACATGACAATGAAATACTGCCTTTGTATTTTATATGGTGAGCTAATATTTAAATTAAATCATTTTGTCATACATGAAAGAGTGATAACAAGACAATCCTTTATTCCTCAGACATTTGAAAATTTTCTTATAGCTCATCTCAGAGATCTATCACCTGTTAAACAAAAAAAGCCATTCTTGATTTAGTACTGTGAAAGCATTAAGTTTATATGCTGAGTAAGTCCATGGGGGGAGTATTACTGACCTGAACTTTATAAAATTATAACCCAAACCTGTGGCAAAATTACTCCCACAGGCCCAAGAAAATGGTGTAAATAGCTTCCTTTTCATCTGGTGAAACTATCCTCATGAAACAGCTGTGAAAGCTTAGAAAGTGTGTCTTAATTAGGGGCTTTCAGGCAAAGATATGGGAAATAGGAGTAACAGTTCTTTACTAGGAACATTAGAAATAAAAAGGAAAATACAACTGTAGTAGTACAAAAAATACAAGCAAGGAAGCAAACAAGGATCCTGGAAAATACCCTGAGTCAGGGATATGACCTGGCACCCTGGTAGTCAGGGTGTTTGAAGCAGCCCAAATAAGTCCTCCTGGAGAAACAGATGTGTTTCTGTGGAGTAGAGATGGTCCTGTAGAAAATCCAGTGGTGGTGAGATGGGTCCAGTCTGCCTCCAGGAATCCAGTGGAAAAACAGGATACCTTGTGTCCTTCAGTCCCAGTTTTTATCTAGCTAGGAACAGCTGGCTCCTCCGGCACTGTGTGGTGCATCTCACAATGGGATAGTGCAGTGTGTCATGTCATTGGTGGGCCCTAATGGCCCATTATCAGGAGATGTCCCCTTGAAGGATGGAAGGGTGATGAAAGAGATAAGAAACACTGCCCCACCTGGATTTAATGGCTGGGTCATTATCAGGAGGCATCCTCCTCTATCCCCCCTGGAGGAGCAAGAGGAGGACAAAACATCTCCCAAAAAAACAGCCTTTAACAGATTAAATAGAACACACATTTTTAGGTTACATAATCCACTACGAAGTGTCACTGTGAAAAGTATTTGCCTAATGCCATGTTCTCATTTGCTGCAGAAAAAAATGCATCCTTTTGATCTGCTGTGTAAACAACATTATTGCACACTATTTATTTTGAGTAGTTTATTCATTGTCAGGGAAGATATTTCAGGGGACGCTCATGATCCTTTAGAGGATGCCAAAGCTCTAAGAAGATTTATGTTCCTAAAATCCCACTACCTTTGAATGCCTGCATCAGAAAAGTCCCTACACACTTTGTCCAGTCCAGTCCATTGTACCAAATGTTTTAATGTAGCTTTTGCTGGGACAAGAGGGGGGAGAGAACAGCTCTTCCTAGGGAGGACCTGAGCCACATGAGCTGCTGTCTTCTGCGGTGACCTGCAATGCACCCAGGACTGTAGCCACACAATATTCTGCATTCTCATCCCTATGCTGAGCATTTCACCTTAAATACCTTTACAAAATCCACAAGAATTCCCAAAACAGAATCCCTATACTCATGAAAATTATTATCACTTCTGGAGTACAAAGAGTTTTGCCTTTGGGTAAAGGATAAATGGGCATGCATGAACACGAGTCTCACTTCAAGTTTTTGATGTTATCAGAAACGAGATGCTACTGACTCGAAAAAAGAAAGCTGGCATGAAAAGACCAGAGGCATATGCGGCTTAGTCTCTCTGTGTCATGCATAAATCCCAGGGATTAGTGTGAGAGAACTAGTCCCTCTTCCTAAAAACACTGGGGGGTGTGTATTTATCGCAAAACATGTCATCATGTACATTGCGTAGGAGTTTCTTGACAAGTCATGAATTCACTTATGCTGCATAACCACATCAAGCAATTAATGTGAAAATTCATTTCACAATATCAGTGATTTTGTTTCCATGAGAAACTTAAATATATTATTTACTGTCATGGGTTAGTACACATTAGTTTTTTAGTTATAAAAGAATATAAAATAATTCTCCGGGTCAGGACCTGGGAATTGCTTTAGAAGAGACAGAGACTTATCAGAGAGTTCGTTAGAATATTGACATTTATTCTGACTACTGAAATTGTTAGCTGCGACTTTGGGAAGTACCATATAAAACTCTTGGATTTCCTGTAGGTGAAGCTTTTTCCTTCTTCCTTTGTTTAGAGAGAGACAGGTAACATTGAGCTGGGCCTGCTGCTCCCCCCCTTTTTGGAGGGGGGGAAGCTGGCCTGAGGCCTAGCCAGATTCCATCAGCTCCCAGGTAAAGGAGGGGGAGGAGAAGTTGCTGTTTTGTAACAGCTACTTTCTTCAAATATCCTTAGAGCAGAGAAAAATCTCTGCTAGGCCCCTGATGGGAACTATGGGCACCATTTAGGCTAAGGCCACCCCAATTTACACCGAGAGGTGGGCTGAGAAAGCATTTATGATCTTGCCTGAGTTTTTTTTATGATTCTAAACTGCCTGAGTGCTCCAATTTCTAATATTTCTGTGTGAGTTTTTCCTTATCAGCTCGGCCTTAAACATCTAACACTACAAGCTACAGAGAGTGAGAGACAAAAACTCCGAGCAGATTTAACTCTTTCCTAGCAACATGAAGCTTCCAGAGCTTAGCCCTTCTCTAAGAGAGTATGGAAAGACAGAGTGAACATAAAGAACAGCATGAAGTCAGTAGCAAGAGTGAAAAAACTATTAGGACAGAAGGTTGAAGAGTTAGTTCTTCTATTCTTACTTGAGCCATGGAAATGAACTCTGTATTTAAGTCATTCCTGTAAATCATGAGAAAGATATGCATTTGGGGAGATGATTTTTTAATTTGTGTGTAGATTTGAGCAAAGGTGTTTGTGATGAACTAAGCAATATCCTATAGGATGCTTAAACAGAGATAAAGATGAGAAGCCCCCTGCACCAGTGAAGAAGTGAGAAGATATCTCTGTACCTTTAAGTGAAAAATCCTTTGCTTTAGAGTTATTCATCTTTAAAAAGTAACACCCCAGTATGCAAAAGTCTAAGACCCATGACCCATAAGCAGTTTAGGAAACTGCTCCTGGGAAGGTCACAAAAGCAGGTTTCTCTGGGCGGTTGTTTTTGTGACAGTTTAAAACCCACAAGAGAACTGTTCTAAGTTGTCAGTAGGATCCATGACTCAGAAGGATACCCTTTCCCTAAAGAATTGATGAAAGACTATTATCAGATAGTGAAACTAACTGAAAATTACAAGTTTTATCTCTTTATGTTGTTTTGTAAGAAAGTAAAAAGTTTGTAAAAGGAGAGAAAAATGTTTTTGAAGTTTCATTCCATTATAGGTTTTTTCCAACTTTCTGTTTTTCTATTCTTTTAGTGTATGTTAATAAACTGTTTGTTAATTTTAAAGTTAAGCCTGCTTTGTTTTTCTCCTAGTCTCTCTCTCACAACAAGAGTAAATACCAAGACCAAAATTTAGTGAACATAAAATCACTACATTGAGTAGTGTTTCTGCCTAGTTTAAAATTTAAACTATGACATTTACATATGCAAAACCTACTACAGGATAAGGCACAGAATTCTGTGTTTCATGGGAAGTGTAAAGACTTAAGTAAGTTATATTGAACACATGAAGACAACAAATGTATATTATATTTTATACACAGTTTCTATAACCATTTTGTTAGAAACAAGAGGAAATATTTTTCATTACTATCTGTTTTTCATTACTGTCCCTGTTTACTTTGCAAGATGAGCCTTGCAAGCCACTACTGCTAAGTGGTAGTATTTTAAGATACATGGTTGAAAAATTTAATACAACATTTAGATTCCAATTTTCCATGAGAAGAGCAAACCATCCTTCATGCACTTTGAGTGGCAACTTGTAAAAGTGTATTATAAATTCACCTTGACTAATACAAAAATCTGTGAATATGATCAAACAGGAATTTGATCTCTACACAGGAAAAACACAATTTAGATAAGCTAAAGGAATTAATTAAAAAAAAAAAAGCAAAGTGACTTATCAAAAATCTATCAAAATATTTAAAATACTTTTTAAAAATGGCATGTTAAAAGTGTTGAGGACTGATCCAGAACTGATATTATTGCCAATTTGTATGAAAAAAAAATGACATTCATTTATATGCTATAAAATTCTATCTTGCTAAGGCACAGAATAATTCTATAGTACTGACATTTTTTAGGTTTTTCAGACTATACCTATGACTAAATGCTACAGGATGAGAAGCACTTAGTTATACTGAAAAATCTTTTGAATTTTGTTTGCAGGAAAAAAAAAAAAAAAAAAAAAAGAAGTATTTAATTCAACAACAATAGATGAAAATTGCAGTTGTATTTTTATCATTGACAATAGTGTTGTCCTAGGGTAACTTCATGGTGTTTGTATCCCCAATCGTCTGTTCTGTTTGTGCTGTATATTGAGTCCTGTGCCTTTAAGACTAGTTCTAAGAGCAAAGAGAAGCGCGAAGTTTGTTTTGAGAAAACTGCCTGACTCCTCCACATTCTTCTGCAGACAGGCTGTTCAGCGGAAGCTTAGAGAGATTGCAAGACAGAAATCTTTTGGCTTTTAGTTAGTTTCAGCTAACTAAGGCAGAGAAGTTCCCTAGACTGTTTTTTTTTTCTTTTTCTTAGAACTGTTTAAACCTGCTCTAGACTGAAAACCCAGGAGAGCACTGGGGGCTGCACCTGCAGCCCACCGGGGCCTGGACCTCAGCATTTTCCAGCAGCGCCAGAGGGACTAGGACTGCTGAGAGACTGAGAGAGAGCCGAGCTCCATCCACAGCAAAGACTTTCTCAATTTGCCATCTTACTTCAGAAAGAGAGGTTTTATTGTTTCATATTATTCATTCTTTATACTTGTATGAACTTTAGTTGTTTAGTAAAATAGTTTTTTCCACTTTTCTCCAAATAGTTTTTTTTCAGACTGGTTGGAGGGAGGGGCCACTTAAGTTTGCTTCCCAGAGGGATCCTGTTCAAGGGGTTTTCCCCCAAATTTATCTCCAAACCAGGACAATTGTGTAGGAGTTTTTTGACAAGTCATGAATTCACTTATGCTGCCTAACCTCATCTAGCAATTAATCTGAAAATTCATTTCACAATATCATTGATTTTGTTTCCATGAGAAACTTAAATATATTATTTACATATGTAAAACCCACTACAGGATAAGGCACAGAATAATAATTCCTTTGGAAGCCAGAAGACAATATATAAAAAATGATCAGCACACACAGGATACCTGAGTCTTATGTGACAGTGTTATCTCAAGTGGCTATGTCTTTCCTACATGACAGCTTCTTTATAGCTGTCTGATTGAGCTGTTGGCCCAGAACTTGGATAGATAAACCTGTCTGTCATTCTGATAGTGTTTCATCCCGCCAAGATGCTACATGATTTTCCAAACTTTCAGTTCCTTCTTTCCTGTGTTCCAAATGTGAGACCAAATGCTGAAAGGGTCTGTGGTGGTATATCAACCAGGGTCACCTGCACCTTGTGTGTTCCCCTCCTGAGCCTTTATCACAAAGGCTGCCTGAACCAGCCTCATAACTTACCTACACAGGGGAAAAAAGATATCTGCGAAAGTCACCATGGCATTGTCTAAATAAGATTAGTGTTTTGGTGTGAAAGACAGGTGTCTGCTAGGGAGAGGAGGGGCCTCTCTAGGAATGGAGAATTCCAGACTCTTCCATTTAAGTTATTAAAATTTAGAAGATTAAAGAGGCTTTTCAGTCAGAGCTATGGGGAAAGGAATAACAGTCCTTTACTAGTAAATATAACAGGACAAACAAACATCAACAACTGCAGCAATAACAATAATAATAAACAGAACTAAGAACCTCAAGGGGCTTTATTTCACAAGCCTGGGGCAGTCTGATCTCTGGGGACCCTGAGAGCACTAAGCAGAAATGGTAGAAACTCCGGGGCTGATGACTGGAAACGGTGGGTTGTCCCGGCAGGCAGAGGAGTGTCCCAGCAGGCAAAGTGAGCAGTGCTGAAGAAGCCGCGACAGCTGGACAGGGGCTGACCCAGTGACCCAGCTCCAGCAAGGCAGGCAAGGAGCTCCAGCAGATGATTGAATTCCTGGGTGCTCCAGCAGATGATTGAATTCCTAGAACCAGACCCTCTGTTAATAGTCGACTTCACGCAGCCAGCAGTTGCCCGACTGTCCTCTCTGATGCTGAGAGAAGGAGGAGGGCATCCTCAGCTCCCAGAGCCCCTGAGCCTTTCCCTCCCCCAAACTTATGTGATTTCCCCCCACTCTCGATACCTCTTTTGTGTGGGTCAAGCACCCTCTAAGCATCAGTATTTAGTCTCTTAGCAACTTATGGGGGGAAAACTTCTATAGGGAAAGAAGAAAAAAACCACCAAAACTAAACCTAACCCCCAACATTATCCACCCCAATTTTTTTCCCCATACCAACAAATTATATTGAATTTAAACCTTTAAATAATGTACATATATACATGTGAATATGGATGCAGACGCAGTCACAGTGTTCACCATAAAACTAGGCCCCCTTGAGGTATGCAGTGAGTCTCTCCATCCTTTTGCATCATCCACCATGTGCAGCCAGGTCCCTGAGCAAAAACAACCCTATGAGTCTTTGCTGGAGGCAGAATTAATCCAAACAGTTTTTCCCAGCATACCTCTCATGTGTACCACTGGAACCTTATCTCTATCTCTTGTTCTCAGGGGCTCAGATTGGGCAGGGCCTGATTGGTTGGTGGAACTTTGAGTGTTCACTAACCAGGTGGCCTTTGCTAAATTAATCTCCCAGTTCTTGAAAGTCCCCCCACCCAGTGCCTTCAAGGTGGTTTTAAGAAGGCCATTGCACTGTTCAACTTTCCCAGCTGCTGGCACATGATAAGGAATATGGTAGACACACTCAATGCCATGTTCTCTAGCCCAGGTGTTTATAAGGCTATTCTTGAAATGAGTCCCATTGTCTGATTCAATCCTTTCAGGGATTTGCTCCATGTCTCCGCAGGATTTGCTTTTCAAGGCCCAGGACGGTGTTCCGGGCAGTAGCGTGAGGCACAGGGTAGGTCGCCAACCATCCAGTGGTGGCTTCCACCATGGTCAGCACATAGCACTTGCCTTGGCAGGTTTGGGGAAGGGTGATGTAGTCAATCTGCCAGGCTTCCCCATACTTATATTTGGACCATTGCC
This sequence comes from Riparia riparia, assembly GCA_020917445.1. Lineage (NCBI taxonomy): Eukaryota > Metazoa > Chordata > Aves > Passeriformes > Hirundinidae > Riparia > Riparia riparia. Next base: position 3,980,338 of record JAIXNV010000055.1, read on the forward strand.
TGCCATACCATAGGGGCTTCACCTGCTTGGCCTGCTTGATTGCAGCCCACGTCTCACAGTCATGGATAACCTGAGAAATACAGTCTAAGGTTAGATCCACCCCTCAGTCTCATGCCCACTTATAGGTGGCATTTCTGCCCTGATGTCCTGTGGCATCATGGGCCTATCGAGCTAGGAACAACTCTCTCTTGTGTTGCCAATCTAAGTCTATCTTTGACACCTCTATGTTCGCAGCTTTGTCCACCTGCTCATTGTTTTGGTGCTCCTCATTAGCCCGATTCTTGGGGACATGGGCATCTACATGATGGACTTTCACACGTAGCTTCTCCACCTGAGTGGCAATGTCCTTCCACTCATCTGCAGCCCAGATTGGCTTTCCCCTACACTGCCAGCTGGCCTTTTTCCACCTGTCCAGCCAACCCCACAGAGCATTGGCCACCATCCACAAATCAGTGTAGAGGTAGAGCTTTGGCCACTTCTCTCTTTCAGCAATGTCCAGGGCCAGCTGAACAGCTTTGAGTTCAGCAAGTTGGCTTGACTCACCTTCTCTTTCAGTGGCTTGTGCAACCTGTCGTGTGGGACTCCATACGGCTGCTTTCCATTTCCAGTTCATCCCTACGATGTGGCAGGAACTGTCAGTGAAAAGAACATAGTGTGTTTCTTCTGCTGGCAGTTGGTTGTGAAGTGGAGCTTCTTCAGCACGTGTCACTTGTTCCTGCTCTTCTTCATCCATGAGACCAAAATTTTCACCTTCCGGCCAGTTTGTAATTATCTCCAAAATCCCAGGGCGATTTGGGTTTCCAATGCGGGCGCGCTGAGTGATGAGGGCAATCCATTTGCTCCACGTGGCATCGGTGGCATGATGGGTAGAGGGAACCTTTCCTTTAAACATCCACCCCAGCACTGGTAGTCGAGGTGCCAGCAGGAGTTGTGCTTCTGTGCCAATCACCTCTGAGGCAGCTTGAACTCCTTCATAGGCAGCCAAGATTTCTTTCTCTGTTGGAGTGTAGTTGGCTTCGGACCCTTTGTAGCTTCGGCTCCAGAATCCCTGTGGTCGGACCCGAGTCTCCCCGGGCACCTTCTGCCAAAGGCTCCAGGACAGGCCATTGTTCCTGGCTGCTGAGTAGAGCCCATTCTTCACATCTGGTCCTGTCCTGACTGGGCCAAGGGCTACTGCATGAGCGATCTCCTGCTTGATCTGGGCAAAGGCTTGTTGCTGTTCAGGGCCCCAGTGGAAATCATTCTTCTTGCGGGTGACCAGGTAGAGAGGGCTTACAATCTGGCTGTACTCAGGAATGTGCATCCTCCAGAAACCTATGGCGCCTAGGAAGGCTTGTGTTTCCTTCTTGCTGGTTGGTGGAGACATTGCGGTGATCTTATTGATGACCTCAGTGGGAATCTGCCGCCGTCCATCTTGCCACTTTACTCCCAGGAACTGGATCTCTCGGGCAGGTCCCTTGACCTTGCTCTGCTTGATGGCAAAACCAGCTTTCAGGAGAATCTGGATGATCTTCTCTCCTTTCTCAAACACTTCCATTGCCATGTTTCCCCACACAATGATGTCATCGATGTACTGTAGGTGCTCTGGAGCCTCACCCTTTTCCAGTGCAGCCTGGATCAGTCCATGGCAGATGGTGGGGCTGTCAGTTCCAGGTGTACTGCACGCCCCTCCAGGTGAAAGCAAACTGAGGCCTGCATTCTGCAGCCAGGGGAATGGAGAAAAATGCGTTAGCAATGTCAATTGTGGTGTACCATTTTGCTGCCTTGGACTCCAGCTCATACTGGAGTTCCAACATGTCTGGCACAGCAGCACTCAATAGTGGAGTCACTTTGTTCAAGCCACGATAGTCCACAGCCAGTCTCCATTCTCTGTCAGACTTGCACTCAAGCCATATGGGGCTGTTGAAGGGTGAGTGGGTTTTGCTGACCACCCCTTGGGTCTCCATCTCACGAATCATCTTGTGGATGGGGATCACGGCATCTCGATTTGTCTGATACCTGATTCACACCTGAGTCTTGGGTCAAGGCTCCAAAATTCCATGTCTTACCACTATCTAGTTGCACACCTATAACTATAAGGTCCTAGACCCAAAGTAACCAGGCTGTATAAGCCTCACGTCCCCGTTGTGCAAGATCTTTTTGCAGATTACAGCGACTTGCATACGACAGGGACTCAGTGATGATTTCAACCTCTGGCTCCCCTGCGAGTTGTGAGGGCCTTCTTTTCTTATCCTTGTTGCCTGGGTGCTCTGATTTCACCTTATACTTTTTTGTTTCCACAGGGGCAACAGCTGCTGGCTGTGGCTGCCCCTGTGGTTCAGCTGGAACCTTGGTGTTTGTAATGCCTCTGGGTTCCGCTGCTGCACCCCATGAGACTCTCCTTTGTCAGGGGAGGGGGAGGGTTTCCCACCAGCTGGGGCTAATGAGGCTACTACAGAGGAAATGTACTCCCTCAGCATCTGGCTCATCTCATGTATCTCCTTCACCCAATCTGGGTGGTTTATTTCTGAGGCAGGCTGTGGGGCAGTATCCTTATTCTCTAGGGTAGGTGTCAGCCTGGTTATCTAGGTCAGTCTCCCCTTATCTCTAAATGCTAAACAGAACAGGCATACCAGCAACACCAGCCACTGTATATCATTAACATTAAGAGATTTGAACCCTTCAAAAACTGGTGGGGTAGACCCAAAGAGCTGGGTGAAGGGTTGGGAAAAAATTTCCCCCGGTGTCATTTCTTCACAGTAGGTACTCTTGTTAAAATAACCCCCAAAACACACAATGTATGATAGGCCTGAATCTATGTGCCTGCCTTCCAGAGAAAATTAAAAATCCACAAATTCTTCACCTTGTTAACCCATATAGCAAACTGGATGACAACCACAGTAGCCTTAGTTATAGGGCCAATGTTTAGAAAAGGGCCCGCAAATGGTAGAAATACGGTCACCACCACATGCCACCCTAACCAGGGTAAGCCAGACCACATGATATCCAGTACACAACTATGTAGGCACTTAAGAACTGTTACTCCTTTTTCTCTCAATGCCCTTGTGCCCCACGTGGGGTGCCAAATTCTGTTTTGGTTTGAAAGACAGGTGTCTGCTAGGGAGAGGAGGGGCCTCTCTAGGAATGGGGAATTCCAGTCCCTTCCTTTTAAGTTATTAAAATTTAGAAGATTAAAGGGGCTTTTCAGTCAGAGCTATGGGGAAAGGAATAACAGTCCTTTACTAGTAAATATAACAGGACAAACAAACATCAACAACTGCAGCAATAACAATAATAATAAACAGAACTAAGAACCTCAAGGGGCTTTATTTCACAAGCCTGGGGCAGTCTGATCTCTGGGGACCCTGAGAGCACTAAGCAGAAATGGTAGAAACTACGGGGCTGATGACTGGAAACGGTGGGTTGTCCCGGCAGGCAGGGGGGTGTCCCGGAAGGCAAAGTGAGCAGTGCTGAAGAAGCCGCGACAGCTGGACAGGGGCTTACCCAGCTCCAGCAGGGCAGGCGAGGAGCTCCAAATTCCTGGGCGCTTCAGCAGATGATTGAATTCCTAGGACCAGACCCTCTGTTAATAGTCGACTCCACGCAGCCAGCAGTTGTCCGACTGTCCTCTCTGATGCTGAGAGCAGGAGGAGGGCACCCTCAGCTCCCAGAGCCCCTGATCCTTTCCCTCCCCCAAACTTACATGATTTTCCCCCATCCACTTCTTTTGTGTGGGTCAAGTACCTTTTAAGCATCAGTATTTAGTCTCTTAGCAACTTATGGGGGGCAAAATTCTATAGGGAAAGAAAACAAAACAAAACAAAACAAAAAAAAAAAAAAAAAAAAAAAAAAAAAACAAAAACAAAAAACCAAAAAAAAAAACCAAACAAAAAAAACCACACACACACACAAAAAAACCCCAAAAAAACCCCACCCTAAACCTTACCCCCAACAGGTTAGTAATATGCAGGCTCAAATTTTAGACAGATTCCCTTCTGTTGGTACACAGATTGACATTTTTTGTACCTCCTGCAAATACTCAGTCCTGAGACTCATATGCATTCCTGCAGAAGATCAGTACAGGTGGCTTACTTTGTAAAATACTAAGCTATTTTTAGGAATTTGAATCCTGGACTTTCTGACTTGGTAGTGTCAGAGTGTACTAATGGGAAGGCGATGAGACAGGAATGCTTCCTCTGTGCCTGCTCTCATGGTATATAAGCCCATCAGATCTTGACAGATGTGCCAATGCCCTGCTGACAATGCACTTGCTGCCTTTGCTGTGATCTTTGCTGGAGCTCCTGCAGACACCCACATGGCTTGGGCTGCTGTCATATGCTATGCTTTGTGTGGATGTTGGATTATGGGGCGAAGAAATGTTCAGCCCTACTTAGCAGTGTCTGGCTGCAAGCCTTTGGTTGGTGGCCACTACTTGCTTGGTGTCCCCTTGGTTTTCTTTACACATCACAAAATGGTCCAGCTCTGTCTTCCTTTTTGGCTTTTTGCTCAACAAATGCGTTCCAACAAAGGGATTTGTGGAAAGCTATTTTACATGGATTGTTGAATTTAAATGTTTTCAGTTGTTTTCAAGAATATAAAAATGTTGATGAAGGAAATGAAAAATAGTACTTAACAGAAAATTCTGTCACATCACACAGAAGGCAAAAGAGTGGCTATTGCTGACAAATGCCTGTAAAGTTAATTATTCATCAAAGCAATTCATCTGAGTTCAGCAGATGAACAAACTGAGCTTACCTAGCATCATAATTTTAGAAACATAGAATGCTGCTTCAGAAGAACATAACATTTCATATTACCCAGAAAGTTTAATATCCTGCCATTTTCTTTATTATTATAAAGCTGCTGTGTTTATTAATAATGAGGTTTGGGCAAGTTCCACATCAAATTCAAGTAACTGAAGGGCCCTCACAAGGTAAATTAGAATGAGTTAATTATGTGGACTATATTGACTGAAAAAAACTCAGTGGTCTTTTAGCATCAACAGGTTTCACAGATACTCCAGAATGACCTTACAGTACATTCTTCTAAAAATAGAAAATTATCTGCCATATGGCTAAAGGTTAAATAACAAATCCTTGTAATCAGTCTGTCACACTCACCTGGCAATACATTTTCTTAGATGTGATCCTGGACGCCAGAGAATTTTCCCAAAAGAAATTGACACAATTTAAATGGAAAGATTTATTTTTAACTGCTTCTTTCAAGAAAAAAAAAAAAAAAAAGTCTTTATCAGAAAATTTCTGTTTATTTCTATTTACAGTATTTTTTTTTTTAAATCCGAAATAAAGGCAAAATAATATTGAGGATATTATCATAAGAGAAACTTATTTTCATTTAATAGAAGACAGAATTATTCTGACATGCCGAAGTTTTAAAGTCCTGCTCATTATGATCATATAGATTTGTATGTATACGTGGTATGTATGCATGCGTATCCATAAAATTAAAAATTTAAATTTCTCTTCTCTAAAGTTTGCATCAAGCTGTCATTCTTTTTGTCTGAGAATAGCCATTGCAAATAGTCTTCTAAGCACTAAATCAGTATTAATTATTTTATTTGTTTAGGGATTGTATAACTATGTACATAAATCAGAGTTTGAAAGCAATAGCTGGAGTTTGTAAGCAATTTTAAAGTAAAATATTTTGAAACAGTGTGAAATTTTCACACAAGTAACCACTGCACACTATAAAATACACTACATATAAATCAACTATTATCAGAATATTTTCGCTGTAGGATTTTATTCTGTCCTACCATGAAGATTAAATACTGGTAGCATAAAATGTAAGTATTTTTTCTTTTAAGCCCAAACTCATCAAACATTTACTGGGAACAACATTGTGTTAAGAGAAGGTAAGTAATCCCTAATGTGAAATGAGGGTATTCATGTATGTGTGTGAGCTTCTAGGCTGAAGAGGACTAAAAACAATAGCTTAGAATGGCAGATAATAAGAGAAATGAAGAAAAACCAAGATATTATACCTAAGAAATTATTTCCCAGGGATGGGAGAAAGCAGAAAGAAAATACAACTTTACAGAGGTATTTTAAAATCACCAGAGGAATGTGGACAGAAATAAGAAACAACAAAAGCTGTTTCCATTCTGTGCTTCAAAACAAGCAACTTATTTTATTATAAATTTCATTAATATTTCTGTTTGCTTCACAACATGCAGCTGTTTAATGAGGAATAACTTCCATAATGTTCATTATTGAAATAGTCATCAGCCCACAACAAAATGTTGAAAAGAAAAATATAGTCACAGAAAGATGAAAAATGTACAAGTTTTGTGAAACAAGAATATTTTTTAAAAATCGAAAAGGAAATTTGTGTGTAGGAGATACTGTAATTTGTCATGCTGCCCTTTTTCCTTCTTTTTTACATTTATGTATTTATTTATTAGTGTCTCATTTAAATTAGTATTAAACAAAAGGGTAAAAAGCAAATAGGCACACAGGCTTTCAGAAATCCATGTGTTCTTAAAATGATCTTGGGAACTGTAGGAACTGCCGCAATTGTTAATTTCTTGAAATCCATTAGCAGAAAACGTGAAGTCAGGTCCTTACATATGTAGCCTGGCATTGCTTCCATTGACTTTTTACCTTTGTTCCATGAGCAAACTGAACTATGATCTGTGATGAATCCTCGGGATTCACTTTTTGAGTGTTCTTTCATGGTAAAATGCATATTTATTTCATATCTTCCCACCAAACTCTTACATACTTACATGTATTGTAATGTTACAAAAGTGCACATGGCTGTGGCAGATAGTTGGAAGGAATTCAGATATATAAGGAAAACGCACCTTCCCTTTGTGTGAATTTTCTCTTTTTTTCTTGTGGCAGGAAAAAGCATATCTTCAATGGATGTGAATGTGAATGAATAATTGAATTTTATTCCTTTTATTCTGCTCATTCTTCAGGTTTTTGTTTTTGTTTTCTTTTTTTTCTGTGAGCTAAACAACTACATTCAGACTTACGTTTTTTTTAAAATAAAAGATAACTTGGGCAATAGTGGCAAATGTCAGTAAGTGGGCAGATTGTAATGCACAGATAATAAATATCAAAAGACAGAGTGGGTTTTCTTGCTCCTTTTTTTCTTTTCCCAAAATAACATATATATTAAACTTAAATTTTCATCTCAAATTATGTTCTTTACTGCCAGTTCTTTACTGCCAGGGAATGTATTTTTAAAAATTAGTCTATATGACTGCAATGGCTCTATTTTACTGTAATTAACAAATCCATTAATTAGATTTCAAGATTCTCTCACAAAGGTGTTAGCAATATTTAACTGTTTGAACAGTGCAGAATTTTCTTTTAAAAGAAACCAAATGAAGAGGTGGGGAAGGAGTTAAGAATTATTATTGACAGGAGTCTGAGCTTTTGTCTTTTCTGCATTATTTACCTGTGATTTTTCATCTCTAGTAACAAAGACACAACATTACCACGGAGACCAAATACCTTTGCTATTAATCTCCTCTCCCCATAAATTTAGACTTTATCCATTTTGCCCACTAAAGAGTAAAGCAGAGAAGTGAAGGAGGTGCAGCGTGGATCAAAGAAATAATGGGAAAAAATTATTCTTTCTTTCCTGTGGTATCCATTGAAGTGTGCATGTTCATTGTAAAGCAAGATAAATCAAGGAAAAAAGGGAAAGTAAAATACTAGCCTCAGGCAGCCTTATGATTTATATACATTTTACATATGGCTATATTTTGTTCTGATCAATGAAAGACAGAAAGGGTACAAAGCACTTGGAATTTGAGTTGGTTGTCCTTAGTGTGGTTGTTCCCCACTGCCATTCCTCACTCAAGGGAAAAGAGCAAAGGCTGGACATCTGGAGGTATATCCAAGTATAAGAGGCAGTGAAAGCTAATCTGAAGAGAGATTTCAATAAGATTATTCAAAAAAGTGCTCAGTACTACTTTTTCTATAAGCAGTTCTTGCGCAAAGGTGAGGAGGAAGTCTTTCTCGTTGCACCCAGAGATGTCACAACCTCTTTGATCATTGCTATGCCAGTGCACAAAATTCGGAAGCAAAATTTAGGACTGCTGCACAGTTTAACGTCCAGTCTATATTTGACTGGTGGTATTTGAATTTCTGAAACTGGGGGTTTTTTTGGGGAATGAAGGATCTGATGGGAAAAACAGGAGAACTTCTAACATATCAAAACCAAGCTGCTGTCACATTCTCTCAGTCCTTGTATTTAGACTGTTAAGAAAAATATCAGTTCAGTAAAGTTCATTAAAATATAGGCAGCAGGGAAGGATTACAGAAGTGATGAGGTCTCATATTATGTACTTCAGGTTTGCAGCTGTGCCTGTAGCTACTCTTGTATCATTAGTACATGTAGTAGTGTGGGATTTGTTTTGGTTTTATTGTATATGCTGTTAATTTATTGAATGGTTCTTCCTATGTACCCCTGTTTGTTCCCCCCAATGGTCTTTCCCTGTTTTTCTCCCCTCCAAAAGTTTTATGTCAATCTCCCACTACCCCTCCTCTGGGGTCTGCCTGTCATCTCGGGGCCTTCCCCTGGAGCTAGAAAGTTCTTCCAAGGGCGTCGAGTGATAGGTCAGATCCAGTGGGGGTTCCTCCCCATCATCTATGTTTGGTTTATGAAAATATCATTCACCAGTGTAACCCCTCCCTGGTGATCCCTGATTTGCTCACACCCTGCCTATTCCCCTTGTACCACCCCCAGATAAAAGGTGCTGGCAAGCAGCCTGGGGGGCTCTGCCTGGGCAGTTACCTAGAGGTCAGGAAGTCCTGCACCAGGACTCCAATAAACTCTTGTGACTCGCTCAGCAGAGTCCGCCTTTCTATCTCTGCCATCGTTGCCTTGTACCACCTGTGCATACCGCCGAGGTTGCGTGGGAGCCGAGACCCCACAGGATTGGATTAGCTGGCACTGCCAGCTAGCCATACCTTTTCACGCTGCGGTGTCTGAGCTAGCCCGGGCGAGCGTGAGGAAGACCACGCATTAGGCACCACAACAAGTACAGCAGACAAAAGAGTTGGAAAGAGATTTCTTTCCTCATCTGAAAAAAAGGTTATCTAAAGACTTCAGACTTTGAGGTTTTTTCCCAAGAAACAACTATGAAGTTGAAAATATCAAGCTACAATCTAACTTATTTTCCTGCTGTTTGTTTTGCAACTACCTGATGAAGCATTTTACTCCAGTAATTTTCAACCAGCTCCTTCCAGACAGGGTGTCTTGGCAAAATTCTGCAAAAGGAGCAGGGTGAGATAGTCCACACTGTCCAAGAAAAGCTGTAACAAAATAATAACTACTGTAACTGCTTCTGTTTAGGTACCCACAAAAAAATGATTAATTCTACTTCTGACTAGATAAAGACACAGGAAGTATTCTCCTTTCATGTCTCTTTTTGACTTCTGAATCTAGTCTTGGAAGCTAGCAGTCTGGGAGGGTTGGGTCCAATAAGAACTTTTGCCAGTTAGACTGTTTTCTACTGAGAACTGTTTGTGGGGGGATAGAATATAATTCAAGGCAATAGGCTTCTGAACAAGAGTTGAGTTTATCAAGTCAGTCCCAAGCAAAGTAAGCTTCAAGCAGGAACGCAAAACTTCTTGTATCCTGGTATTTACTATTATTCAAATCAGAAAGAAATACAGGTACTAATATAACTCAGAAGTTAAATGAAGAAAAAAAAGAAATCTCTCTATATCCCAATTTAACTTACAAGACAACTGGTAGTGTCATATTAGAAACTCAGTCAGATAAAAAACAATCAATAAACACATTTTTGATAAAACTGAGGAACAAAAATTGTGGTCAGAAAGAAAACAACCAGCCTGTAATACTACATATGCTCCACTTGCCATTGCAGGAATACCAGTCATTTCATGCCAGGCAAATTTTGCATCTGAACATGGACTAATCATTCTCCAAAGGTGAATTAGCTCCTCCTTTTTTGTGTCTTAGATGGAGATGATCAGCAGGATTAAGTGGCACAGAAGACGGCAAGAAAACACGAGGAAGAATTGATGACTGGCTGGGATTTTTTTTTTAGGAGTAAATGATATAGGGATATAGACTATAGCAAGAGATGATTTCAAAGGAAAAAAAATAGCGTGTGTGTATATATATATAAATTAATTTAATAATTTTATAAATGCACCTTCTTAAAAGACAGCTGGAGAACCGTCCATTATGAGGAACAGGACAGAAAAGAACAGAGTGGAATAGAACAGAAATGGTTGGCAAGTTCTTCTTGTGCAGTGAGAATTTCAAAAATACCTACATTGGCAGACTAGCTTGCTGCTTCTCTGATGTTTGAGAGTTGAAATCAGTTAGAGAAATAAAAGGGCTTGTGGACTACCTTCTTTGAACTGTAAATAGGAGGAATAAGAGTCAAGAAATATTGAAAAAAGATTGGGCTGACTAGATTAGAAAAGGAAAGTATAAAACTTGATAGTGGTTTGGGTTGATAAAGAGAAAATAAACGTTGAATATATAACCTCAGATGATACTTATTTGTCTGTCTATCTATCAATCTATTATCTATCTACATATACATACATATAGATATACCTTCTATGTGTTTTCAGTTGAGAGAGCAAACTGTTGAGCAGCTGTTTGTTGAGAAGTAGCTGTTCAGACATTAATTGTATCTTAAATTTCTGCAGTGTCCCAAGTTTGAAGTAGAATTTCCTTTATCTATTTATGAAAAATTAGAAGCTTGCACTGTTATGAAAACTTATTTACAAAGCTTAGAGTTTCTGGGAAAAGTTCTTTAATATCTTTGTCTATATGGAAGGGAAGATGAAATGAAGATTGGAAGGTGAATATGTCCAGGATTTTGGTTCTGTGAGATGATTTAAAAAAAGTATTATCCAAGACTTTTTTATTGTGTGGATGTTGCAAATCTTTGCACTATCGGGTCATACTGATTTTCATTTACCTGGCTTGTAGTGAGTATGCTTGATATATTCAAATATCTCTTAGTTTGCAGACCCATAGCTGAGATGGCTTTTTTGTTTTGTTTTAAATTAAATGTTGCTTTCTTTAAACTGAAATATCAGCCAGATATATTTGTAGTACAACCAGTATCATGGAGAATGAAAATGAGACATTTAGCATCTTTATATGATCATATGCTAATAAACTAATAAATGTTCAAATTGACCTTGATTAAAAGATCACAGTGGTGCCAGCATCGGATTAGGATATCAATAATCAGGGAAGTATTAAAAAAAAAAAATAAATAGAGATGTTGCTGAGGTAGTGTATGAACTTAGCTTTAAAAAGCCCAGAAGACATAGTAGATCAAACCAGAGAAGACATAAATAGTGGCGCTGAGAGGCCTGGCACACTGCAAATGTTAACAAAACCCCACAGTGTGCACATTCAGAGCCCCAAGATCCCTATCCTGTGTGCACAATACCCGTGACAACTGCACACCTTGTGGTGAGAACTGCACTGCCTGGGGGGCAACAAGCTGCTCTTGTGTGGGTGGCAGTGCAACACCTGCTGTTTCTGTTACCTTATTATAGAGGAGGTCTCAATCCCTTTCTACCGCCTTTGCTGTTTTGGCACACTTCACTTCAAACAATTTCTTCCTTTTTGATTACTACAGTACACTCCTCTACCTGAGGAGTTGTGGAAAAAACAACGGAGGCCAAACCTTTTTATTAAGCTCTTTTCTTTCCATGTAGCTCCTGATTAATCACAGTAGGGCTCAGTGCTGCCACACAAATGCTGGCACCTTGAGAAAATCACCGTATCTGTACTGGAACCACAGTTGTTGACCCTGATTCCTTAGGCACCATATTAAATAGGCTTATTTACTGTCGTAGTGTATTTTTGGTGCTCCTGATTTGCTCTTGGGTCCAAGATGACCCATTATTAATATTGACTGTAACAGTTGTAAATCCACATCTGTCCAGAAATAAATAATTAAAAAAAAAAAAAAAAAAGTCAGCTGCAGATTGAAGAGCAGTATTTTCCTGGGTCTATATATTACAATTAGGTGTTGATGTAAATCAGTTATTATATTAATGTTAACCCAGTCCATCTATACCGATGATCCTAGAAAAAGATGATAAGAAGGTATATATCCTCTGTCTTGAATGAGCCTCTAATATAGGAAACACCAAGGCACAGATAAAAAGTTTATTAAAGGCAAGAAAGCTGTACTGGGATCCATTAACAGCAAAGATCATTACAGGCATCTTAGCGTATGTCAGGTCACCCAAACCATGCATACTAAACTGTGGAATCGTGCTTGGCTGTGATAAGAGCAGCTGTCAAGAGTGAGACAAACTAAACAACAACCTGCAGTGGAACCAGACACTAGAGTTTATTTAGGAACCAAAACCATTAAAGACTGTACTCTACTTTCTTAACTTATACACTCATTTCCCTCATAGTGTCAGGTTCGCTACTTCTTGGCTTTCCAGTAGGGAGGTCACAGATGGTCTGGGAAGGCTGGGCACAAAGCCATTTTGTTTTCTGTGGTGCTGCTACTCACAGTTCCCAGTCTCAGCTGTTACTGGGCCAAAGGTCCCTGAGCATCATCCATAATTTATCTCTATACATCTCCCTAATCTCCAGCCTTCTGGAATCAGGACATCTTGTGACTTCCAAGGTCTTCTCTCCAGAGAGGATTTTCTTTCCTGATTCCCCTCTTATTTCTGAAATACTTTCTTCTTTCCATGAACATTTCTTTTGGACCCTTTCTTTTCAGCAACCCAAATCTCCATTCTCCAAATCTAAATAATCTGTGCACAGAAGTACAATGGGCATTCATTGTCCTAACTGATATTTCTGGCTGATGTTACTTTATACATTGGAAGACTGGTCAGAGCACTATCAAAATTTACAACCTCTCCACACAAAAGTTCAGTTCTGGACATTCAGTATTTTCTCACATTTATCTGTCACATATTAAAACACAGTTTAAGCTACTTTTTCACTTACCATGCTATGAGGTCTCTCCTCCCAGTGAGAGCTCCAACAGCAGTCTCAGCAGGCTCTCCTAGAGACCTATATCCAATCCAGTCCTGTTATTCATCTGTGGAGCCCAGATGGTTTCTTCATCTTTTCTGATGTGTAGAATTCATGAGTGGGATTCAGTCTGAGATTAAGACTAAATGCAACTAGCATCTAGCATGAGCTAGATGTGTTGTTACAGGCAAAGGAGATCAATATGGGCATTTGGTAGGGTAGATGGAATAAAAAGGATCATTCAACCAACAATCAGACGTCTATTTTAAGGCAGATTGAATTGCTTTCTACAACTCTATTCACTGTACTAATTTTTTTAACTATCCCACTGAGAGCTGCTGATAAGATTTTTTTTTATCCATGGTAATACCGTGGTTTTTTTCCATGGCAATACCACTGATGTGATCCTTTACTCATAGCATCCAGACTCTCCTTTGGAGCTAACTATCAATAAATTCATCATCACTCCCACTGATGGAAAATGAACTCTTATTCCTGTTCTAATCTCATCATTCCTCTGTATCTTAACACCTTATTATTTCTACTTCTGCTTTGCTCCTTAAGTGTATTCCTTCCCCTGAGTTCTCTGTAGCACTTTTCCTAATGCGGCAAGAGCATTTTCCACTAAACTGAACTCTGACAAAATGTATTTGGTAAATTGGTATAAGAGGTGGACTCTTTATGTTCTGAACAAAGGAAATGAGAACGCACATGAAAAATGCTGTATCTATCTTGGCACACTCAGAAGCTCTGTAGGCCAGAACCTCTAAACAACTCCATCTATGATGGCTAAATTAGGTAGAAATAAAATATAATCTATGGTGTTCATAAGAAAGCCCTGAGAAAGTCATCTTGCAGTCCCAGAGGCAATGTAGTTGCTCTACATGCTTGTACAGTTGCAATTGCAAAAATCCTCTGAATAAATATGACCAGGCAGTATAGATCATGAAAACCCATTTGTGGTTCTACCAGTGGTGTTGCCCTCATAGGTGCCACAGAATCTCTGCCAGTATGTGCAAAATGACTGAGGTTTTACCCAAGAAAGCCATTCCATGTGGGTTGCTCCTCTGCTCTGCCTCTCACCCTAAATTAGTATGAGCAGCTGCACTAACTATATCATGAGTGCTCAATATTCTATTCAGCAGTCTGCAAATATAAAATCCTACTTCCTTTCTATCTCCAACAGATGATAATCTAAATCTTTGTTCTAAGACTTCTCCTCTCAAGCAAGGTTATCTCTATTTTTGACTATTTCGGATTTTCCCTTTATATCTCTACTGGAAATTTGAGCTATCTTTCAAAATATTGTATCTCTTTTCATGCACTTCAAGATCTGTTGTCATATCTTAATGTGCTCCTTAATACTTGCCCTGTATTTTCTTATTGTCCAAAAATACTTTATTTGGATTAACAATATTTTTTATTTTTTTTTCCAGGTGCCTACCTTATGACCATCGCTGCAGGAGGTAAGAAAGCTCAATATAAACTGTATTCTGGTAGTGTCTAATGAGTGATATTCTTCTAGCAAAGTCAACTAAAGAATGATACTAAGTGTCAATTTTGTACCTGATCGTTTGGCAGCACTGCAGTTGGGATGTTTAATGACATGTCTAGATGTAGAACATTAACACCACAAATTTAGTCATCTCCAGAATTAGGTGGCAGCATACTTACGCAATTTCTATAAATTCAAGAAATATTTTACCTGGGTTTGACTGTGGTGGAAATAATAATTGGCACAGTGTGACAATTTAACTAGGGATAATAGAATCACACTCTTAAAAATGTAATTAAACACTGTATTTTTCAGTGGATACATATTTCTTTGTTTATATAAAGGTTGTTTACTTACCAAATCATATTTAAATAGTATGTTGTTATCCTTTTCATAAGCTCCTGAGTTACTGTTGGATGGATTCTGAATCCTCTATTCAAGCTGAAATCCTTAAACTTTAGTGAGACATCTTTTAAACTAATACTTTATTTTAGACCTTGTTTGCACATATACAAGTGCTGTGCACGACTATTCTTTATTTCTATACATACTAGTGGGCACATTCAGATTATGTTCAAATATGACATTGTCCTACTAGTGTCTTTAACTCTGTAACTATATTTTAAACCATCAATGTTTCTTCATGCATATATTTAATATTCACTTATTTTATGCATAAAGGTGGTCTACAATACATGACTTTTTTCCCCCCTGTAAACTCCTATTTGACATACAAATGATTCATTGTAAGATGCAAATGAGTGATTGCATATTACAGTGGTTTAAGCAGTATTACTTGCTTCATGTACCAGATGTACATTTAATTTTGTCTGGTTTTACCTCTTTACACAAGAGGAAAAAATCTAATGTGGCTAATATCCAACAGTTCTTTGTACAATGTAAAGTGAAGATCTAACCCTCTGGAGCTTGGTCCCTCCAAAAACCTACCTTGGAACTTAAGGGCATCTTGCCTTAATATTTAGTTCTTCTTGTTTGTTTTAATAAGCAGCTACACAGACAAATTCACAGAAGCTTTGGTATGGACAATGTTTCTCATAAAACAAAGTTCTTCTGCATCTGGTATTGCGCGCATTGTGAAAGACAGATGTTGACATCTACTAGCACAGAGGACCCCATGTCATTTCCTCTTGTTCCTATTCATTTCTATATTAATGATACACTTTGTAAATTTAGTAAATCTGTATCCTTTCTGTTTTGCCTGCCTGTGTAAAACTACAGAAATATGTTCCATGTCTCACTTTTAGTGGCAGCACTAACTATATTGATATCCATTTGAATCCCCATCTCAAATCAGGGTGAGTGCAAAGAATCCTAAAACTTTTTAAAGACATGAAAGTAACAGAAATTATTGGGGTGAGATGGTCACAGTGATGTGCTGTGTGTCTCTCTCTCTTGGAGCCCTGGCTCTGTTTTTGTCTCAGCTAGCTTGAGAGAGAAACCACAGCCAGAAGGATTTTTTCCCTCTGGGTCTTAAAGATCACAGAGGTTGCAAACCTTTTCCTTTAGAGAGAGCAGGCGCCCATTAATGGCAAAAAGAAAGAGTCTGCCCTTGCTCTGGGGGGGAATCACGGCTTTATTCAGTCTTTCTCCTGTGGTGTTGCCCCTGCAGGGTCAGGAGCCCAGTCCAGTCCCCATCCCTGCCCCCAACCCAAGGGCTAGAGAGAGCTCCCTGTGTTCTCCTGGCTTTTATCCAGGGGGAAGGGGCTAGAGGCAGGGACAAGCCACTACCCAATCAGGGACAAGGTGGGAGTGGAAGAGTTGGATTACATTCCAGTGTGGGAGGATGGACGGGGAGAAGGAGCGGGGGCAAACCTCGTGATACATGGTGGTACAGAAGAAACCATTACAAAACCCAATATAAAAATGAAATACCATATAAACCCAAATAATGCACTACAACAGTGATGAATGCTTTTTTAATGACTGACCTTTTTGTAATGACTCAAACAATATACTCACCCTGTAATTTACCTTCTTGGTTCTTGCCTGAAAGAGAAATATTAACTTCCTTTCTTGGTTCAACACAAGTATTTTTTTCTTTAGCTATTATTCAATAGGCCCTCTGCTCCTCTTAATTCATAGGGAAGATCTCTGGATACACATCATGTAGAAATAAATATTGGGTTAATGCTGGGCCTCCTTTGATCAAAGCATGTGAAGTGCTTTTTCCTGCCCATGTTCTCATCTTGTTTTCTACTCAATATTCTTAGAATTACTGAGAATCTAACAGCTGGACCAAAATGGAGGAAAAGTTCCTGTTAATAGCATGTAAATTCTGGATACAAGCATATATTTTGTGTTTGCTTTCTGTTTCTATTGGCAATAGTGCCAGGCTTGGTCACTATTTGGGTTTGCCATCCAGTGTGTCTGCATCAGCTATGGCTCTGCTGGTAGAACTATGGTGGAATGTTTCAGGTTGTTGTGAGACATCAGCACAACAGCAAGTACCTGTTGCACACTAAAAAATATGCTTACTCTCCTTTTTGCTTTCTGAAGAGACTGCAATATTTCTTAAATGTTAACAAGAATTTCAAAAGCCATCTTAAATACATGAAGGGAGGAATGAGGAATCGGTATCCTATTCATGGGGTGTTTTCCTAATTATACTCTATTGGGGAATTAGCTGAAGGTTCAAATTTGATATATTTGCTCTGAACACTCAAACAGTTCATTACAAGTACAGGCACTTTCTTTTGAATTGGAGGTGTCAACTTCAGCTATATTTCATATTTTCCCACAGCAAACTTTGCATTTGCAAGTATTTTCTTCCAAAAGAAATTAGACTACATTCTATTCAAATGTAAACTTGTAAATTATGCATCTATTTAATGCTATATTGGCAATCACTTTTTTAAATAGACCTATTGATTTCATCTTTTCACAACAGTGAAACTACCATATCAATGATCAAGTCTTTATTATTCTCTTAATGAATTGGATTTTTAATTATATTTTTTTAAAAAAGACTTATTAACCAAATGTCTCTCCCTTTCCACTATGTAATAATCTGGATTGTATTGCTAAAAGTTTTCAGGGTATTAATCCACATTTTAAAACAACATTTTCATGGTATTCATAGGGGAATGGCAGGAGAAGAGAGGATTTATGTTTAAGTTCTTGATAAATAACTTCCTGGTTTTATTGACATGTTTTGAAAACTGGCCTTTAGAAAGATGGAAAAAAGTGAAAAAAAAAATAGTTTTAGGTCACTTTATCAAAATTAACCTTGAAATAGCTCTTCTGTATGCATACAAATGATTTGTACATATAAAGATATTTTGGCAGAAAATTTAGGGTTAAGACATCCAGGCATAATAAAGATAGTCTTCTATTTAAAGCAATATAAATCACTTTTCAGAAGTATCAAGCAAAATACTTATACAGCATGATTTTAAGAGAAAAAGAGAAAGCAGATGCATTATTGAGATTAGCAGAGATACAATCAATCTGGCAAATCAGTAGGAGACCTAAGAAAAATTCTGTTCTATTTATAGCAAGGACTCCAGAGCAAGCTCTGCTCTTTTATATGAAGCAGCAAAATTAAAAATTGCAGCACAAGCACTTTGTGGATCTACAGCACTTGGCAGGAGATAGAAACTGGTTCAAGGCCAAAGAAATAACACCAAAGGTACTGCTGTTGGGGGAAAAAAAAGGGAAAAACCAAAAGATAGTCATTTACAAAAAGTGGAAATGCATGGGTAGCCTCTGAAATATGATTTTACCCAAGACATAGAGAAGAAAATTGTGATGGAAATGAAGTTAAAATGGGCTGGCACGGGACTGGTTTGTGGGGAAAGCAACTGAAGACAAAACAGACATGCAGTATATTTTCAGCACCAAGTAAATAAAATCCTCATGGGCAAGTAGTCATGGTATTTTCCATCAGCAGTGAATTGCTGATATTCTCTATAGAGATGAGGGATGCTAATCTATAAAATTCTGGTTTCCAGGTGGTGTGCCTGAATGTGCTGGCTTGAAGGCAAAACCAGCGAGAGACTCCAAGTCAGAAAAAACCAATTTAATAGGAGAGAAAAAAAAGCACATGAAATAGTACAAAAGATCACTGACAGAGTCAGAATACAACCTGACACCGTGGTGGTAGCAGTCCAGATGAAGTGGTCTTGTTGAAGCAGTGTTCCCGCAGAAAGGTCTGGTAGCTCTTGTCCTCTGGGAATCTAGTAGGTAAGGCTGCCTGTGCTGTCCCAAATCCCAGATTATATCCAGGTGGGAGTGCTTGGCTCCTCCCCCTGGGCGGAGCATCTCACAATGGGTTGATATAATTTTATCAGTCTTGCAATGGGTCCTTGATTGCCCATTAACCAGAGATAGCTCCCGGAGGGAGTTATCTATGAGTCATGCAGCAGGGCATTGATGGGCCATTAACAGAAGATAGTCTGGAGGCAGGGGGCAAGAGAAACACTGCCCAACCTAGTTTCAACAGCTCATGTAGATGATGATAGAATACATACTTTGGGCACATCTTGCATTGTAACCTAGGACACTGAAATAATGTGCTAATGAAATGGGAGGCTGTTGGCTGAACTGAAAGCAGGTCTGAAACTGTAGAGGTCACAGTCTACATGCATACAGAAAAGGTTCTTGATTCCACTAGACCTCACAGCTTAAGAGTGGGACAGAAATAGCACAAAATTATTACATTAACATGGTACTATCCCAGCTTCTGATAATAAATATTTCCAGTGCAGAAGAAACCACATAAACCTGTCCTTTATCCTTCTCAAATGGGGTTAAGAGATGCATTAAAAATTTATTTCTTTCTGGGAATCCTGAAATGCAGCTCAGATATGAGTGCTCATATTCTTGCCATCACTGCCTCTTTGAAGTGGGTCCCAAATACAGAGTGCATAGGTTAAAACTGCAAGGGAAAGAGGTGTTCTGTTAGGATATCCAATTCAGTATTGTGGAATACTAGAGGTGTCAATGCATTAGGTGGTATTAGTCTGAGTATTTAAGGGAACAGTTGTCCAACAACTGTTACTGCAGTGAAGATTTCTGTGACAGACCAAAAAATATTGCTGATGAGATTTTTAGGTGAAAACAAATTCACTTTTGATGATAAAGTTTTTTTTGCAACTATACACAGCTTCTTTTTATTGATTTCTTTCTTATTTACTTAAAAACAAATAGAGTTCTTAGGAACATTTATATTTGGGTTTCTTAAGATGAAAAAATAGAATTTTAAATTCCAGTGAACTATGCCCAGAAAGAGTTATTTTTTTTTGTCTGTCAGCCCAGAAAAAAAGCATGGCTGATCATATGATGTCTACTGCCATCAGCCAGCTGAAATATGCACAGAATTTTGCAAACCTAGCTATCTCAAGTTATTTCAATATATCTGGTTTTAGTCTACACTTAGAGAATTTGTGTGGCTCTGGTACTGGAGACAATCAGTATGATGGCTCCACTAGGAAATTCTAATCCTGACAAATCAGTTTCCTTTTTTTTTTTTTTTTTTTTTTTTTTTTTTTTTTTTTTGTGAAATCTCAGTCAAGTAAAAAGTGTGGAGACAAATTTACATTGTGCTAACATCACAAAGGTAAATGACTTTCAAGTTTTATCATCAGTATTAGTACAGAAAGTAGATCCTTCATTTTTTCCCAAAAGTAGCCTTGGTTCCCCAGGTCGCACTTTGTAACTCTGGATCAGATGACAAGTTTTAATGGTTTTACCTAAACTTCAAGAGGGAGATAATACATCATTCCTTAGGTTTCAAGGAGGAATTGCATGTCTCTAGCATGCAGTTACACAATGCACAGTACAAACCTTTACCTTCATGGCACAAATTTGAATTATTTTCCCTTCTTTTCTTTCCTTTCCCTTTTTTGTTTTTGAATTAATAAATGTTTTTATTTCTTGCGTATTTCCTGTAGTTGAACAGAAGGGAAGTAAACTTCCTGACCTAAGAAATTTACAGCTCTTTGGTTTACACAAACATTTCTAGTGTATAACTGACATGTGCGCATGCTAGGCAATTCTGTCAGCTGAGCATATGCTATGCAGCTTAGACATACATTAGTCTGGTCCAATTTGAAACACAATAGAACAAAGTCTCTGTGCAAGACATGGATTTCTGACAGGATTTGTAGCTCTGGTTTAAAAATACCCCTTAAGGTATGAGCTTCATTTAAAGACCTCTTTGAAGTATTGACTTAATAGAACTAAATACATGTCTAAATATATGAATTTGCTTTAAAAGCTTGCTGAATTTATGCCTTTAATAAATAAAACACTTGAACCTCTGTGAAGAAGTTCTAAATTGCAAGTTCATAGTGTACAAGGAATGATCAAAAATACTGTGAGGAAGACACAAAGTTGTTTGCACACTGGTGCAATAAAAATCTTATATGATCAATGACAGGTGTAATTTTGCAAGTCATTGAAAGTAAATTCTGAATTTAATATGGCGCTACATAAAGAACCACAAATCCAGATTCAGAGTGAGTCATGTAGTCAGATACCCTGATGGCCATGTGACTTGTTTTATGCTGAGTATGATTTCTTTCTGTGTCATCTAATGAGATAGAACACAAAACAGGCTCCACTGCTGCTGTCTATCCTAGGACAACCTTTGTCATTCTTCTACACCAAACTATGTGTACCCACTATGTGCTCCTCCATGTACAGAACAGGTCTGTCCTACAGATTCTGCTGATTTGTTTTTAAGGTACACCTAGCTATTTCTAGCTTCCAGAAAAAATTAGAGGAAAAAAGATTTAGTATTTTAACGATGATGAATGCATTTTTAAATACCCCACAGTAACTGCATAGTGTTCTCTGCCTTACCATATTTTTATGTGTCTTAAGCTTTTATTGTGTTAAAACAATTTCACTGGACTCACATTCATAGGTTTTGGGGGTTTTTTTAAGTTGTACATTTTGGATGATCAACTGAAACTGCTACTTTGGCAATTCAGAAGGTTTTTTCTGGGCCAGTTGGAGGGAGGGGCCATTTGGATTTGCTTCCTGGAGGCATCCTCTTCAGGGTTTTTCTCCCAAATTTGTCCCTAAACCAGGACACCCCTCAATGCCAGCTTCCTGTATTAATCCAAATATTTGTGAACGTAACTCTAACAGAGTATGGGCTTAGGCATGCATTTTTTGTTTTGCTGGATGGGTCTTACTGACTACAGTTTAGTTTTATATAACATCTTTCACGTCTCTGAACAGTTTCTAGTAATAAATAACAGGAGAAAAGGAAAAAAAAAAGAAAAAAAGTATAGAGAAGAAAGAATTTGGGTGGGTGAGTAGGCAGGGAAAGAGGAGATAAATTTTTCAGCCAAAATTTGAAAATTGAATTGATGAGGCAGAGATACAGAGAAATGCTTTCTGCAGTGTATTTGTATTGCAGAAAGATATATAAAAAGATACATAAAAAGAGCTTTTGCAACGTAACAGCTATCATGCTTTCTAGGCAGTCAGCTGTCTGACTGTGT
Source organism: Riparia riparia (assembly GCA_020917445.1). Taxonomy (NCBI): domain Eukaryota; kingdom Metazoa; phylum Chordata; class Aves; order Passeriformes; family Hirundinidae; genus Riparia; species Riparia riparia. The sequence continues at coordinate 4,002,277 of JAIXNV010000055.1, forward strand.
TCACATGGGAATATGTACCCTTTGGAAACTGAAAAAAAATCTATGTGAAGTTGCATAAAGTTTTGCAATGTAATCTTCTGCATCATCTCTGCTTTTCTTGTACTTGTGTTTCATAATGATATCCATCATCACAAACCACAGATATTTCTACTTAGATTTTAATTTTCTCTTGATTACATAATTCTTTTGTTGTTGTTGTTGTTGTTGTTGACCACAAGTTGTTATATCACATAGCCAAGTAGAAATTTTGTAGAGAAATAGTGTGTGCATTGATGCTAAAGATCTGTAGTAATAACCAGATATTTGGTGCCATACTTTGGCAAAGATTATATGCTAATATTATCCGTTTCCAATCACTCCATGCACAGCCACTCATTTATTCAGGAACTACTTGACAATTTTAAGCTCTTTTATACTGTGTTTTATATCTGGGTAGCTGTGGCTGAATCTTCTATTCAGTTGTTGGAAAATGAGGCCAAGCCTTCCCCCAGATTAATGCTCCTAATTATTTGAAGGCCAATCAAGTACTGTTAAAAACATCCTGTCTTTAGAGCTTCAGTTCTGAGCATACTATATTGAACAAGTCTCTGGTCTTTTACTGTGTAAGAAACCTGACATATTTCTGAACTCTGATGCAAAGTCAATAAAATGGGGCAAGGCTGGCTGCCAGGCTAGAGCTCTCTATGTGCTCTTCTTCATCACAAACTAGTAGAAAGCATATCACTTCATGGCAGGGCAGTGCTACAACTGCTTTTCTCTCCAATATACCATGACAAGCTGGTTGCCAAGCAGGTGGCAGGTAAGGCAAGCAGCAATACCTCATGTAGGGGGAGGGAATTGGACATGGGCACTGTGCTTTGAATTTTGAAGGTCTTGATGTAGAACAAGTATATGAATATGCCAAAGGAGGAATGGATATCTCACATGCAGGAAATGAGACCAGGAAGAATTGCATTCAAATTTGTGCTATATATTTCAGGATTCAGTTGATTTTCAGGATTTCACTCCTAAGAGTCTTGAAATATTTTCCACGGTCAACTCCTCATTAATACCTTTATATTAGGTCTGTGTATTTAATTTCCTAATGGAAAGTTTCTTCTACATTCAGCCATGGAGCTGCAGCTCACCCCAAACATGCAGGGGCACCTTTAATCCTTCTTCTTGGTATTGATGTGCTGACTTCTTCTTCTGTGCAAATTAACCAACAGAATATTTACTTAGGTCGTAGGCTAGTTTTGTAATTCATGCTGAGCTCTGTATTGTAGCAGCATTACCTTTTCTGCTTGCTAGTTTCAATCTACCAAATCTAGCATACATATAACTACCTCCTTAATTATATTATTGGTTTGCAATTCACAATGAGACATCTTTCCTGATCCTTCTCTCTCTCGCTCTCTCTCTCTCCTTTTTTTTTTTTCCCCCTCCCTAGTTTTCAAGGCATTTTGCAAAGGATATCTAATGTTGTCACTTCTACCACAAAAATGAAAAGCTAAGTAGTCCACAATAGCTATAAAGTTGTATCCCAAATGTTCACCTACCAATAAAATAAATGAATGACATTCCCAAGCTGGGTGTAATACGTGTAATTCACTATTTTATTGTCTATTTCAATATTGCAAAAAGGAAGGCAACAAATAAACAATAGGAAAATATTTTCCTTTATTGCAGAGAGGCTTAATAAAATCTGGAGCATGAACACAATGTTTCATCTGTACCTGATGTCATGGGTTGGCACAGTTTGGTTTTAAGTTAGGGAGGAATGTGGAGTGTTGCTGTCAGGACTTCAAAATTGTTTTGGAAAGGCAGGGACCTATCGAAGGCTCATTTGGGATATTGGCATCTGCTTTGACCACTGAGAATGTTGAATGTGACTTTGGGAAGTACCCATATAAATCCTGATTTTGTTTAAGTCAGCCCTTTTTTCCTTCTGGCCAGCTGAACAGGTTACATCGAGTGGGACCTGCTGCTCCTTCTGCCCTCCCTGCCCCCCCCCCCCCCCCGTCCCCCCACACCTAGCTTTGGTGGGGGAACTGGCCCTGAGGCCTGGCCAGGTTACATCAGGGAGGAGAGGTTGCAGCTTAATATCAACTAGTTTTTCAACTTCCCTGGAGACCCGGAGCAGTGAGGGATCTCCACCAGGCCCCTGATAACAGCTATGGTCCTGGTTGGGTCGAGGCTGCCCCGATTTTCTCCAAGGGGGACAGAGCGGGGGGGGAGGGGGCGCCCCTCCTCTGGTGATTCCCAGGCAGAGAAGAAAGCCATTGAGGAATCCTGTAGAGTTTTTATTCCACTAGCTATAAGATACAATTCCACACAGATTGAAGGTCTCCATGTTTATATATAGGTATATATATAGTATATGTATATACCAAAATTTTCACAATAGAGACAAAACTCTTCCAGAAAAGTTCTGAGCTCTAGCCCCTGACTGTTTTGTTTGTTGGCATGATCCCGTCCAAAGTCAAGAGCCCAGGAGTTATTATAGGACAGCACTGAGAGGCCATCCAGTGGTGGACATGTTTCTCAGGCGTAATGTTGCAGCTTCCTTTGTAAGAACTTCCTAAATTATGGCACGGCCCTTAATATGGGATTTGCAAAAGGCACATTGGGAAGGACAATTGCAGCAGAATGAATCCCAGTTACCTCATTCAGAAGATGGAAGTGGAGAGTGGAACCAAAAAAGCTTCTTTCCAGGCCTGCTATTTAATCTTCAAGCTATTTTTTCCTGTGATATGTTTTCTGTTAAGTACATAAACTGGAAAAATATATAGCTAAAAGTTGAACATAGAGATAAACGTATCACTAGCTCAATCTATCCTAAAAGGAAATAGCATATTTTTTTCTGGTTCTCCACAGAATTGGAAGTGTGTCTATAAGTAACTAAGTGAATTCATGAAGAACATACCAGTATTTGAAGCTCAAGAAATAATCAGATAATGAAATGTCTAAAAAAAATCAAATATACAGAAACTAAGTCCTATTAGAAGGAAACCAAGTGCAGTAAATGAAGAGTGGCTTTTTCTAGATGTTTCACTAGATTTACCATGCCTTTATAAGGAGGTCTTTTTTTTCACCTTCAGTTTGGTGAGGGGGCTGCATAAACTATCATGATTTCCCAAACTAGCTTCTTCAGGTCTGTAAATAGGGTAAATATGCCAAATCTCTAGGGAAACAATTCTAGGATTATGCTGCTTCTCCACAAAATTACTCAGCTGTCCGGCATTATTTTAGACATCTGCAAAAGAGTACAGCTGGTCTTGCTGATGGGAATTCAGACTATTGCAACTCTACTTTAATAGAATAAACATCAATTAAATGAAGAAGTGCACACAAATCAGTCAAAAAAATGAGCTCTGTCTCTTCCATATTGTAATCTCACACTACAGCAAGGGAAGCACTGATTATTATGGCCTGATGTGGACAAAAGATCCCAGGCAGAACCACTGTCTTGTTAATATGTGGTGATGTGCTATCTGGACAAAATCTGCTGCATTGTTAAAAATTCCTCCTGTTCAAACTTAAGGGGAGTGGGAAGAAGTCGATTGTGATCGCGGCACACAAAGCAATCACACAGAGACAAGAGATTTGCAGGGCAGAGTTGCTCCTCTGAGAGAGAGCCCAAGGCCGAGCCTCTCTGTCTGTTTATTTCTTACAAAAAGTAAGAAATTTGTACATTTGTGGGTCTGGTTGTGGATTGGCTTCTGGGGTTACCACCTTTCAGCCCAGTGGCCAGACCAGCAGTCAGCTACAATTGTTTTCAGGTTAGAAATATGTAAACAAAGGAGAGGGAATGAAAAACAAAATGTTTGTTTATGTTCCCATGTGTGAGAAAAGTGAAAACTGCTCCTAATATTGTGCAGAAGTTAAAGAGACTGACTCCATCTTATGAATAACTAGAAGGCTATAAAAAACTCAGAAAAACCAGGGTGACAGTGGATGGATGTCAGTATGTTGAAAATGTAAAACTAATACATGTAAAATTGTAGAATTGCATTGCTCTTTAGTAAAAAGCAGCCCAGTAGTGGTAGAGCAGAGTGTGGAAAATCCAAAACAGTTGTATAGAAATATAGACTGCCTCGGGAAGCTAATTTAATCTTAATATGAGCCATGGACATCTGTCAAGCCAGTAACATTGGAAACACATGCGAGCTTTAAAAAATCCACTGTAGGATGAACAGCTGGCTTACATGACATTATTTCAAACACACAAAATGAAAAGAGCAAGGTAACCAGATGAATGAAATTAATGGATTAGGAACAAAGAAAATTCTTTCTTCCTGACAGCCAAGAAAAGCATAGGCTTGAGGCAATGAAGATAAAATGGAAAATAAAATTCAGTGGGAAGTAAGGCTTTTTGTTAACACCAAGAGTATTTCTCCTCCAGCAGAAATATTAAGGCAGACCTCACATAAAAGTATGGGTTTAAAGATGTTTTTTAAAATGGATACTCTGATGAGGTTCAGAATAGGTCTGTAAAACCTATATTAAACATAACATGTACAGTATCCTGAAGCTTTATTCATATAGTCAAGTGAAAAAACAGACAAAATATTGAATAGAATAGGGTGGCTTGGAAACCAAATCCAAAGAGTGTATTAAAAATCCCTTATTTGGAGTTCCTTGTGTCTAATTTACTAAATTTCCATTCCATGCTCATTATGTTTAGTTCCATAAATTCCTATGAGCTGAGATTTTCTTATCTTAAAGTCTTTTAGAGGAAAGAGAGTATCTGTCTCCATGTTCTGACTGGACCATGATTTTTTTTTTTATTATTTCTCCTATGTTTTACTCCTAAATAAATTCTGAACCAGACATACAGAGAAGCCAAATACCAGGACATACTATTCAATCTAAAAAATGTTGAATTTTACTAATTTGTTTCAAAACGTAGCACTGGAAACCAAAGCCTGTGTAACACCATGAATTCAGGGGACATGGAAGATTTGTGACATATCCTCATTTATTTTTATCCTGACCCCAAGTACGCTAACCCTTCTTTCTTGCACCCATTCTTAGTTTATTTACTTTGAAGTTGCCTGCTAGTCTTTCAGTCACTGGTTTATGTGCATAAAACCTGCCTGTTTATTTAACTTGTTTAACCTAATAATAGGTATGGCTTTGCCCCTTTGCAAAATGTCTCTGGCATTTCATAACTTTTAAGTGTTTTATTCTCTACTCTTAACCTTCTTGTAAGGTAAGATTCCACATGTAATAGTTATATTCATCAACAGGAATTCATGTTAGCAATTTTGAAACCACTATAGTACTACTGTGCAGCAATAATTATGTTGGGTTGCAGAAGAATGTAATATGAAGTCCTTGCTTCTATCACTGACTGCTCCTGAAAGATTTTACAATTGCATATTTGCATGGCCATCTGCACTGGGATGTCACCCTATAGCATTGCTACCTTGAGCTCCTAAAAACCCAAGGGATTTTGGCAGAAAAACTGTCAGTTGCTTTCTACAATGCAGTTTGTAAATGTTAGTTAAAATAAAAGCAATTTTTTCCCCCACAGATCTAAAACCTTTAGACTGGAGTCTCCATGTTCTTTGAGAACATTCTTTTGGGCCTGCAACTTTACATTTTCTGAAGACAAACCAAAAAATCATATGGTGTACCAACGGGAATACTCTCTGTTAAAATTAAATTAAGATTGAAAGTATGTTTTGTAATTAATAGGTTAAAGAATATGACAGATATGTTGTAACTACGTGAAAGATAGCATTAGGAAACCCCAAATCTCAGAAGTAAAATTACTCTTAAGTGCACAGTTCTTACTTACTCTGACACGGATTAACATCAGCATGGGGAAAATATTTCTAAACTCCGTTGTTTCATTAAATTAATTTAATCTATTTCATAACTATTTACAACAGATGTGAATAATTAATTGAAGATATTATATGTTGTCATTACATGGAATATTTATGAAACTCAGATGCTTTATCAAACATTGATATAATTTCTTCCTTGCATAAATGTTTGTTTTAGATTTAGAAATATATTTATTAAGAAATTTTAATGGCATACAGATGATGGAAAGTGGTGCCTAGTGCCAGAACCAGAGGCCGTGGGTACAAAACAAAACATGAGAGGTTCCCTCTAAATGTCAGGAAACACTTTCTACTGTGAAGGGTGGCTGAGAGCTGGCACATGCTGCTTAGAGAAATGGTGCAATCTCAATCCTTGGAGATGTTTAAAAGCCATCTGAACATGGTCCTGGGCAGCAGGACCTAGGTGGCCCTAACTCAGCAAGGGGATTGGATCATATGCATTTCAGAGATTTTTTCCCAACCTTAACCAGTCAGTAAATCTGTGAAATCCCACAGAAAATAGCAATTTCTTGATTGCATTTAAAAAAAAAAAAAAAAAAAAAAAAAAGTAACTGTGATAGCTGTGACTTTTATAATTCAGTTCAGTTCTGGTCATTATTTCTGGTAACTCAGAATAATCACTGAAATTTAAAATAAAGGAAAAATAACAAAAGTGATGGAGAAATTCTGGATGCAAGGGTCATAATGATTCTACTATTTAAACCAGAGTGAAAACATACATGAAGAAAGGGATAATGTGTTTATTATTTATATTTTCATATACTGGAGGAACTGAGTTCTCTGGAACCTATTTCCATGATGTAGAGGATATTGTCTCCTGAAGTATAAATTCAGGCTAAGGACATCTACTGCAACTCTTGTAGCCTTAAGTAAACTAAGTAACACAACAGCAAAAAACCCAGATGAGCTGTGCAGATGCTCCTTTCCTTCAGATCACTTTGGTATCTTGTACCATACTGCTATTTATGTAAGTTTTGTCCTACAAGCATTAAAAATAATTGTATATAAGTGTTTGACCTAAAGTGGTGTTAGTGACATTGGATTGTTCTGGTTACCTGCCCCTGCAGTGTTAATTTAGGACACAACACAGCAAGAATTAAGGATAAACCCAGTATTTTAGCTCTATGAACTGTAAAATGGCATCTCTCCAAAACATCTACGCTCCTCCTGTGGTTACACAACAACTGGTATACCTGAGTTTCCTATATTACCCGACTGCTGACTAATATCAATCTTTGTTACAGTCTAAAGATATGCAGGGTACCCAAATATGCTGCTGAGAGTCAAAAACATTCAGCAACTTGATTGCATTTCTTTTAAAAATATGCAAAGCTTGGGTTATGTATGGCATAATTCATGGAGGAGTAAAACCAGTAGCATTTCATCTTCAGAATGGAGATGGACCTGAGCTTGACTAAGCTCTGGATGAAAGAATATGTGGGAACTCTCCATGAAATCACTGTAAGAATACTTAAGATCTTAAAGTGTGAAGATCATTGGGGTAGAATAAGTGTGGTGTACAATCAAACATGCAGCATCTGAAATAAATTGACAGAAAAACACCAGTGGAGAAGCTACCACTATCCAATACCAAATTTCTTGTGCTTCAGACAATTAGAAGTAGAAAAAATGATGAAAATTATTTTCTCTAAAATTATCCACCATCTTTAAAAATAAGCAACCTTTTAAAAGATATTCTGAAAAAAAAAAAAAGAAAAAAGAAAAAAAAAAAAAGATGTAGAAAATAAGACTATAATTCTTGTATATCACCAACCATATAGGTGATGGAAATTTATTTTTAAATCATGATAAATTTAATATAAAAATTCACAAATTCATTGCATATTCTCTGTCTACATCTTATTGATATGATTATTGAACTTGCAAGTTATAAATAAAAGAGAATTTTATTTCCATTTATTTCCATTTACAGAATGGAAAGTTCTCTTGAGATACAAGAATTTGAAACAGTTGAATAAATGCATTTTATTTCATTTCAATTGTGCCTGTATCTTTTGACCTTTAACTGAACAATGTTTAAACTTTGAGTTAAAAATATAAAGGACAAAAGGACAAAAATATAAAGGACAAAATTTTCTCAGCTCAGTACAGTGGACACTGACGATTGGGATTTTTAATTCCACCCACCTGAATACGACTCAGCATCACTGACAAGATCCTCATCTGACCTCAAAAAGAAAATGGTGCCTTTTAACAAAAAATGTGTCTGTAGAATAATAACATAAATATTGCTAAGTCTGACTCGTTTCCTTTCAAAGTTTGTTTTTTATATGAGTTTTATAATCTGCTTTATGTAATCAGCTTTAAGACCCCCAGCTTGAGTTTATCCACACTTTGCCCACTGCTCTGTAGAGACTCATGGTTAACAGCTCATTATTGTGAAAAGGGAAGGTAGTCCTGGGTACCAAACCCACTTTCCTCTCCTGTTTGGATTGAAGAGCCATGCTTCCTCTTCTTTTGGTGTAACAAAGCTTTTTTTTTTTTTTTTTTTTTCCCAATGTGAGACTTTGCTCGAGGAGGCTCAAACAACCTTACCCTGCCTGGTTCACCTGCTGCTTATGTCACTTTATCAGAAGTGGAAAATAGGGATCCAAATTCCTGAAGCTTCAAACTTAAAAATCTAAACTTCCTCCTAGTGCATGTTGCTGCAGCCTCTGGATTACAGTAGTTATAGACAAGAAATAAAAAGAATGAGATGAGCTCGTTTGCTGGTCCTTCCCATGAGACTCGTATGCTACTCATATTTGCAGAACTGCAGTTTTGCTCTGACTCCCGGGCCTTATTTACTAGATTACAGAGGCAGAGAAAAGCTGCACAAGGGCTCTGGAGATGTAAATGGGGACCAGAATGCAGCAGGGGAAGTGGGGGGATGAAAAGGGCAAGTAAGATCCCTACCAGGAGAAATGCTCACCTTGCACCCAGCAAAAACCCAGCTATGTGCCCAGTGAAAACTGGGGAGGGAAGGACAGGGAGGAAAGCAAACTCAGCACCCTCCTCCATCCCACTCCATTAATATCAGGATATTTTTGTGCCCACAACTGTGTTACTATACTTGCACTTTCTTGTGTTGAGTCTAGGGACAGGCACATCTCCTGGGACATGGGAAAATTGTCATGTAGGATCAGCAAAAGCATGAAAACCTGAAGTGTCCTGATTTGGAAAATGACGAAGATTAATCTACCTGGTTTTGAAACAGAAAAGTGAATCAAATGTCATATGTATAATTTTTCGTAAAATTCTTTAGACTAGACCTTATCTCTGAACCTTACTCCTTTATAAAAAATTATCTTTGCAGTTAAAGATGATCCATGTGAATCTGTTCCACCCCCGGATATTATATGATTCTATGACATCTTCCAAATGCCATCTATATAGCTTCCTTATTATTTTCTACTTACTTAGAAAGTCCTTAATGTGTTTTAAATATCATATCAGTAAAGGTTTGTATAAAAGTATATGCATCATTAAGTATAAAAAGAACAATTGTGAAAATCCAGATTCTTTATTACTGTACCATGAAGTGTACACCATTACAAGTTGTGGGTTCTCAGTCTGTTGTCCTAAATATGAATTGCCATCATATTGGTTACAAACCACAACCCAGAAATTCAAGAACACAGACTTTTTGGGAGAGAAGTAAATTCATTATTATTGCACAAATAATTTGATATTTAAAATCTCAAGCACATATGAAGTTATAAGTGCAGGTTATAAACTTGTTAATGTAAGGAGGACTCATGGGTATCATTAGTACTCATACTCATGCTATTAGATTTCTAAATTAAGGACCTAGGTGATTGTTTTCATTAAAAAAATGCTTAAATCTGTCTTGGATTATTTATAGGTTTCCATATTTTTAATTCTGCCATACAACTAATAGTAATTTTCATATAGTCATCAAGACTGTAGGTCTCAGGAAAATGAATAACCTTGGAGGAAAGTCCCCACAAACCTTAAACATTTAACCACTGAATAGAAGATTTGATATAAGCAGAAAAAAAGCCAGAAAAAAGGGTGGAATGAGAATTATGCCACATACAAATGAACATGAATACAAGTATACAGATTATGATAATACATATACATTCATAGATGTATACATATATATGTATGTATAAATGTAGACTCATACATTTGAACTTTCAGTGAGTTATAAGGTTCATGTGCTATTCATGCAAAAAAAATAACTGTCATTTTAAAACCTAAAGTACTGAATTTAGTGATACAATGAACTGTTATTATTGCACATTCTTGCATTTAACTGTACAGAACTCTTTTAATGGCAAAAAGAAAAACATGTATCAGTGGAAGAGGGTGAAAAATCTTACTACAGTAGAACAACCACAATGTGAAAGGAATCGCTCATTTTCTGTGTAATAACATCCTTCGTCTTTGTTGAACCAACCTTCAGTTCATGGTTGACCCATTTTTGACAGAATTTCACATCACAGAATATCTGAAATGGCTACAGCCCTGAAAGGCATTTTAACTGTAAAATCTGCATTTAGATTTTTAAGACATTTTTACAGTACTATAAAAATAAGGAAGAATGTAGGCAAGCAGCATGAAGACTAATGCTTGTCATTTATCTGCATGACACACCTTACAGAATTCAAGACCTTGAATTTGACAAATATTCAGTTCCTGTCAGAGAGAGGAATAGGTTTACTACCACAACTAGGACCATTTTTACATTTTACACATAAATATGATTGGAAAAAACATTCTGAAGAGCAATTCATTGCAATGAAGTGTGGCTAAGAGCTTAATGCTTAATGCTCCCATTATGCTTTTCTCAAGGTCAATATTCATTGTTATCTTGCAGAAAAAGCTAAATTCAACAGAAGATTGTTGTCAAGGCTCTGCTCTTCTGAATGTATTCCAGCATTTGCTTTATATAAATGCTGTGCCAAGTGCAAACAACCTGTCAAACAAAGAGCATCACACAGGAATAAGCAGGCCTTTCATTTTCTGCCTAGTTGTACTGCATCTGCATTTTGCTTAACTGTCTTTAGTTCAGCCAGGTTTCCTTTTAAACTCCTTTCTAAAGCAAATTGGCTCAACTCCAGGTTTTCTGTTATGGATGTTTTAAGATGTTATTACTTCAAGCTGGATTTTACTTTATTTTTTATTATTAAAACAAGAGCAGGCAGTGGACCATTTAATAATCTATCCTCTATTTACAAATCTTTCACCTTGCATTATCCCTCCCTTTCTGGAAGATAGAGAAAACATGGACTCTTGATACTAATAAAAATTTCACATCACTATTAGTTTGATGTTAAAAAAGCCTTACTTTACTCCATTTCTCTTTTTAACTGGATTAGTCCTGGCTGAGTAACTAATTTGAAAATATCTTTGAAGTGTGAATATAATATTGCCTCATATTAGTTAAATATTTTAAGTATCTTAAAGTGACTCAAAACATTAATCCTATAATATGTTCACTTCTGTGATCTTTTAATATGAGAAGTTGATGTGTTTAATCCCTGAAACAAAATGAGCAATTATCCAAAGCTTTTCTTGTACTTTTTGCAAATCATAAAAATAGATTTAATATAAACATGATTTTGGTTACTAATTACTTGTTATGTTAATAAGAAAGACTTGAGAAATAGCCCAGATTCTCCACCCCCAACCTATACTTGAAAGCAAAGAAAAAAATTGTAATATTTTTATAAATTTTTGAAATAATTTGTAATTTTTGCTTCCCAAACCAAAGTGTGAATTGACAATATTGTGATTCAAATGAATGACTAATCATTCCTTTTAGCTGCTAGTAGTTTGAAGTATGTTTTACTTAAACAGGGTTTAATCAAACATATTGAGGTAAAGGATGAGACCAGAATAGTTATGATTAAATAAGATAAAATTCTGTAAGTTTTCAGTCTGGAGGGAAAAATAACAAGAACCGTTTTTGCAAATACAACTTTGCTATAATGACACAAAATATATTTCAGTTTAATGAAGATGTTTAGAGATCTTAATTCGAAAGATCAGTCCTACCTCTCAGAACAGTCTCTGTTCATTCATGAAGAGCTTAGGCTAGGGTTGTAAACTATAACTGTCTTTAACAAATTGCTTGTGACCAGCTTTTCTAAGTTCTGTCAGTTGGCATTTTGGAAGTCATGGTGACAACAGCTGAGCAAAGGCTTTTGGTGGGACACAATCTACACCTGAAGGAGTGTAACTGCTATACAATTTTCTTAGCCTGTCCTGAGCTGTTGCCATTTGATATACTCACTCATTTAGCAGCCTGTCAGCAAATCTGCCTAAAAAACCAAAATCCTGCAAGTCCTGGGTGAAAAAGCCCCTCTCCCTGAGCTTTGTAGTTTGAAGCCTAAGATATCTTCATTTTTGTCTGGTGATTAAAAGAGTGAAGCTAATGGTATAATCTTTTAATTTTTTCAGAATTTTTAAAATACATGTCTGTGGTGGTTTCAGGCATATATTGGGAGAAACCCTCCCAAAGGGGGGGGGGGGGGGGGGGGGGGGGGGGGGGGGGGGGGGGG